>NW_020769327.1:16476689-16498603 GCF_900518735.1 Pseudonaja textilis
GAGTAGAGTAGAGTAGAGTAGAGTAGAGTAGAGTAGAGTAGAGTAGAATTCTTTTATTGGCCAAGGGTGACTGGACACACAAGGAATTTGTCTTGGTGCAAATGCTCCCAGTGTACATAGAAGAAAAGATACATTTGTCAAGAGTCAAGAATCATCAGGTACAACACTTAATGATAGTCATAGGGGACAATAAGAATAGAATAGAAGAATATAGGAATAGAATCTAAACAGAATGGGATGGGATGGGATGGAACAGGATAGAGAATAGAATAGAAATTAGAAGAGAAGAGAATTCTTTATTGGCCAAGGGTGATTGGACACACAAGGAATTTGGCTTAATGCAAATGTTCTCAGCGTGCATAAAAGAAAAAAGACGTTTGTCAAGAGTTGAGAATCATCAGGTACGACACTTAATGATAGTCATAGGGTACAATAAGCAATCAAATCATAGGAAACAGTCAGTATAAATCGTAAGGATATAAGCAACGAAGTTACAGTCCTACAGTCACAAGTAGGAGGGGATGGGTGATAAGGAGTGATGGGAAGATGAATAGTGATAGTAGGGCAGACTTCACTGTTAAAGCCCTTGCGATGTAAAACATTTGTCTTTGATTTTCAGATCCTAAGAAAACGGCCAGTCGCCCCACCAGCCGTGCAGGCAGCCACGCAGGGAGCCGAACCAGCAGCCGGCGAGGCAGCGATGCCTCCGACTTTGATCTCCTGGAGACGCAGTCCGCCTGCTCAGACACTTCGGAGAGCAGCGCAACAGGAGGAGGAGGAGGAGGAGGAGGAGGACAGGGCGGCTCCCGGCGGGGCCCAGCCAAGCCCTCCAAGATCCCCACCATGTCCAAGAAGACGAGCACTGCCAAATCTCCCGGCCCCAAGAGATAATGCGGCACCCACGGGAGGCCCAGCTTTGCACAGACAACAGAAACCTGTGTCCAGTTTTTAACCCTGCTTCATACATTGGATGTATATTTATTCTACATGGGAGAAATTATATTGTTAAAAGTGTAAAAGAAAATTGTGTTATGAAGCTGCCTTATTTGGTTCTCTCTTTTTTTTATAGGTTATTTTTTTTTTCATGTGAATATTTCTGTAGATAAAACTTGCCTTCTTTGCAACGGGGGCCCCGGGGAAAACTGAAACATGGGAGAGAAGCAAAAGGTCAAGATGTGAAAATGTAAAAACAAACAAATGATATAAATAGGATTTCTGTGCAGTGCAGGAGATGTTCCTGCATTGTCTTTTAGGATTGTTTCCTAAACGCATCTTTATAAAAAAAAAATAACGTGCTGTTTCAGCAAGAGAAATTATATGTAAGAGCAACATCTGAAGATCCAACGTAAGAAGGGAACTTGCTTTTCTTTCTCTCTCTCCTTGTTAAATCACAGATACCTCAATAAGAGAGAAATGCACGGTGAGGGAATTTGTTTCCAATTTTAAAGATAAATTCCGATGGTTTTACCTGAAGATAGCTTGAAAATGGACCTTTGCACATGCTTTATTTAAATAAGGAACTCCACTACAATACTGTATTTTGCAAAAGGAAACTCCTGTCAAGCTGTCAAAGAATAACATTTGGGGGGAATTACAATGGCAGAACCATTGTAGGGAGGTAGAACCGTGTGGTTTTAGCAGCGAGGGGGGTGGGAGGATCTTAAATTTGCTCCTGTTTAGCCACAAGATAACCCATTTCCCAAAGGCAAACCACGAGTGAAAGAACTGACTTTACGTTTTACGTTTTAGTTCACAGACTGCAATTAGGTGGCTTTCTTAGGCCGGTCTGGGCCCCTCCGGCCACCAGGACCCCAGAGAGCCTCTGCTCTGGAGCAGCCAGCTGCCTTTGAAACCCACCACACCCACCGCCACCGCCACCACGTGCTCTTGGGGAGGTGGAGAAGCATCACCAGCAGACACCCCCCCTCCTTTGTGGAGGAAGAGAGGGACCACCCTGCAAAAGGGGCTGGGGGGTGACCTGGTCTTCCTGTATTTATTCACTTGTACTCTCGTCCCTGCTCAGACTGACCACAGTGCTGTGTGATTCTCTCAGTTGGTTTAATTGAGCCAGAACCGGAAGCTCTACCAATGAATTGTTTAAAAACAAACACGTTTTGTATTAAAATTGCTTGCAGTAATAAAAGTGAAGCAAAGTGTCTCTTATTTTATGCTGCCCAGGAAGTTGACAGGGGCCTCCCTGTCCTAAGGCTGATGTCTGAAGCACCCGCTGAAGTGGGACGGCCGGGTTGCCCAGGCTGATGCCAGGACCAAGCTTAGACCCACCACTCAGATTCTTCTGCTTGTGCCTGACTAGCGCCTTCGAAGGGCTGCAGACCCGTACTTAATCGGCGATTAAAGCGTTCCTGTTCCCCTAGTCAGAAGGCAGTCGCCTTGGATCCAGCCAATTCCTGAGAAGGCGTGGCACCACCTCAGTTTCTCCTGTGGCCAACAGGGGCAGCACGTTGCCACGCAGGCCACTTGGGCGGGGGGGGTTGGAGTAGGTCCCTCCTCCCCCAAGTCCCATGTGCATCACCCTCAATTACCCTGGGCTCTGTGTGCTGCAAGCATGTGGCAGCAAGGTGGAGAAGGCCACTTCCCGGAGGGCTTCAGGCTGGCACCATAAGAAAGTCAGTTTTGCCCCATTTTGCACACCCCCTTGCCGTGGTTGTTTGGCGAATCACTGCAATTGTTAAGTTAGTAACTTTGGAGGTTATGTGAAGCTGACTTCCCCACTGACTTTGCTTTCTGCAACGGTCATAAATACGAGTGGGCTGGCAGTGGGCTGAATTTTGATCACCTGACCGTTCACGTGGGGATGCTGCCACAGCCATAAGTGGGGGAAACAGCCATTGGTCACTAAATGAACATTTTTAAGTCAAGGACCCCCTGTGTATCCTGCATGATGTTTTCATCCAACAGTGGCCACCAGGCGGCACCACCACCACTTTTGTCCTATTTGGGACTCTTCAGAGGCCTGGAGCAGCTAGACACCCTTCCTTCCTTCCTTCCTTCCTTCCTTCCCTGACTGAGGGTTTAAGAACCCACAAAGTCTTCTGCCACCTCCGCTTCCTGACTGTAAAATAAAACAACCCACGACCACCAAGTGGCATATCTGCTCCATGCATGCATGCACGCATCTGATGGCCCCCTCACCTTCTTCCTAGATGCTTCCAAAGAGGGGGAACCCCCACTCTGAGCCCTTGGTTCTGGTCTCAGACTCCGGGGGTTTTCCCCCCTCATGTTCGCTTGGGGCCACGGCCAACCGGTCACTCCTTCTCCTGCACTCTACAGATTAGTTTCCAAGTTCCTTTCATGGGTGTGGAAAGTGGTGCTGCAGAACTGCAGCCATCTTCCCTCCTGGTTAAAGTGGCTACAATTCCTTTCTGGCTGCTCTGCTCGGAACACGCCAGTCTTCATGAGCTCTTCCAAGCCTTGAGGAGAAAACCTGCTCCAGGATGCTGACCGGCAGGGCTGACCAGCTTACTACTAGGCAACGTTTCCACCAGCTCCCCTTGAACAGATGCTCAGTTGTGGCCATTCAAAAATGGTCTTCGTCGCCTACATCTGCTACCTTCCCATTCAGTGGGCAACTGAGAAATGTTAACCCTGGACATTTCCCATTAGCCCATTCCCCCTTTCGACATTGGGAATTAATATGGCCTGTTGCAGCAGTGACTCCCGAGTTTGCAAGCAAAACTAGCCGAGTGAGTTATCTAAGTGTGTGGTCAGCGAGGTGTCTAGGCTCTCCTGCCTCTCCAACATTTAGTTGAGTTTGGGGGAGCAGCCTCAGCCGGTCCAGGCACCTCCCCCATCCTCTGCCTGGGTGCTGGAGCCAGTTTTGCCTTTGCTGCTTTCTCTTCCATGCTTTCTCCATGCAAGCAACTCACAGGCCGGCACAAAGGTCAGCCGGGTTCACGGAACATGCTCAGCCAGCCGCTGGATGCCCTTCCCTGGTTCCTCCTCCTGAGGGCCACTTTTAACTGCAGGGCACTTGAGGCCCTGGCGGCAGGAGGATCCATCCAGGGGGGCTTCCATTTCGCACTGACTTTGATTCAGTGCCATCAAGTCGGGGTCAGTTCTTAGCAACCAGATAGATACAGATTTTCTCCAGGCGGTTCCGTTCCCCAACTTGGTTCCGCAACGGTGCCCTCATTGCCACCATAACTGAGTCCGGCTCTGCTGCGGGCCCTCTTCTTTCCCTCCCCTTTCCCCGCCCTGGAGCTTTCTCCAGAGAGCCGGCTCTTCCCATCCTAGGCCCAAAGGAGAAGGGTGTGAAGCTGGTTGCTTGTGCCTCCAGGGAGGCCTCTGGGCTGGTGGGTTTGATTCGGTCTGTTTTCTTGGCTGTCACACAGAAAGGAACAGAAATCATGTATTTCAATCATTGACCAAACAAAGTTTTCCTCTCACATCAATGTCTGGGGGCAACCATGGATGGGCAAAGCTTGTACATAAGGTAGCAGAGCGGCTACTTGTCAGAGAGGGTTGTGCTGGTTGCCTCATAAGAAATGCAGATCAATACTCTTCCTATCCTTCTCTTTCCAAGTCCATGGAGGGAAGGAAGCAGCGCCTTCCTTGCTGCCCAACTGTAAGGCATCCCAGGACCTCAGTGGGGAGATCAGGGAGGGATGGATTTCTCCAGCCCAGAAAACTACAAGAGAAAATTGGGAAGCGGCTCAGGCAGGTGCCTCGCTGGTTCGGGCACAATCCCATTTGGAAAAGTCGGTTACCGCAGCCAAGCTCAATACAAATCGATTGGGGGAAGTGGATTTTCTGGTCTGGGCAGCCCATTGAGAGGGACACCCGCAGGCGCCGCTCGGGCCCTGAACCTCCCGGGCGCGTTGGGTTGCCGGCTCCTCACCGCCCTCGCTCAAACGGCCCCCGGGGAGGCGGAGCGGGGTCGGGAGGCGCCGGAGCCACTTCGACGAAGCGCGGGACTTGTCCGCTTGCTCCGCGGACGGAGCCTCGAGGGACGGCGGGACGGACGGCGGGATCCGAGGCATCCCGATTCCGGCAGAGGGCAGCTCCGGGGCTGCGCTCCAGCAGGGCAGAGCAGGGCGAGGGATCCCGGCTGCCTCCGGGGGACGGCAACTCCCCGCCCTTCCCGTTCGCCGGGGCCGTCGGAGCTGAAGCGGCGGGCGGGAGGCTCGTCCCACGTGTGCGGCCGCAGCTGGAGGACGAGGCTGGACGGCGGAGGCCGAGGGGCAGGCGCCGCGACGTGGCAGGGAGAACGCCCGGCTGGGCGGCCTAGCCGCGGCCCCGCCGTCTCTCTCCACTTGCCCGCCGCCGCCGCCCAGCGCATCCCACGAGCCGGGTCGCCTGCCGCCCCCGCCGCCCGCTTCCAGGGCCGGCCCGACGGCTGCGGCGCTCCGACCCACCTGCGCTGCGCGGCCGCCATGCGGCTCTCGTCCGGCCCGGTGGCGGCGGCGGCGGCGCTGCTCCTGATCGCCGCGCTGCTGCCGGCCTCCCATCCCCGCCAGGCCCTCGCCCGCCGCCCGCCGGCCCCGCCACCCGCCGCCCCGCGACGGCTGAGCGGGCGCGAGCTTCAGCACGAGGTGCTGGCGCTCCTGGGCCTCCCCGGCGGACCCCGCCGCCCGCCGCCCTCGCCCCGCAAGACGCGCCCGCGCCGTCCCGCCCCGCCGCCCGCCGCCGCGCCGCTCTTCATGCTGGGCCTCTACCGCGCCCTGGCCCGCCAGGACGACGCCGAGGAGGGCCCCGCGCCGAGCCGGACCGCCGACGGCGCGGACACCGTCATGAGCTTCGTCAACCTGGGTGAGTCCCGTCGGGCGAGGCAGGCGCGCGCGGCGGGTTTGGGGGGCCGCGCGGGACGGCCGCCTCTCCTCGGAGGGACGGCCGGTGCTGGAGTGCTTCGGCAGGGGCAGCGGGGGCCAATGCTCCGCGAGGCTTCCTTTCCCGGCAGGGCCTCGTCTGGAGCAGGCAAGGGGTCCGAGGGAAGCTCTCCGGGGCGCGCCGGCCCTTCCGCCCTGCCCAGGAGGAAGCCCGAAAGCCGGGCAGGTGCAGCCTCCGGGGCCCCTGGGGGTCCGCGGTCCCCGCCTCGCAGCCTGCCGGATGGAGGCCCGGGCCGGGTCGCTCCCTGGGAGCTCCGGGCGCAGCCCCTCCCCAGGCGGCGCGGGGGGGGGGGGTTGTGTTGCGCAGCCCTTCCTGGGTTCCCCACTTGGCGGAAGGGGGGCGGAGGTGGCCAGGCGGGGCCTTTGCTCCGCCGGGGCTAAGAGCCGTACGGACCCCGCGGAAAGGGGGCGGCTGATTCTCCAGTTGGGGGCGGAAAGAAAACCCAGAGGACCGAAGGGAGGATCTCACAAGTGCCCCGCTGCTCACTGCCCGAAAGGCGGCGGCTGTCGCTCGGGGCCTGCGCTGGGTGGCTCTGCGCGGGCTCACTTGGACCGCCGGGCAAAGGCGCCTCTTTCCCACGCCGCCCAATTGACGGCAGCGGCCCTCAGTGGCAACGCCATTTGGGCCCGCTGAGGATCGGGCGCGGCGGGGCCCATCAGCCGCCCAGCCCTCCTTTCCCTTCCGGCACCTCTGCCCTCCCCCTGGGCGCTGCCTTCCCTCCAAGCGAGGGGAAGGGGGGCTCCTGAGCCCCGCGGGAGGCTGGCTGGCGGGGGTCGCAAGGGGAGGGAGGTGGGTCCCCCCCCCCAATCCTCAGCAGGTGTAAGCAGCCACCTGAGGTGACTCTGGCCAGCCGCGGAGGCTGCAAGCGGAGCGGGAGCGGAATCTGGTCGAGCCTGTTCCCGCCCTGCCGAACTGCTGACTTACTGAAACTCACCGGGGCAATCCGGGAAGCGCAGCTGCTCCCTTGCCAGCCTCCCGTCTTGCGCTGGCTGCGTTTCCCTGCGGATCCTCTCGGGCAGAGCCCCCCCACCCTCCCGCCATCCCCCCATGAACTGGGTTCAGCCTGGTGGGAAGGTGGGGGGGGGGCGCAGAGCCAGGGTCTCCGCAGGGCCGGTTGTGTCCCTCCAATGCACAGATGGCAACGGGGTGGGTGGGTGGAAGGTTCCAAAGTGCCACTGAGAAGTTAATAAAAGCCCCCCCCCCCCCCCTGGCTGGGCTGAGAAGGAGCCTCTTGCAGGGGGTGTGGTGTGGATGTTGGGGGGGGGGCAACTCTGACCTGCTGTCTCCAGAAGCAGGACTGGGGAGGGGGCTGCAATGGGCTCTTGCCTGCTACTTCTGCAGAGGATGGAGGGTGGCCCTGCCTGCTAAGGGGGGAGCAGCCCCCTGGCCTGTCCCAGCAGCTGATCTGGCTGGTTTCAGCTTAGGCAGCGCCAGGCTCTGAAGTCGTGGGGTAGCCAGACCTTCGGGGGTGGGGGAGTTGTGCATTGCCTGGGATTTGGGGAAGGGGGGTCTGGGAACTAGCAAGCCTCTTGCAGAGCCCCGGGGCTTCAGGACTGCTTGGCCCCCAGCCCAAGGGGAGGGCCACAGAGGCCACCACCGGGCACAGGGCCTTTGCCCCCCCCCCCCCGGGGAGAAAGGGCTCACTTGGCGGAGGGTGAAGGCAAAGGACTGGCCCTTGACTGGGGCCACTGGGCCATGCTGGGCATCACTGACTCAGTGGAAATATTGCTGGGAGGGGGGAGGTCCTGAGTGTATCAGATTTTTCATAAATCCAATTTCCTCCCCAACTCAGCATCTGAATGGTAAAAAGTGAACCATCTCTCTCCTTTTATCCAGTCTGTATGTATAAAAGACGTGTCCCAATTCATTTACAGTTAACACTTGATCAATTGTTGATTAAACGATTAATCATTAGAATGGACTGCCTCCATCACCGGAGATGTTTAAGAAAAGACTGGACAGCCATTTGTCTGCAATGGTGTAGGGTCTCCTGCTTGTGCAAAGGGTTGGACTAGAAGACCTCTAAAGCGGGGATCCCCAACCACTACTGGATTGTGGCCCATTTGGAACTGAGCTGCACAAGCAGCGGGCGATTCTGCATGCACGGCTCCACTCCGCCTCTGCCTCCCTCTCTAACTGTGCTGAAACAGGCTAATTCAACTGGCCAGCCACCTCCAGGCCTCTCAGAATTGCTCTGTGGCTCTTAAAAAAAAATTTTTTCCCCCGGGGGGGGGGGGGGGGGCAGGAGGTGCGAAATAAAGCCACCTTCCAACAATAGCAGGAAAAGAACCCGGGTGGGGTTGCTTCCAGATTCACTGCCATCACAAACCGATCTTCTGAAACGAACTTTTTGCTGAAGTCCACCATGCATTGTCCTGTGCTCCAGTGTATAAATTAATTTATTTTAGGATTATTTGTGACTGTTATTTCTTTCATTCATTTATATTTTGCCTCCTCTTAGCAAGAAAGTCTGTTCCTTTTAACAATTTAGAATGTTATATTCCTCATTGGCTTCAATGGAGTGTTAGGGAAGATGTATGTTCTAATATTTCATTAAATTATGAAAGTGACATTTGCAAAAATAAAAATCTTACTAATTTTGCATTAGTTAAAAAATAAGTCTGTCCCCTATTTATGGCATTGCAATGATTTTTTTTTTCTGGAGCAAACCCCAAAAGCAAAACCAACCAACCAACTCCCACCCCAAGTAAATTCTGGCGTATTTCTCTCCATCTGCAACTCTTAGTGTGCACATCAAAGCAACCACAGAGCAGGCTTGCCTGTGGTGACATCCCAAGAGGGAAACATTGTTCTTGCGTCAGAAAAACAACAACATTTTAAACTTAGGATGCCCGTCAGTGGCCTGGATTTTCAATGGACATGGCAGCTGCATGGTGCTGCCCATCTCAGCCACAAGAACTGCAGAAACCCAATGCCAAGAGGAAACTGAGGTTGTCTTCTGGGAGCAGCTTTCTGTCCACGGAAGATATTTTTGGGAAATGAAGAATGTTGGGGAGCCACCCAGTTTAATAGCTTGCTTATGTCCTGGTGAGCTGGGCCTTCCAGGAACAAGTTGGCTTGACTTTTGGCCACCTCACTGTCTTCAGTGGAAGGTCCTCTGAGGAAGGTATTCCTATGTTGCATTTGCCCGCCCAAAAGGTGCTCAGCTGGGGCAGCTGTAACACACACACACACACACACACACACCTTTTGCAAAACCATTAGATCTCCTGCCTGGCTCAGCTGGGCTGCCCAGTTCCCAAAGGTTGGTGCTCTTGCCCGAGATAGGGAGGTTTTCCTGCCCCCAGCATTCAGCCTTCACTCAGCCAACTCCTGCTCAACGCTTCCCTGCCCCCCCCCACCTCCCCCCCGCCCCCCCGCAGCATATCTCCTTCACACACAGGCCCCTCGGAGCCCCACTGAGATTCATCCGTTCTGACTGCCACATTAAACCAGGTGAGAAAGCAAAAGGTCCATTCGGATCCTCCATTGGTTTTGCCCCCAGTATCCAGCTCGAGGGGGGCTGCATTTGGCCATCCTGAGATTCGATTAGAATAAGGTCTCCTGCCTTGGGCTGGACTGGATGACCCCCCAAGGTCCCTTCTAGCCCTCCTCACTTTCCTTTTAGCCCTCAAGGGGCGTCTCTTTTTTCCTCTGCCATTAAAGAGCCCCTTCCCTTGAAATGAGGGAGGCCTCTGATAGTGTCCCTCCCCTCCTCCTCTTCCTCCTCTCTGCACTTGCTGCAGGCCTTCCTTGGTGGGGGTGGGGGTGGGGGTCAGGTCAGAGAGTCCCTCCCTTCACAGGGCTGCTTGGGAGGCATCTGGCAGCAGAGCAGAGCAGAGCAGAGCAGAGCAGCTCCATTCAGTCACTCAGACTAGAGCTTTGATCTAACAGATCCTGGAGATCTCCTAGTCCATCCCCCTGTTCACGCAGGAGAACCTGTAGCACTCCAGGCAGATGTTTGTCCGGTCTCTTCTTAAAGGCCTCCAGTCATGGAGCGCCCAGGAGGCTTCTGGAGGGACGCTGGTTAATTGTCTTCCCCGCGAGGAAGTTTCTCCTCAATTCCAGGTTGCTTCTGTTCTTGATGAGTTTCCATCCATGGTTTCTTATTTTATTATTTTATTTATCGATTTGTCAATCACTTACAAAATAATAGGTATAAGTATAAACATGAGTAAGAATACAGAAAATAGGTACAATTAAATGGGGCCAATAGGACAGGGACGGTAGGCACGATGGTGCGCTTATGCACGCCCCCTGACAGACCTCTTAGGAATGGGTATTCTCTCCCTGCCTTTCTCTCCTCCCTCCATTCTTTTCTCTCCTTCCTTCCTTCCTTCCTTCCTTCCTTCCTTCCTTCCTTCCTTCCTTCCTTCCTTCCTTCCTTCCTTTTCCCTGTTCTCCTTCCTTCCCCCTTCCTTCTTTCCCTCCTTTTATTTATTTATTTGATTTGTCAATTGCTTACCAAATAACAGGTATAAGTATAAACATGAGTAAGAATACAGAAAATAGGTAGGATTAAATGGGGACAATAGGACAGGGACCAGGAGGCACGATGGTGCACTTATGCACGCCCCATTACAGACCTCTTAGGAATGGGGTGAGGTCAATAGTGGATAGTTTGAGGTTAAAGAGTGGGGGTTAGAGGATGTAGTGCATTCCAGGTATTGACCACTCGGTTGCTGAAGTCGTACTTTCTGCAATCAAGTTTGGAGCGGTTAACATTGAGTTTGTATCTGTTGTATGCTCTTGTATTGTTGCGGTTGAAGCTGAAGTAGTCATTGACTCGTAGGACATCGTAGCAGATAAGTTTGTGTACTATGCTTAAGCAGGGGTGGGATTCAATATTTTTAACAACCAGTTCTGTGGACGTGGCTTTGTTGGTGGGCATGGCTTCCTGATCATGTGACTGGGTGGGCATGGCCAATTCAGCGTCACTCACATCAAGGGGTGCTTCTCCTCACCTGGCCTCTCATGACAGTGGGGATGTTGTAATGTTCGTAAGTGTGAAAAATGGTCAAAAGTCACTTTTTTCAGTGCCATTGTAACTTTGATTGGTCACCAGTTTTAGACCAAAACTCAGAAAGGGTATGTAAACTCACGTTTGAATGTCAATCTTTCTAGCTAGCCAAGAAGCCTTGCTGAATGTCACTCATCTTCGTTTCTTGTCATTAAAAACTTCTTTGTGGTAGCTCTGCTCCATTATTCAATTATTTCTTCAAAGTGCTAACTCCAATAGGGGAGTATTTCCTCCCAACAGCAGTGTAAAAAGCTTAAAACAACCATTCCTCTTTAAGGAAGTTACCAGCAAAGAAAAAAAACTCCTTTGGAGTCTAGGCACACTGCCAAGAATACAAGAAGGGTGGAAAAAAACAAAAGGAGATTTCTTCCAACAACCAAACTGCTTAGAAAGTTAACAACCGGTTCTAGCGAATAGGTGAGAACCTGTAGAATCCCACCCCTGCGCTTAAGTCCAACCGTAGGTGGTGTAGTTCAAGGTTGTCCAAGCCCCAAATTTCAAGCCTGGTGGTATAGGGTATTCTGCTGCAAGCAGTGGAGTCTAGTACTCTTCACATGGAATACTTCTGGACTCCCCCAATTGTATTAATGTACGGTATACAGTGCGGATTCCAGACTGATTCAAGTATTAGTCTAGCAAAAATGTTGTATGTCCTGCCCTCTACTGCTTTGTAAAGTAAATTGACCCCCTCTTCTTCTTTGTGGCAGCCCCTCAAATACTGGAAGACTGCTATCATGTCACCCCTAGTCCTTCTTTTCTCTAGACTGGACATACCAAATTCCTGTAACTGTTCTTCATATATTTTAATCATCTTAGTTGCTCTTCTTTGCACTGGATGCAGCCTTTATAAAGTGGTACATGATTTTGATTCTATGCCTCTATTTCTAGAACCACGGATTGTAATAGCATTTGTGGTTGCTGTCACACACAGCTGGCTCATGTTTAAGTGACCATCCATAGAAGTCCAAGATCCTCTCACAGTTATTGTTTTTGAGACAGGTTTCACCTAATGTATACTTGCACCTTTGGTTTTTTGTTGGATAGAGCCCATTGTTCAAGTCTGTCAAGATCTTTTTGGATTCTGGGGTTGTCTTCTGGGGTATTGGCTATTCCTACCAGCTTAGTGTCATCTGCAAATTTGATGAGTTCCCCCTTCTATTCTCTCATCTAAGTCATTTATGAAGATATTGAGGAGTCCTGGGTCTAAGATGGAAACTTGTGTTACCCCACTGCTGACTTCCCTCCAGGTAGATGTAATGTCATTAAGGATCACTTGTTGAGTATGGTTTGTCAGCCCATTACAAATCCATCTCGTGGTAATGCTCTCTATCCCACATTTCTCTAGTTTACCAAGAAGTAGGTTGTGGTGTACTTGTCAAATGCTTTGCTGAAGTCTAAATATACGATGTCCACAGCATTTCGCTGGTCTGTTAATTTAGTCACTTTGTCAAAGTATGAAATAAGATTGGTTTGGCATGATCTGTTTTTTTTTAAAAAAATACCCTGCTGGTTACTAGTTATAACTCTATTTGTTTCTAGATGTTCATAGATTTGTTTTTTTATTATTTTTTCCTAGGTATTGATGTTAGGCTGATTGGTCTGTAGTTTCCTGGGTCAGGTTTTTTTCCCTTTTTGAAGATGGGAACCCTATCACCTCTTTTTCAATCATCAGATTATTCCCCAATGTTCCAGGATTTTTGTACGATGTGATACAATGGTTCTCAGATAACATCTGACAGCTCCTTCAGAACTCTGGGATGTAATCCATCAGGTCGCAGAGATTTATAGTCATCGAAGTCAGAAGTCAGTTCTCTTACCACTTTCTTGCTTATTTTAATTTTTATTTCTAATCTGTCTTTTACATTTTCGGTAGGTTGGGCTATAGGGTTTTTTTTGTGCGTGTGAAGATGATGCAAAAAATGAATTGCCTTCTTCTCTCTTTAGTGGACCGACTGTTTCCTTGACTTTTTCCTTGTTATTTATATGTTGAAAAAAACTGCTTTTATTATCTTTGACTTTTGTTCTGAAGCCCTTTCAGAGGTGGGGGTCTTCTGTCCCCCCCCCCACTTGCTCTCATTCATCAGGGGGGGAGCAGCAATCCAAAGTTACCTGCTGCTGGATGAGATGGCCGCGGGGGGTGGGGTGGGGGGGGCACCACCTTTCTGTCCTTAAGGTTTACTTCTAGGAGGGAGAAGCAAGGACAGTCGTGGGGGGAGGGGAGATCTTGCAGACTTAAGGCCTCCCAGACACCGCACCCCCTTCCAGGCCAAGGTTGTGTTAGAATCCGTCCTGTCTTCGTTTCTGCAAGATAGAATTCCTTCCGCACCTCATTCCAATTATTTTAAGGCTCCCAATTCTTTATGCAGTTCAGCTTACCAGCATTTCCTTTTAATTTAGCATCTCAAAAAGGCACATGGCGCTCTCCAGGGCAGCTGGGACTAGTCTAATTGCAGTAGAGGTGTAATTTACAGAATAAAACAACATACACACACACACACATATGGGGGGGGGCATATGGCTAAAAATATAATGAAACTGGCAGAGACATAAAATGCATTTTGAGTGGATCAGCAGAGATTGTTTTCGGTACATACTTTAGAAAGCTTATAGAGAAGTAGAACAAGCAAAAGCAAAGCTTGAGGCTGTTAGTCACTAGCACAATGATGAGCCTGTATGCTAAGTATGCACACCGATCATAAGATTCCTGGATCCACTTGGTGCTTTGGGAAGCAGTCGAGTTTGGCTTCTTTTAAAATCTATTTACTCTGCTATTTCTGGGGCCACCACTGACCTGGGTCTCTGGATGGTGTGCATGGATTAAAAAAAAAGCCGATACATTAACGGCCCCAGTAAAAGGGGGCCCTTCCTGGAGGAAACCACGGCGGCGGCGTGAATTTGCTGGCAAGCTGCCAACGAAGGGAAGCATGATTTCTTGGCAATAAGAAAGCAAAATAAAAGGGGCTGTGCAGCCCATAGGACAGACTTAATGCAGCTCAATCAGACTTTCAGAAGCCTGCTTGATCCTCCTGCACCTACCCTCCCTCTCCGCTCTGAAGATGAGAAAAGCTTTGAAGGCACCTTTGCCTCTGCTGACCTTTCCCTTTTCTATCGGATTTGGAGTTGAACGGCTCAAGCAAAGTCCAGACGGCTTAAGAAAGCAGCCCCTCCCTTCCAGGAGCATCTTTGCTCCTTGCAACCTGGGCCATCAAGTGCCCTCCCCCCGCCCGCCCCCCTCCCTCCCCCCCCCCCCCACCGCCAATGGATGACTCCAAATAAACTCCTTTCTGCGTTACAGGTGAGAGAGGCTTTGCCCAAATTAGCCCAGGTTAAGCTTTAACAGAGGAGTTGTGGAGCACTTTTGCAGGATTACCTCTGCCATCAGTTCACCTTCAGCCTCCTCACTTTTTATTTATTTTATTTTATTTATTCATCCAATTTCTATAGCTGCTGGACTCAATCAAGTGACTCTAGGTGGCTTACAAGTCTAAAAGATTTTTATTTTATTTTTTAATTAAATCTTGGCAGGGAGGGGCTGATTTCCACAAGCTGCGCCAGAACTGGGTTTTCTACTTCAAGGTTTGGGCACAAAATTGGGCAGAAGGTGAATGCGTTTGACCCAAGGAGGAGCAAAGAGGCGCTTTGGCCACGTGCTGGATCCAAGTGGCCTTTTTAAAGATCAGGGAAATGCACAAGAATTAAACAAAGGACCATTAGAAGCCCCAATGAAAGAGAGCCCTTCCAAGAGAAAAACACGGGGTGAATTTGCTGGGCTTCAGGTATCACCAAATTTTACAGAAGGTGGAATGGATGGTGCTATTGTCCTCCAGGAACAGCGCATGGCTTTTACTTTTGCAGCAATAATTGGCTTAGTTAGGTGTATTTTAATCTGAAAGTTTAATTGGCTCGTAATTATACCAGTTATTGTAGAATCCATGTAAACTCCCTAGAGTAACGGAGTTCCAGCCCATTTGTTCTCTGGCTTTCTCCTTCGCCTTTCCCAAATGTGTAAACAGGGCATGAATGAGAGGCCTGTCTTAGGAACAGCCCTGTGTTTTCCAGAGGGAAAGCATTAATTCCAAGAGTTTGGATTTAAATTTCATCTGAAAAACAAACATTGACCCTTTCATCCTCATCCAGGAAAGGACCCTTGAGCCAGCCTTTGCTTTCCTTAAAAGTTCTAATTAGATTTATCTTTTTAAGCATTCAGAAACACTTTGTGCATCATGAAGGCATTTAACAAATGTTTATTTTTTCAGAACACCATAGAAAACTCTGCCTGGAGCAGAGGGTGTAAGTCACGGTGCCAAAAGGGATCATATCTCTTAAATATAAACTATGAAAGATTCCTTTCTTGGACGCTCCTGGCTCCCGAGGGTGCCCTACTCCATGTTGAACCAAGGGGGGGGCTCTCAAGTAGAAAGTGGGGGTGCCCACTTCCACCCCGGCCCCAGTGCAGCTGGTCTGCTGGCCGCCTGAGGGAAGAGTTGAGGGCCCAGCAGATCCCACTTCCTTGAAGGCTGCCTAGAAAGGATTCCTTAGGATTTATCGAGCCAGTGAGTTTCCATTCTCCTTCCAAAGAGTTTTGGTATCCCAAAGCAGCTCTTCCCCTTGAATGGAGAGTTTGGCCTCTGCTCAGCATGGAAGGCCCCAAAGTGAGGCAGCAAAAGGAATGGGGTGTGTGTGTGTGTGAGAGAGAGAGAGAGAAAAAGAGAGAGATCTTTAAGGTCCAGAGAAAATGATGACCACCAACAAGGAGTGAAACTCTCCAGGCCCAGCTCATCTTTCCTTTCTGGAAGGAATGAGGCCAGCGGTGTGAGGCCTTCTCAGGAGGAGACCCCAGCCTGTCCCAGTTGCAGCTCCATCATGTTCTGACACTCCTCATTGTCCTCCTCAGCTACACAATGTTGTCCTTCTTGCCTCTCTAGCCTTAATCGAGGCAGCCTTAAATGGTCATTCTGTGAACTGCAGTAAAATAGTTGTTTCCCCCTTAAAGCAAACCTCCTGTATAAAATCTACCATGGTGTCAGACCTGCCCCAGTCCGATCCCTTAGAGGAGAAAGGCCTCCGACTCCGTTTGGTTAAACCAAAGGGTCCTTTCAAGAAGGGGGTTGGTTGAAGTAAAGTCAAGCCAGCTCTGAAATCGCCACACTTGCCGGATACAAAAATAAGGGGTAGGCTCGCCCCCAGCCCAACCTTCCTCCTCCTCCCGCGACCAAACCGTTTCCAGCCAGCCGGAGGGGAGGTCGAAGGACCTGGGTTTGGGGAGGACCGGATCCCCTGCTCTGGTCCCAGCCCTTCTCTGCCTATTCCACCAGCCCTTCCTGTCTTTCTTACTTCCTTACTTCTTGACTTCACAGGCTGCCCATTGCACGATCCAAAGCCACTCCGGGTGGCTGCCTTCCCCCAGGACCTGTTTTGGGGAGTGTTTCCTGCCAGGGGGGAGGAGCCAAACTGCACCCCCCTCCATCATGGCGCCAAGGGAATGTCGCTTATCCAACAACCCTGAAACACAACCGTCCCCTAAGTCCTAACCTAGCCTGGTCCTCTCCAGGAGCCAAGCAAGCGCCTGCCCACTTTAAGGACCAATCTGGAGGTTCTTCCCACTTGGGGAGGGTATTTCCACCTTGTCCTGGAGAAACGTGTACAGAGACGGATTAGGATCTCTCTCTGATCAATTAGGGCAGACCATTCCATAGAAAAGTGCCTCCTGCTCCTTTCATTACCAAATGCCTCCAAGCCTCCCCATTAGAGTCCCAGGATGACCCCAAACGCAGGGGGCAGAAGGAGAGGAGCAGGTAAATGAGAGCTGCAAATGAGCTTCCTGGACACCCCACCACCCCCAGTGGAGAAGACGCCCTTCCTCCTCGGGTCCCCTCGTCACTTCTGTCCTGCAGCCGGTCTGTGCCGTTCTCCCATTTGGAGCAGTGGTGCACCGGAGCGTCTTCGAAGTACCTGCCCTGAAACAATGGGTGGAGCCAGAGGGCGGGAAACCAGCCACCTGTCTCTGCCCCGAACGTGGGTTGGGGCTGTGGAGCAAGCAAGTTCTGGCTTGTGCGAATTCTTTGGAATTGATATTCTTTGGAAGAGAGTCCACCACAAGCCCCCTCCCCTCCCGCTTGCTTTGTGGATCAACCAAGCAACCACTGGACAACTGCGCTTGTGGAGCAGAAAGTTCTCCCCTGATTTTGTTCTACCGGTTTTTAATTCAGTTTAGTTTAAAAGGATTTGGTTCTGGTGTTTTAGCCAAAAGAAAAGGGAATTTGGATAAATGATCCTGGATGGAGCGAGGCCTGTGGGGACTTCCTGCCTCTCCTAATGCAATCGCTCTCACCCTAACATCTTCTGGGGTGTTGGCTGTCCTACCAGCTTACTGTCACCTGCAAGTTTGACGAGTTCCCCCTCTGTTCCCTCATCTAGATCATTTATGAAGATGTTGAAGGATATTGAGCCTAAAACACAACCTTGGGGTATCCCTCTGGGTGTGGTTTGTCAGCCAGTTACGAATCCATCTGGTATGATGCTGTCTGTCCCAAATGTTTCTAAATTACTACGAAGATATTGTGGTCTTCTTTCTCAAAGGCCTTGCTGAGGTCCAAGTATACTATGTCAGGTGTGTCCCATTTTGTCCCAGATTCCATTGGTGAAGTTCAAAAGTTCTTACTAAGTTCAAGCGGTTACAGCAGAAGCAAAGCTGGGCCTGAATATTCCCACACACGCCTGCGGTTTTCCCATCTCTCAGTTCATCAGTGTCCAACACTATTGGTTTTTGGTGTTTTGAGGATCGGTCCTTTGGTGGAGCTTCACATTCCGTTCTCAAGGCTCCATCCTTGAGCAGCTGGTTCTTTCTGGATTGACACCTCTGCTCCCTGTCACCCTGTCATCCACCCTTCTTCCTCCCCACGCTCATTCCCTTCTCCCATCCCCTCTGCTGCATTTTATGGCAGAATGCCAGCGAAATAAGCTATGCTGAAGATGGCAGATCTGACATTGTGTCTACAGCATTTTGCTAGTTCACTAATTTAATCACTTTGTCAGAGAATTAAAAAGGATTTCTTTGGCATGATCTGTTTTTGATGAATCTGTTTTTGTTGGCTTCTGGTTATAACTTTGCTTGCTTCTAGGTGTTCACAGATCTCTTACTTGATTATCTTTTACAAGATCTTCCCAGGTATTGATGATGATGATTGGTCTGTAGTTTCCTGGATCCATTCTCCCCCCCCACACACCTTTTTTTTTGAAGTTTATCAGCTTGACTGACATGCTGGCTGGGCATGCTTTTTGGGGAATTCTGGGACTTGAAGTCCACCCATGTTAAAGTAGCCAAGGTTGAGAAACACTGTTGTAAATCCTCCTTTTCAGATGGCGCTTTTCTTCTAGGGTCCAGCCAGAAGCGTTTGCTGGGGGGGGGGGCACCACATTTTGGATGCAGTCCCTGAATTGAGGTCAGATCCCCCCCTCCCCAGGGGTGGGGGTGGGGTTGCACTGGTGGTTTTCCAGGAGAAGCCATTGCCTCCCTGTGGTTTTTTTCTTCCCACAAAGACACCTTGACATGCTGGAATAAGAATACATTTCAATCTGGGATATGGGGTCTTCTTGCAGGATTTCATTTGAATTAAAAATAAATAGGTAGAAATCCATTTACTTGCTTTTTCTTGTATGTAGTTATGTTAGCTGCTGACCACTAGGAGGCACTATACTAGGAGGCTTTCTCCTTGTATGGGGCTCATCACTGTACCTCTCCATCTTACACCGAATCGGAGCTGGACCCTGTAGCAGAAGTTGAAGCTCTCTTGCTGTCAGTAGGCTGAGGGGGCTCTGGATGGCACACCGTCCTTTGAGTTGCTGCTATTAATTTACACTCTTAGACTCAGGAGCCCATTGTTAGTTACTTTGTTCGGGCCTCATATTAGAGCCTCCTTCCCCCCACACCTTTCTTATCAATTGTTATATTTGCTCACAACCACAAGGAGGCTCTATGTGGCCACTTTTGTCCTTAACTGGGACTTTACAGGCACTGTAGCTTCCATCGCTTGGTGTCCAGTCTTGGCAATTTCGAGATTCCCACGATCCCCACAATTAGGAGTCCTGGCTGGGGATGTGCATAAATCTTAAAGTTGCCAAGGTTAGATGCCTCATCTTAGTTCTTATATGTGCATTTTCCTCACCTGAAATTCTCTCTGTATCAGGCCTGTCCCAGCTTGGGCAGAGACTCTCCGCTCCATTTGTAGCAAAAAGTATTACTAAAACCAAGTGGTTACAGCATAAGCAAAGGCAGATCTGAATATTCCCACATAACCTTCGTGCTTTTCCCTCCTCCCAGGCTCTCCCCCCTTGGTCGTTTTGTAACTGTACAATGGTATAGTCTGTGCTGTCCAGACAGTTTAGAGTTAATGGGATTTGGGATCGTTCGTTAGGAATTGTGAGCTGTCCCCTTAAGGGAGTGCATCATGGTAAATGTAGTTAAGGTATCCTGGGAAATGTAGTTCATGTCATGTGGCCACATCTGTAATCCTGATTGGTCACATAATTGACCCTTGTTGGGTTGGGGGAGTCTCCCTCACTCTTGCCTGAAGCCATTACCATGCGGCTGCTTCAGTCATCGTGGGGTTGAGACCTTATTATCTTCCTGCTATTCTGCCTGTCCTGTACAAATACTGTACAAAGGCAGATAGATAAACTCCACAAAGCATCCATACAAAGTCTTTTTATTGGTTCATCAGGCATCCTGTCAACTCACATTTAGGTTACCAGGCCACAGTGTGCAACACCCCCAGGGCCATGGACTCAGAGCGGTTAGTCCTCCCAATGAAAAAAGATACAACAGCAACTATATACCGTCCACTGCAAGGAGAAAACCCTTCATGGTTGTCCATAAAACTGAGATCGACTCCTCATCCATAAACAGTTCGGGAGGGAACGCATCAGATACAACCCAATTTATATCTCCGATTTCAAAGAGAAGCCAGTTTTGTCCTTTGCACCACACTCGACATTCGCTGAACAGGTGCCAGGGGTTTGCGGCGAAATCCCTGTCCAAAAGGAAAGAGTTGAAAAAAGAGCTCCAATCCTGCAACAAGTGTTGCGAATCCAAACACTCGCCCAAATACTGCACAGCCAAAGTGCAATGTCATATCTGCAAAAGTGACACGCATCCAACCGTGCTTCATCCTGACGCCGATTCACCACTGCAGACATCTCATCGCCCCCCTTTCAACAAGGAGCCTCAACGTGCTGCAGAAGCACACCCAGAGCCAGTGGTGTCAATTGCATAGTGTTGTGCAATGGCACACCAGCCCCTCGCTCGTGTCGTCAGATCTGCTTAGCCAAAGTCTACCCAGATGGACGCCTAGAAGAAGCAGTAAAGATGTATGTAATACGGGATCCGCAGAGCGAGCGATCGCTCGCCAGGTCCGCATTCTTCGACCTCTTTGATGTTCAGAAGGAAGAAGTGCACTTCACGATATCAACGTGCACCGCACCCAGATGCACGGCAAGGAGGGAAGCTACTGGACTCTGTATGGAGTCATTAGATGGAAGTTCCCAGTTCCTACTGCCACCCTTGATGGAATGGAACGGGATACCAGATGACCGCAGCCGCATTGCAACACCAGAGGTAGCTAGCAACATACCTCACCTGAAGCGTATGGCTCATCTATTTCCCGCCCTAGATCCTGAAGCCAAGATTTTGCTCTTGCTGGGATTCAATGCCCCTGATGCCTTAGCGCACACTGAAGTAGTCAGAGGCCCGAGATACTCACCCTTTGCCATCAAGACAGACCTGGGTTGGGGAATCTCAGGACTTGTCAGTCCTAAAAGGCCACTGCCAACCAGTACATTTTTGCTAGGACACCCTCAACGGCCGCCAGCAACCACCAGACGTTCACTAAGATGCTCTACACAGGCATATGCCTCTGCAACACCCTTTTCAACACCTTCCTGACACCCTTCAACACCGTGGAAGAAAGAGAACCGCTCCAACCCTAAAAGGCCACCAGAAGCGACCACCAGACTTTCACCATTGGCACTAAGAGTACCTGTCCACCCTAAAAGGCCGCCAGAGATGACCAGCAGACTTGCACCAAGAAGCTGTACACTAGACCGGTCACCGACCTTGTATTGCTGCGGAGAAAGGCTGAACTTGAAGATTGAACCTCAAGCTTTGCATGCTTTGCTTTGTTTGATGCTTAATTGCTATTTACTGTTTCTCTTAGTTATATAGCTGACTGTTTATCTTAGTTATATAGTTATCTGCTATTCAGTTATTATTACTCTTTACTGTCTATCTTAGTTAATTGATCTTCACTTAGTTAGTGGAATTTACAATTCCAGGCGGGGAATGTGCTGTCCAGACAGTTTAGAGTTAATGGGATTTGGGATAGTTAGTTAGGAATTGTGAGCTGTCCCCTTAAGGGTAAATGTAAATGTAGTTAAGGTATCCTGGGAAATGTAGTCCATGTCATGTGGTCACATCCGTAATCCTGATTGGTCACTAAATTGACCCTTGTTGGGTTGGGGGAGTCTCCCTCACTCTTGCCTGAAGCCATTACCATGAGGCTGCTTCAATCATCATGGGGTTGAGACCTTATTATCTTCCTACACCACAATTCAGGTATGCAAAGGATTGGACATTAAGAAGAACCTCGTCATAAATGTGAGTTGACAGGATGCCCGATGAACCAATAAAAAAGACTTTGTATGGATGCTTTGTGGAGTTTATCTCTCTGCCTTTGTACAGTATTTGTACAGGACAGGCAGAATACGGAGATTCTCCGTCCTCCAGGCCAGGGGTCCCCAACCACCGGGCCGCGGACCAGTACCGGTCCGTGGATCATTTGGTACCGGGCCGCAAAGAAAATAAAAATAAAATAAAAATGGCGGCTTTCTTCACCTTCGGTGAATGCTGCTGGGATCAGGGATCAAGGACACAAATGAAAGAAGGGGAGGGAGGAAGCAACCAAAGCCTGTCCCGCTCTCCGGCTCAGCGGCTTCGGTTTCCTCCCGCCTCGTTCCTCTCTCAGTCGCTCTCTCGCTCCTCCACCAGCCCAGG
>NW_020769327.1:16499003-16521217 GCF_900518735.1 Pseudonaja textilis
CCTGGGCTGGTGGAGGAGCGAGAGAGCGACTGAGAGAGGAACGAGGCAGACACCTGAGGGATAAGGCTGAGGGAGGGAGGGAGGGAGGGAGACACCTGAGGGATGAGGCGGAGGGAGGGAGGGAGGGAGACACCTGAGGGATAAGGCTGAGGGAGGGAGGGAGGGAGACACCTGAGGGATGAGGCTGAGGGAGGCAGGGCTGAGAAGGGGGGCTTCTCAGCCATCCTGCAGGGACTTGTCCTGAGCCTCCCTGAACTTGGTGGTTTGCTGGCAGACATTTTATTACCCGACTAGGTAACAACATCAGATGTTATCTAGTCAGGTAATGAAGCGTCTGCAAGCAAACCACCAAACTCGGATTCCTTCCTCTCCTTGAAAAAGTGTCATCTCTTCCCACCCACCCCCCCACCGCCCGGTCCTTGAAAAAGTGTTTCTGAGTGAAACTGGTCCCTGGTGCAAAAAAGGTTGGGGACTCCTGCTCCAGGCCACAGTTGTCCCAAAGGTGTTTTTTCCCTTGGTTTTTCTTTGAAGAAGTTTCGCTCTCAGCTCTGACTGGATGATGGGGAATGGAAAGATTTATACTCCTTGCAGACAGAATTTGCATTCTTTTAGTGAGTCATTGAGGCCACTTGGAGGACACAGAAAAACCTTCAAGTGACCCCAACGGTGCTTTAAAAGAATGCAAATGACCAGCTGTTCTCCCATTTGTGTCCTTGGATCTGCCAGGTTCTATTCTGGACTGGCCCCTCTGGCTCCTGTCATCCTGTCATTCCCCCCCCCCGCCCCCCTATCCCCTTCCTCCTCCCTCCCTCCCTCCCTCCCTCCCTCCTTTTATGGCAGGACGCTGTTTTAAGAGAATCAGAGCTGAAGTGATATGATGGCAGACCTGACAAACTGTAAACTTCTCTGAACAGGAATTTGCTTTTGCTTACTTTGTTCCTGTCACCTGCAAACTGGGAGAGACAATCCAGAAAAATCCACCTATTCGATCAGAACCTGATCTCAGGGTTTTTACAGGTATTATTGTACAGCAGGGGTCCCCAAACTTGGCAACTTTAAGACTTGTGGACTTCAACTCCCAGAATTCTCTAGCCAGCTATGGTTATGAAGTCCACAAGTCTTAAAGTTGCCAAGTTTGGGAACCCCTGCTGTAGATTAGTAGGGAAGAGTGCTCCCTAAAAGAGATTTTACAGTAACCTTATCTCTGCCTTATGGTTGTCTTTCCTGTTCAAATTGTAGGGTTTTTCTTTTTCTTTCAAGTATTTCCCTGTAAATGCAGGTCCAATTTTTTCAGACCAACCGGGTGTTGATCCATTGGTTTCGAGAACCATTTAATTGTCTCCACAGCCTGACATTGTGGGCTGAGAGAGAGGGACTGGCCTAAAGTCCTTCAGCTGGCTTTCATGCCTGTTGCAGGATTAGGATTCACAGCATCCTGGTTTCTAGCCCAGTAACTTCACCATTTTTTCCCACCCAAATTATAATATATAATAGAATCCTAATTTTGGAAACTTTTAATTCAGTAGATTATAATTGCATTTGCCTTTTATGCAACCACATCGCATGCTTTCTCATATTCTATTTGCAATCAACTGCTCTTTTTTTACAAGGTAGATATCATTATTTTAGTTTGTCCAACTAAAATTCGTCCGACCCACTCACTGTACTTTCTCTTAGCCTTCCAAATGTATATATTAGTCTACTGCGTTGCTTTTAATTAACCATTATTATTAGTTGAATTTGGATGTTACTTTTAAAAGTTTGTAAATCTGTACTTTGAGAGTTTATTTGAAGCAGAGAATGTAAATAATGGAGGCCAAATAAACGCCTTTGCTTTTTTGATGTGTGCAACTCTGTTCAGTGGAGCTGGACAGAGGCATTTTCCAGAAGAGGCCTTACTGGAAAGAATTCAGGTTCGACTTAACTCAGATCCCAACAGGGGAGACTGTCATGGCGGCGGAATTCCGAATCTACAAGATGAAAAGTTACACCTGCCATGTTAATCAGACCCTTCACATCAGCATTTACGAGGTCATCCAGGAGCACCCAAACAGGTACAAAGAGACCCAAACTTTTGATTTCAGGCCTTGGTGACGGGGCGGTGGCTCCAGCCCCTGTTTCCCTGGTTAAACATTTCGCTTGCATGCGCACAAAGGAGCCACCAGGGGGAATTCTTCTTCTGGCCAGCCAATGTCAAGGAGACGCTCTGCTTGGTTCCTTTTACTTCTCCTCCTCTCCCAGTGAAGAAGCAGAGCATCCCTTGCTTCCAAGAGGATAAACGTTTGAAAACTTTATCCATCTATTAATAAATATCAGAAAATGCAAAAATTAAAACAGCAAAAGTCAAACATTTGCAATTGAAACTTGGAGATCCATGCCAGGGCTGTTAAGGGGGAGTTAAACAAGGAGAATCCATGCCAGGGTTGTTAAACAAGGAGGATCCATGCCAGGGTTGTTAAGTGAGTCACTGCAGCTATTAAGTGATTCTAACTTCCTGCATGGGCTTTGCTGGTCAGAAGCTGGAAGGGCTGCCAATGGTGTTCACGGGATGCCACAGCTGACAAAAGTACATGCCAGTTGCCAAGCGGCCGAATTTTGATCACGTGGCTATGTGGATGCTGCTGCAGTTGCAAATGTGAGAACTCGTCATGACTCACTTTTTGGGGTCCGCTGTAACTTTGAATGCGTGTTAAAGGAGGGAGGGTGAGTCGAGGACCAATTCTAGGCACTTCCATCTTTCCCCTGTTCAACAAGGGATGAGCGCAGGGCCTTCAGCTGTGTTTGTCCGAAGAGCCACCGCCTGCTGGTTTATTGGTGTCCCTGAAGATTGGTGGGCCATGTAGCAGTCCTGCAGCTGGACCAGCCCTGCCCAGAGCCTCCTTGACTCACTTTCCTTGGTCAGAATTTAGGAATGTGGGAAGGCAAGAATGGTGGTTCTTGTCCCTGGCTTGCCCTGGCGGGATCAACCCAAGAGTGGCTCTCTCAGCCTGGAAGGCGCTGCTGAAAGGCCAGGGATGGGTGGGTGGGATTGGCTTCCTTCCTCTTTTAAACCACACAAGAGCTAAAGCCCGCCGGTGACACCTGCCCACTTGCCCCTTTCATGTGAACCTGAGGGGCTCCGATATGCTTTCTGCTCCTCCAGGGAATCTGAGCTCATGTTCTTAGACCTTCAGGAATTTCTGGCTGGCCTGGACGGATGGCTGACCTTCGATGTCACAGCTGCTAGCAACCACTGGTTGTTGAACCGGAAGTACAATTTGGGGTTGAGGCTTTACGTGGAGACAGAGGATGGTAAGGCTCATGTATTGTTTTGCCCATTCTGGTTTTCCATCCTTCCTGTTTGAAGGAAGGAGACACTCGTGGGGGATTGCAGGTAAGAGGGAGAAGATACCAACTTAGTAAACAGAAACTTTGGTTCATCTAAGTTCAAGAGTCCTCAACCCCTGGTCCGTGGACTGGTACCAGTCTGCGGCCTGTTGGGAACCAGTCCTTGCAAGTGGCAGGTGAGCGGCGAAGTTTCATTTGTGCAAGTGGTGGGCATGCGCGAACCCCTTCCCTCCCTCCCTCCCGTCGCCGCCTCTGCTGCTGCCAGTCCACGGAGCCAGAAAGGTTGGGGACCGTTGATCTAAAAGAATGGACAATAACGTTGATATGTGAAGATATCAAAAGCTGCTGCTTCCTTATCGCTCCGTAATTCCGCTGAGGTTTTCTTCAACCAGCTAGGGATTGAATTAAACAGACATTCTCCAAGGCAGTTAAAACAGTACGGTACTACATCATCCCGTTGCCTACTCCCACTCCGTTCTACAGCGTTTATTCAGAAATAACTGTTATCCTTGCATTAATTAGACCCTTGCAGCATTAATTAGAAGTTTCTATCTCCTGCTCTCCTGCGTTTCTATCTCCTGCGTCAGGGAGGGAAGGAGCTCCATTGTCAGTCTGGCTGGCAGTCTAATCGGGGTTTGTTCTTTGGCTTTTGAAGGAGAGAGTGTGGACCCCGGAATGGCCGGCCTCTTGGGTCGCCACGGACCACGTTCCAAGCAGCCCTTCGTGGTGACCTTTTTTCAGGAGAGTGAAAACCAGGTCAGGCTCCCTCGAGCAGCCAAGCAGGCCAAACGACGGCCCAAGAAGACCTACAGCTTCCCACACTCCCACAGGCTCCCAGGACTTTTGGGTAAGAAGCAGAAAGAAGGGAGGACGACTGGTTGACCAAGCTAATCACAGGGTCCGGTCCAAAAAAGTGAAAATGGCGACACCGCAATCAAAGCCCCACCTGTTTTGTGCACAACACCTTTAGAAACGGGGGGGGGGGCTCAATCACACCCCTGGGCTGCCCTCCAGATGTTTCTGCCCTCATTCTGGACACCCTGGATCTGCTCCTGCTCCCCCAAGGGGCAGCTCAGAAGCAGCCGGGACACATCACCACCTCCTTCCCACCGATCAAGTCTGGGTGGAGGTGCAGAAGGAGCCTCTTCCACCTGCAGCTTTGTTGCCCTCCTTGGCTGGGCTGCCTAGTAAAAATTCAACCCCACCCCTTCCGGATTTCAGCAGAATTTGCTTGGTCCTCAAATATACCCGAAACACATGGAAGACACACGTGTTTTGCACCTGTCAACTTCCCCAACCCTGAAGGAAGTTGAGAGCAGCCGTTTACCTGGCATGCAGGTGGGCCAAGCTATGACTGCTAGCAGTTTTCATCTGATGGCCTGCATCAGGCAGCAGTTCTTTGGCTGGTGGGCAAAGGCAAAGACTCCAATTCCCAGAACTGCCGGCCCAGCCCCCCCCCCCCCCCCCCCCCCCCCCCCCCCCCCGCCCCTCTTGGCCCGTCTGAAAGGTTAACGAAGTCCAGTTGCAGAGCCGATCCTCGTATCCGGAGGCAGCTCAGCTGGTGCCTCTTCAAATCTGCTCCCCTTTGGGGAGCTCTGTGGCCCAGGAAGGTTTCCCCAGAGGGCAGCCCTGGAAGGCAGTGCCACGGCCTGGGAGGTCTGCCCCACAGGAAAGCAGCCGTGGGCAGGGATGGAGCCACGCTTGGTGCCAAGCCTTTGCCTGCCTTCATCTCCCAGAGTGGCAGGGGTAGGCTGTGGGGCAGGACAGCTGGAGGTCCAAGCCAGGCACAGGGAGTGGGCTGTGGGACGCGTTCCCCCTCCCAGGACCAAAAGGCTGGCGATCCCACCGTGGAGCGTTGGTTGCGCAGCTCCGTAACGGAAAGACCCTCCTCTTTTTCCTTCCTTAGATGATGTCTATGTCTCTGAGCATAGCCAGGTCTGCAGAAGGCACGAGCTGAACGTCAAGTTTCAAGATTTTGATTGGCTGGTAACCACTTTTAACCCTGTTCTTCTTGAGTCCCCAGAAAATACCAACCGGCAGGCACCTCTGCCCGTCCTGCCCGCCCCCCCCCGGGGGGGGGCTCTCGTCTGGCTCAAAGAAAGGGAAGGGCCTAAGGCCAGACAGGGCCTGTTTCCCAGTCAAAGAGGAAAGGGCCTCTCGCAACTCTGCTTGCTCTGCTCAGCTTGAGGGTCAACCTTTTGGAAGTGAAAGGAACGTGTTGACCTCTCCCACCCCCCACCCCAGTGTAGAACACAGACTAATAGAGTTGGAAGGGACCTCGGAGGTCTTCTAGTCCAACCGCTGCTCGAGCTGGAGACCCTCCTAGACCATTCCAAACAAATAGCTGTCCAACCTCTTCTTGAAAACCCCTCACAACTTCTTGCTCTGGTATCTCTGGTATCAGACGATTCAGGAAATGGCCACTGCCCTGCCCCCCCCCCCCCCCATCAGTTTCCTTTGAGCCGCCGGCAGGAGTGGAGGGACTTAACTTCGTCCTTATCCTCCCCCAGGACTGGGTGATCGCCCCGCAGAGTTATCCCGCCTTCTACTGCGATGGAGAGTGTGTTTTTCCCCTGAATTCCTCCATGAATGCCACCAACCATGCCATTGTCCAGTCGCTGGTCAGTATCTCCTGTGGGAAGCAGCAGGAAGTCTTCTTAGCAACTGGGGAAGATGGAGAGCAATCTATTGTATTATTTTGTTGCACTATTTTCTGTTGGATTTATCTCTTGCCTCTCCTCTAGGACTTCTAAGGGACAAACAAGGCCCCCCTCCAGTTTTCCCCACAACAACCCTCTTCTGGAATATACTGAGCTGGGAAGGAGCGCCTGGCCCCAAATCCTCCTGGGCAGCTCCAGCGCCTTCTCCCCTCCGCTGCCCCAGCTCTTCCCCGGAGAATTCCAGGGCTGAAAGGAGGAGGGGCGTCTCCGCCCAAGCCCCTCTTGATGGAAGAGCAGCCCTCTTCCCCCTCGCTAAGGTCCCCTTCCAACAGGGGCTGGTCTGGGATCAGGTGGATGCACACAAAGGGCCCGTCTTTTGTCCCCTTTTGGATCCCTTCTCCAATCGTCCCGGGGAATCACATTCCTTCCCCCAGGCCCCGAGGGAAAAAGCTGCCTGGCCAGGGTTGGTCTCGTCTGCATGAGGTTGGGGACGCCTCCGCCTGCTAGGGGCAAAGAGCTCCCCAAAGGACCAAGTCACAGGTCAGAGCTGATCTCCTTCTGCACTTGTGGAGTGTTGGTCAAGAAGGCTGCCACGGCTGAATAACCCCCACTTTTTAAGAGAATTGTGGACGCAACCCATGGCAACAACAACCTTCCATTGCCTCCCTCTCAACAGTAGCTGCCGGAGAGAGGGAAGTTGCAGGTAGCAACCTGGCCTGTTGGTGGCTTGTTTGGCCCGGGGGAGGGGGGTGTATGCACACAGCCTACCCCAGTTTTAGCAAGAACTGTGCCCCCTTGGTGGTCAGCCCAGCGCCAGGGGCAGCGTGGAAGAGGCCCTGCCCCTCCTGCCACAGACGAGACCAGGAAGCCGCTGGGGCTCGAAGGCAGCAGCTCTTCCTCCCCACCAAAGCCTGGGGAATAAATATTTTTGCCAGTGCTGACAAATGGCCACTCATGGAAACCGCTACTTTTTCTCCTGGGAACCAGGGTTTCTCTGAAGCATTTCTGCTTCCTTGTGGAGAGCGGCCAGGGGGCAGTGGAGGGGTGGGGGTCGGGGTGGGGGGGTCTGGTGGGGGGGGGGGGGGTTGGACCTTCTGCTCCAGGCCAGAAGCTCGGCCCTGCAGGAGGCTCTGTGGGAGGCTTTGCCTGCCTGCTCTGGTGACCCTCTTCCTCCCCTCACAGGTCCACCTGATGAAGCCCGAAGCCGTTCCCAGGGCCTGCTGTGCCCCCACCAAGCTCAGCGCCATCTTTGTCCTCTTTTATGACAGCAACAACAACGTGATCCTCAGGAAGAAGCGGAACATGGTGGTGAAGTCCTGCGGCTGCCACTAAGGCTGCGGCCGACCCAGGGCCTTTCTGGGGGAGCAGGGTTGCTGCCTGCTTCCGAAAAGACAGCAGGGAAGGGGCCTCCACTGCCCCCTGGACTGGGACGGAGGAGGCCAGCCAGTCCCACACCTGTGGGCAACCGGGCCCTGTCGCTGCTGCCGGGAGAGGAGGTGCCGCTTAACCAAACAAACAGCCTCCCACCAAGAAACCGCTTTGCCAAGGAAAGGAAGAGAGGAACAGGCTGCAAACATTGCTCGGGCTTGTATTTTGCCTCACCCACCCCTTCCCTGATCCTGCACCACACATCACATTAAGCCAAACACTTCAAATAGACTTGCTGTGTGCAAAGGCAGCTGCAGTCTGTCAAATAGCCCAAATTCTGCAGCAAGCAAGAGGGGTGGCTGCTTGCAGGGATCCCAGATGTGGGCAGCTCTCTGCAGCTGGCAAGCCTTCCTGGTCCCAAGAGCACCATTTCCAGGGCCTGAGCAGAGCCCTAGCCAGGCCCTTCCTTGGCAGCACCTTCCCACCTCTGCTCTGTTCTCCCGTGGCTGCCATCCAGAGGGGGCCCTGTCACTTTGACGTAAACCAGAGACTTTGGCGTAAACCAACATTGGCACCTTGTGGCATTCCCACTTCTCCCAAAGCAGCTGCCCCCAGAGATTCCGCTGTCAATTCTGCCAGGTGAAGGGACTCCCCGTCCCCCGGGCAAGAAGGGGGTTCAGAAGGTAGTCTGCTTTCCAGTTCAGGCCTTGATCAGCTGGGAAGGAGAGAGAGCAGCTGAGAGGCTGAGGCCAGGGGGGGAAACAGTTTAGCCTGCTTATAAATGCAAAGTTACCTAATTTCACATTTTGCAAACATACCAAACAGAATCACATTGATCATTAGAAATTCATACCTCTCTAAATTTTGCCTTGCAACGTTTAAAGGATATCTCTATATTAAATGGAATATATATCTTGCATGGACGTTGGATATGTAATGCATTAACTAAGAAGAATTGCTTCTAGACGATGCATATTAAATCAGATTGCAAATGAATATGTAAAGGAGAAATATGCACAAATTGTAGCACAAACTTTTTAAGAAAATCGATGCTATTGAGTTTGGAAGGGAGGAATTTGCAAATGGAAAGAGAGGAAATGAAGCAATTTGAATAAATATCCGTTGCAGCATTTTGTTTTGCTGCCCAAATGAAGGAGCAGTCAGATAGTGGCATGTTACCTAAAACTGCTCCAGACATGCTTCTGTAACGGGTCTCAAAATAATGTGAGTTTTATGTTAGTCATAAAAAAGTCCCAAAATTTTGTGGGTATGGTGAAGGACTCCCCACTGCTTGTTTTAAGATGATAGAACTAAAATCATAATTTTAAAAAAATTAAACTTTCATTTGAATATGATAGTCTACAAAACTACTGGTTGTGTTGGAAGAAATGTCCATCTGGATTCAGTTCCAAGTGGGGAGAAAGACACTGGAAACATTGGACGCTGCTCGGAAGGATGGTTTAATGTTGAAGCAGAATCACCAAGTACGTGTGATTCTGGGTAGCTGACCACATGGACTAGAGAGTTATTTATACCCTCTCTTGGGCTTTGACCTTGAGCTTCCTGTTCCTGTGGCAAGGGCATGTATCCTATTGGTTTCTGTAAAGGCAAATCTTAGGAGTTTGTCTGAGATAAGTTTGGTTGAACTGTGGACTGATATAATGTCCCCAGGTGATTTCACAATGCAATGAGCCCTGCTGTTAGATGGGTAGAGGGCTAGTCCTATTATGTCCTGAGGGCCATGTCTTAATCCCATCACCCTGGAGCTGAAGGAGGGGGCAGGGAGCTGCTCTTTGTTTTTAAAAAAATGTTTATCCTTTTCTCATCCAGGGAAATACAATGTTCTGCCTTTTTAATATTTCTTAGGCTATTTCTTTTTTAAAAAAATAAATTTTATTGGTTTTTAAAAACAAAGATAAACAAACAAAACATAAAAACATCAAGCTATCTTCTATAGGTGTACATATAGTGTGCCGGTTGGTTTACAAATTGTTTTGCGCTTCCATTTCATAGTCTTCAATTACAATTACATTGCATATGATCTCATATTGTCAATCAAAAATTAAATACCTTAGTATCATTATTAATCAATCATTTGACTGTACTTTTATTCATTCATGTTTTACAGTATAGTCATAATTTACTTAGTTTATTTTATAGCAGTCCATATCATCCCAAATCTACCTTAAAATCATTTTGTAGATATAATAAGAAAAAGTACATCTTTATATATTTATTATTTTCTAAAAGTCTACATATTTCATTACTGTATTTTATTGTCTAACCATTGATAGAAAAGATCCCAAATTTTATAAAATTGTTTATCATCTTGTTCTCTAATTTCAAATGTCAATCTACTCAATCTCTACAGTTGCATAATATATAATTCTAAATTTTAACGTTTTAAAATCCCTCATGACCTGTTAGCACACATGCGCTTTGCCAAAAGCAAAACAGACGACCCTGCAGCGCCCTGATATGTAGAACCTGCCCAGGGAAAATGGAGCAGGAGAGCCATTGTGTCAGGGCCCTTGAAAGTGGCTTCTAGTAACTGCCTTGCTCGTTTATAGGTGCTCCCAAATCCTCTGCTTGATTATCTTTCCCAGGATTTTCAGAGATATGGATTATTGGTCTATAGCAGTGGGAGTCAACCTGGTCCCTACCGCCCACTAGTGGGCGTTCCAGCTTTCATGGTGGGCGGTAGGGGTTTTGTCCCATACCTTATAAATCACCGTTACTGTGGAACCGGTGGGCAGTTAGAGAAATTTTACTACTAACAGAGATACAAAAGTGGGCGGTAGGTATAAAAAGGTTGACCACCCCTGGTCTATAGTTTTCTGGATCTGCTTTTCTCCCCTTCCTGACGGTTGGGATGCCATCAGCTCTTTTCCAGTCCTCTGGCAGTTCCCCTGGGCTCTGGAAGGTGATTGCAGTGATTCTGAGATGACACCTGCCAGCTCCTTCATAACCCTGGGATATAAACCACTGGACCTGGCAATTTGAACTCCTCTAAAGCGGACAGGTGTTCTTTGACTGATTTCTTACCTATTCGGACCTGAAATTTCCTTCTGTCTCCCACTGTGCAACATCTGATGGGTTGGTCTGTTTTTCTTTTTCTTTTGTGTAGACAGATGCTAAGATGGAATTAAGCAGTTCCTCTTCCTCCCTGTGGCCTCTCATTTTCCCCCATCTTTTTGCTTTAGTGGACTGATCACAGTCCAGCTCATCTGAAGATGCCAGATTGGGACAGATTGATCCACATGAAACTTCCAAGAGGTCCTCTGGAGTCCAGTTTCCGAGTCTGATGATGACTTGGAAGTTTGAACTCTTACTGTCCACATGGTGGCCTGCCACCAGTGCAAGATGGGATGTGAGTCAATAAGCAAATTTACATCCAACACCATAAAAGAACCGGAGTGCCAACAATCATCAGGTTTTGATTACAGTTCCCAGAAATTTTGACGGGCTGATAGCAGCTGAAGTGTCTGATCTGCCCCGGTTTGCTCTATCAGGAAAGCAAGACTCGGGACTCCATCCCGTTGAAGCGAAGGAGCTTTTGTTGCTGAAAGAAACTGGCTGCAGCGAAGTCGGGTGCAAAACACACACAGCTGTTTTTTCCAACCCCCAATCCTTCCCCCAATGACCAGAGCCCCAGCCAGCCAATCAGATGCTGGTATGATGTTTTGAGAAACTCCAGGTGTCAAACTGGTAACATTCCATTCTCAGGGCAAACAGCCGGTTTGGTGATCTGGTCTTCTTCTGTTGTCACTCCCCCCCACCCCTGCCCCCCACCCCGTTTCCCACCATTACATACACAGGTGTGGATTGCGCCCAGAGCCTCCCTCCTCCATTCCCCTTTGATGACCGGAACCCAGTAAGGTGCCAGGCCAACGATGGAGATCCTGACATCAGGTCCAAAAGAATTTGACACCAAAAGGTCGCCTTACTGTGTGGTGTGGACCCAGTCATTTTGATTCCTAAATCTGGGATTTTAATCCAGGCACAATTTCATCAGGGAAGTCCCGATCCGGGGACTTTGGCTTTGCAGCTGCTGTTTTGGGGACTCTCTCGGCCACTGAGAGGAGAGCAGAGCAGCGCAGCCCTTGGGGAAGGCAGCAGCGAGGCAGGGAGCGCAATTTCCCACGCACCGTAATTCTCCTCCAGATCCAGAGACGTTCCTTCCCCTGCACGAGCAACACTTGCTTCTTGGTGCCAGAGCTCAGGTTCAATTAAATGGGCTCATTGTGGTCTGGATTTTATGAAGGTAGTGGGTTGGCCTGGCTTGCAGTGTGGGGACAGGTCTTGCCTCAAATTCAGCCGTCCCGCGAGCTTTCGGTGTCAATGCCTCAATCCAGCCAGCATTGTGAGATCCCCCCCCCCCCGGTGGATCACTGCTTTTCTCCAGAGGGGGACCTCCGAACAGAGCTCTGTAGGGTTAGGCTGACAATGTTTCATTTCCCACAAAGGCAACATAACCCGTAATTACATATTCCGTCAAGAAAAAAAAATCCTTCCCCTCATTTATCTGGGATTTTTTGCCAGCCAACTTCTCCACAAGGTGCTGTTATTGTGCCCTTCCACCAAGATCGCTTTCCAAAATCACAGTTGTTCTGCTTAGTACCCAATGCCAACCTTGCAGGATGCCCTCAGCCCCGGGGAAAGGGAGGGAAACCTCCTTGGGGGCGTTTGTCCGGGGGTTTCTTCTCCATCACAGAGGTCCCACAGGCACCAGGAGCGTTAGGTCTCAGGATTAAAAGGTCCTCCAGTTCACACCTGATGCAAAGCTGGGTTTGGGGGTGGGGGCACCCAAGAGCCTCTGCAATTCAAGCCTCATGCCCTGATGATCCCGAGGTCTGTTGAAGCAGAGCCTCCTTTCGGAAGTACAGTCTTCAGTGAGGAAACACACAGCTCCTGTTTTGACCACACACATCACCTCAAGGACAGACAAAGGCGTAACCCCAAGGGGAAGCTGAACCACATTTTAAGGCCAAACTAGGGCTGCAGAAACCTAGATGAGCAGCAGGTGGCAGCAGAGGCAGCTGCCTGGAATTTTCTGCAACAGGCCTAGCCTCCAACCAGGTTCAATCATCTCCACCCAGCAAGCCCCGCTGTCAAGACGGCTCTGATCATGGTGTGACTCAAATTCTGCCTCTAATGTGCCATATTTGCAACACATATAAAAGGGGAGAGGCTCAACTGCCCATTGGGACTATTTTGATGGGCACCCCCACCCAGCTCTCCATCCTGGGAACTCCCCCAGCCCCTCAGAGGTCCCCAGCTGTCTGCCTAGTCCTCCCAGAAACAAACTGGGGCAGAAACGCCCAATGGTGACTGGCTGCAGGGGCCCTATTGGCTCTCTTACCAGTCCCGGCAGCCGGCAGCAGCTCCAGAGGGAGGGAAGAGGACGGAGCCCAACACAAGCAAGCATGCATGCCAGCCGACCCTCCCAAAGGCTGCTTTTCTGATGTGTGCATGGGGGGGGGGGGCAGGGGAGGAGCTGCTTCTACGCCTGGGTTTGGATATCCAGGGGGAGGGCTGCTGTCTGTCCCACCTCCTGAGCCCAGCTGTACATTGCAGCTGCTGGGGTGCTTCAAGTGCCTTGCCTGGTTCCCTTCCGGTCTGGGGGAGAGGGGGCACTGGAGGCTGGAGAGGCAGCCAAGAGGCCCTTGCAAAAGTGGCAGGGTCTCCTTTTCCAGCCACTTAGTACTTCTGAGCCTTAACTGCACGACTGACGAAATCACAGTCAATTTTATTGCAACCTTGCAATTGTCCATAGTACAATACCTTGTTGGAATCTTCCTACCCTGGATAGTGTTTAATTTATTTGGGAGTGTTTCCCTGGCAGACTGAGCCGCGGACAAGTCAAAGGGAGAACTAGAACACACTTCATCCGAGGGTTCCCTCCCCCCTTCAAGAGCAGCTAGGAGAAATCTTAGGGCACTTTTTGTTCCAGTCTCATGTTCTTCTTGTGCTGTGGTTCCTGCTGATGCAGAGACAAATGGCACCATTCACCTCGGCTGTTGCTTGCATCTTCCACGATGAAAACAAAAAGTGAAAGCTGATCTTGCCTGAAAGAGAGTGTGCAGCACATGGTTTCTTGCCATGTGCAAACACATCCATTCCATAATTTCCAGCATGGAAAGAAATGGAAAACTCAAGACTGAGAAAGGTTGCACCAGACCAATATTGTTAAATGAGTAAGCAATTCAAAGCAAACCTTTAAACAGTAATTATGGGAAATTAAAAGTCAGATCTGTTGTAAAAATACGTGTACTTTTATGGGGGGGGCGGGGGGGAAATTATGTACAAAAGTTCTCTCTCCCAGTTTTACAGTTCTGAACACATAATACAGAGTCAGGCTGAATGCTTAGAAAAGCCCCCCAGTTTCCATTCAGAGCGAGGCGAGGCTGTTTGGTCTCTTCCCATCATCCAGCATTCCCAACCAGCATCTGCTTGCGGCCACGTTCAGAGGAATTCACCACAATCGGAGATGATGACTTTTTGCTTTGGTTTCCCATCTTTGCTGCCTTGAGCCTTTGGGGGGAGAGAGAAATAAGATGGGGGGGGGAGGCAAAGCCAGGCTGCTCTCCCACAAAGCCTCCTCCTCCTCCTCACCTCAATCTGCCGCATCACGTCCATTCCTTCGGTCACCTCTCCAAAGACCACGTGCTTCCCATCCAGCCAGTCGGTCTTGTCGCAAGTGATGAAAAACTGGGAGCCGTTGGTGTTGGGGCCAGAATTGGCCATGGACAGCAACCCTGCAGGGACACATGGGTCTGGTATCGCCCACCGCTTTGCCTGGGGAACTTGGGGGGAACTAAATTCAGCAAGATTTGGGGTTCTACTGGTTTCTACTGCAAGGACAAAGGCTGAAGAACCTGCTTGGTGCCCTAAAAAAGGGCTGGGGAGGGGGGGGAAGGGGGAAGGAAGCCCCCAGCAGTGCCATTCTTGCTGTAGCAGCGCCTGCAGAGTCAACCACGTCCTTCTATTCGGTGCGGTTGGAGAAATGGAATGAATGGTTCAAAGGCTTGGAAAAAAAACATGCACAAACCAGCAGTTGGGTCAGTTGTGTGGAAATCTTGTGGAGGAATTTGGCTTTTGTAGAACCAACTCCTCTCAGAGGCAGGGCTGCTGGGCACTTGAGCCATGCAGAAGGGAAGGGAAGGGAAGGGAAGGGAAGAGAGATGCCCACCAGGGCAAAAGGACTGCCAAGTGTCTTGGCAAAGCCCTGGCAAAGCAGATGCAGTGGCATCTGGGCTGCCGCCAAGCACCTGGATGCCCCAACTTTTCAGCAGCCCTGCCACACTCTACCTGGTGCCGTGTGCTTTAGGATAAAGTTTTCATCATCAAACTTCTTCCCGTAGATAGATTTCCCGCCGGTACCATTGTGGTTGGTGAAATCTCCAGCCTGGCACATGAACTGGGGGATAATCCGGTGAAAGCTGCTCCCCTTAAAGCCGAAGCCTTTCTCGTGTGTGCAAAGACAGCGGAAGTTCTCTGCAAGTCAAAGGGCAAGTTGGGCAATGAAGCAGCAGAAATGGCAAAGGGGCTTCTTAGGATACCATCCCACTCAAAAACGGGGTCAGGGCAACCGCTAAGAAACCAGCAACACCCGGCCTCACTGCTATTACTGCTGCTCTCCTGAATTCCAGCATTTTCCAGGTGCTGCCATGGGATCCAGAGGGGAGCACCACATCTCGGCTCTTCTCACCTCCTTAAATTAATGGTGTCTTTGTTTTAGGTTTGATCTTTAGCTCTATCTTCCAAGGGCTTGGCTCAGTAAAAGAGTTATAAACCCTGACACAGGCAATTAATTACAATATGTGGCATTTAATGAAATCTATTCTAATTGAAAACCACACATTTCTGCAGAGATAATTCTACAAAATGACTATACCCTATGCACTTAAAAGCTCAAAGCTACTGTGCTCATAAGTATTTGAAAAAACCCTCAAGCATCCAGCGTGTACAGAAATAGAGAGAAATGTGCTGAACAATCACTTCAACAGAAATCCTGTAAATTTAGAAAAGGGGCAAGGAAAGCCACATCCTCCGGTCTTCACCAAGGTGGGGGGAAAATATTGCTACAATTATTCTGGGACAGGCCAGAACTCTTAAAATAGAAACTTTTTTTTTTTCCACCACAATACCAGCCTTAGGAAATTTTGTGATGAAAAACAAAAACCTTAAAGTGAAAAATCTGTGCTTTTGGATTCTAAGTGGGGTCACTTGTGGCACACAGAAACAGAGCAACCGCCAGGCATCTGGCGATTCAACCTTATTTCTTGATTTGCTGTCTTTGTATTCTCCAGAAATGTTGAGAATGTGGCTTCCGTCACATTCTTATGACCAACACATCTGCCACATTCCCCAGCTTGGCATCCTCCAGGCTACAACTCCAGAGCCAAGAGCATCTCCAGGCACGCTGGCCGCCCCAAAGCTGCAGCCCTGGAGAGCTCCAGGGTGAGGAAGGCTGCAACTGGAGAAAAGGGGCCTGAATTATTCACCCATTTCTTTCTGTCTCTTAACAGAGACGGAGCCCTCCCAACGCTGGACAGGGACTTAGCCCTGCAGGTTCCAATAACACAAGAGCAACTGGAAGAAGGTTCCACCAAGCACAGTAGATTCCTTTGCTGCTTACCAGTGGTCATCGGGACAATATCCGACCGCAAGAGAATATGCAATCGACCTGCAGGCTTATTTCCAATCTTGATGTCCATGTAAACTTGGGGGTTGGTCCTGGATTTTTTCACTGGTGGTTCTCCCTAACAGAAGAGAAACAGAGCTCCCTCCATGAAACCAAAAGGGGATCCCAATCTATGAGCCGTCCCCCTCCTTTCTCTGCTTTAAAGAAGCATCGGAGAAAGAGAAGGAGATGGGAACCACTGTGATGTGGCGGCTACAGAGCTAAGCAATGGACTGGAAAGATCCAGATTCAAATCCAGTTGTTGAATCACAGTGGGCGATTCCGGTTCCCCCCTCGCCCCAGAGTTGCTGGCAGGAAAATATATGCCGTCTTAGCATCTGGAGAAAATGCAGGATAATAATAAATATTGCAACCGCACGCTCATGTCCAATCGTGGAGGCTCCGCAGGCTAAGTTTGTGCCCAGCTCACAGAAGCCCCCTCTTATGCACCCTCATCTTGGCCCCCCGAAAGGTCTTAGGATGAGATGAATGTCTTGGGAGCAGAAACCACCCAGGGCCAAGTGGCCTCTCGCCGAAAGATGCCCCTGTACCTCTTGAACCTCTGAGCAGGCTGCCGCGGCTCCCCCTTCTTCCAAATTCTCCTCAAGTGTCTTTCCCGAAAACTTCTTCAGCCAGTCATCGTCTGACCAGACTGTCACGGAAAAACAGAAGTAGTTCAGGGAGCTCGTGATCCGAGCACCGATCCACTTATAAAACCAGGAGAGCCGAAGGACTTCCCTCAGAACAAGCCCAGGTGCTTGAGGGCTGGAGGTTCCCTCGGACCTGCTGCTGCTCACCTGGACGGGAGGAGCCTTCTTTGATCCTCATTGGCTTGGCCAGGTTGACACGGATGGTCCTTCCAAACAGCTCAGATTCGTTCTAAACGGGGAGGGAGAGGAGGGGGGCACCATCACTGCCTACTAGAAGGCAGGAGAAGCAGCAACGGATGGAAACCAACGGAGAGAAGCAAGGAGAAATTTCTTAACGGTAAAAACGATTAACCAGTGGACTGGATTGCCTCCAGAAGTTGAGTTCTCCATCCCTGGGGGGTTTTCAGAAGAGACTGCAGCCCATATCCAGAAGGGTCCAGGGTCTCCTGCTTGAGCAGCGGGTTGGACTAGAAGACCTCCAGGGTCCCTTCCAACTCTGTTGCACTGTTCTGTTCTACTCTTGCCAAGGACTTCAGCTCAGTCTCAATGCTGTGTTTCTGTGTCCTGCAACAATCGCCTGGAACCTTCTTCCGGTGCCTTAGCACCCAGGTTCATATCATGTGTCTCCACCGCTTCAACTTCCCTCTGGCCCCACGGAAGGACCCCTCACAGGGGCAAAGAGGCTTCTGCCTACCTGGTTTTAAAACTGGCTATGAAAATCCCAACAAGTGGAAGCCTTCGCTCCTCCAGGAGCAGAAAGCAAGGAGGCCTTCTGTCTTCCACGGCTTCCTGAAAGGAGTTGCCCACTTGTGGAGGCCAAGGAGAAAGACCTGCTGTTTCTCACCCCCCACCCCCCCAAAAAAAAAAACTCCCCGAGAAAGGCTCAGCTTCCCCTAATCATCTCAACCACTTGGGAAGAAAGAAGGAAAATGTTTTAAACTGCTGAAAAATAAAGATGGAAAGATAAACGTACCATGTTGTCAATGGCAGCTGCAGCATCCTAAAAGAAAGAAGAGGAACCTTTTGAGACAGAATCGCTCTTCCGCCTTGCTGTGTCCATGGCAACAAGGACTGCACTGAGAGAAATCCTCTGGCCACGAGGTGGGCAAGCTGGAGAGAGCATGCAAACGCTCCTAGAAAAGCTGCTAGGGAAGCTCCTCCTAAGCAACCTCCCAATCCTCGCTGGTGCCCTGCTTGGAATTTTGATAGCAAAGACACACAGGAACGTTTGAACAGGGCTAAAGGCGGACGTGGTTGGAAACGTCCCTCGCCAGCGTGGAAGCGCCTTCTCTCAAAAGCAGCCCCCTTTGGGAGGGCCGGGCAAAATTGGCCTTCAGACATACCCATGCTCTGGGAATTGATCAATGCCCTTTCCAGAGATGTCCCCTGCGCAAATGGGGATCCCGTGCAGTCCCTCCAAGGGCTCAGGGATCCACCTGGCCCCAAGCAAGGAGAAAGACCCTTCCTGGCTCACCTCGGCCAGCTCAAATTCAATGAAAGCGAAGCCTCGATGTTTTTCTGTAGACACAAGAGAAACGACAACGGTCAGCACTTGAGGAGACAGGCCTCAATATTCACCTCGACATGGAAATCAACTGAAACCTTTTGGACCTTTGACAAAGGAAAATGGGTGTCAGGAGCGGGAAGAGTCGTGGCAACAGCTGCACCGTTTTGATGCTCTCCGTCTCCTTGTCACCCCACCTGTTTCAAGGGCACAGGGGCACTGCTGGCCTCCAACCAGTTTCTATCCTGGAGCGAAGACAGAACCCAACCTTTTACTCAGCCCAACCCAAGTTTGTACAATCTCTTTTCCAACCTCAATCAGAACAGAGCTGGAGGGGACCTTGGAGGTCTTCTAGTCCAGCCCCCTCCTCAAGCAGGAGACCCAACACCACTTCAGACAAATGGCTGTCCGGTCTTTTCTTAAAAGCCTCCTGTGATGAAGCACCCACAATTTCTGAAGGCAACTTCTGTTCCACCGGTTAATTGTCCTCACTGTTGGGAAATTTGTTAGTTCAAGGTTGCTTCTCTCCTTAATTAGTTTCCATCCATTGTTTCTTGTCTTGCCTTTTGGTGTTTTGAAAAAAAAAAGTTGACCCCCGCCCCTCCTCTGTGTGGCAGCCTCTCAAATACTGGAAGGCTGCTATCATGTCCCCGCTTCTTTTCTCTAGACTAGTCAAACCCAAATCGTGCAACCGTTGTTCTTCATATGTTTTTTTTTCCAGGCCTTTAATCATTTTAGTTGCTTTTCTTTGCACTTTTTCCAAAAGTCTCAACTTTTTTTTGTAAAATGGCGACCAAAACTGAATGCAGTATTCCAGGTGTGGCCTTACTAAAGCTTTATAAGTGATACTAATACTTCATTTTGATTTTGATTCTATGCCTTAGTTTATACAACCAAGGCCTGTATTAGCTTTTTTGCTGCTGCCACACACGGCTGGCTCGTGTTTATGTAGCACTCCAAGCTCCCTCTCACAAGTTACTGTTTTTGAGCCAGGTTTCACCTAATCTGTACTTTTGTACCTTTGGTTTTTCTGCCCAGTGTAAAACCTTGCTTTTTTCCACATTACATTACATTTTGTTGCATAGGCCCATTGCTCAACCCTGTCAAGATCTTTTTTGATCCTGAGTTTTTCTTCTGGGATATTGGCTATTCCTGCCAGCTTAGTGTCATCTGCAAATTTGATGAGTTCCCCTTCTGTTCCCTCATCTAAATCATTTATTGAAGAGTCCTGAGCCTAGACCAATTTTGATTATGATGGTTTAAATAGAAGCCTCCCAACAATTGAAAGAAGAGCTCTTTTAAAGGACTTTTTAAAGGACAAGTTTGGGACTTCTTCCTGATGGATGTTAACAAGGTTGAGAAATGCTTGGGAAAAAGAGAAACTTATAACTAACTACTTGACATTCCAGAGAAGAAAAATATTTTATTCCATGAAGACAAGCTGGAAAGAATGACTTAAACTTAATAAGTCAATTGGAAGATGTATTTTTATCGGTATTTGTAATTGAAATTTTTAATCTAAAGTTTGAAAATGTGTTTTCCCTTTATATATAATGTTTAAGTAAATCCTAAAGTTTGTAAATTATTGAAAATATCTTTGAACATATCTCTCTTAAGAGAAAGTTGAAGAAAAATATTAGCTTAAAAAGAAAAGAGGAGGACTGGCGTGACATGGAAGCAATATTTGAGTGGCTTCCCCAAAGAAGAGGGAGGGGTCCACCTATCCTCCAAAACAGCGGTCGCCAACTGGTGGGCCACAGCCCAGAAAATTTTGGTGGGCCGCAGAGAAATCTCACTCCCAGAGCATCCCCCCAGAGGAATTAATCCAGGCTCCGCAGAAATACAAGGCTGCGCAGCCGACATGGCCCATGGGAACCCTCCCTGCCCACTCACTCCTTACCCAGCAAACTTGCCTGTTAAATTTCTATTTTTCCTTTTTCCGACCATCATCTGATTTAGAGTAGCTAGGAAGCGAGAAATGGTTGGATTTCTTGCTTTCTAGCTAGTCTTTAGACTCTGTCTCTGCTTTTAAGTACAGCCGAAACCTCCCTTAGGAGCAAATTCAGTGCAGACTCAAGTCAAACAAATTTGAGAGTCTGAGCTAGCCGATGGCAGATAGATCACTGAATGATTTTGTGAGCAACTGAATCTGCCTGTTTTGCCTGATTTTGAGTAAAAGTTGCTTTTTAAAAAATAAAGAATTCAATATTTACATGCATGGTGTGTTGTGAGTTAATTTTGTGAGTTGGCTTGCAATCAAATTTTATGAGACAGACTGAGCTAGCCAATGGCAGATAGATAGATCTCTGAATGAATCTGTGATTCTGTGAACAACTCAATCTGCCTGCCTGCTTTGCCTGATTTTGGGTAAAAGTTGCCCTTTTTTTATAAAAAATTCAATATTTATATATTTATAATATTTGCATACAAGCCATGTCCAGCCAGTCACGTGACCACCAAGCCACACCCACAAATTAGGCCACGCCCACAGAACCGGTTAGTGGTCCCTGGGATCTAAAATTATGAGTCTGGGGGTCCCTGAGCTCCAAACGGTTGGCGACCCCTCCTCGAAAGCACCGGAGGGCCCGACCAGAAGCACCGGAGAGGAAACCAGCCAAGGAGAGAAGCAACCTAGAACTAAGGAGGGCAATGAGCGGGCGGGGGGGGGCTCCATCACGGGAGGCTTCGGAGGAGAGGCCGGGGCGCCCCTGGTCTGGGGGGCCGTCCAGGGTCTCCTGCCTGAGCGGGGGGGCTGGGCTAAATGACCCCCGGCTCCAAACTGCTTGCTCTGCGCTCTTCCCACCGAGGCAACGCGGCTCTCGGCCCGGGGCGAGGCCTGCCTTTCCTCTCCCGCAGGGTGGCCGGTGGGGGTGTCAGCCATCCGCCCCGCCCCGCCCCCGCCAGCCCTCACCGGTCTCGTAGTCCAGCGGGATCTGGATGTCGGTGAGGTCTCCGAAGGGGATGAAGGCCGCGTGCAGCACCCGCTCGTCCACCTCTTCGGCCAGCCCACCTGCAACGAGCCCGGTCAGGCCGAGAGCCCAGGCCCCAGCAGCCCCCCTCCCCCCCACACACCCCCGCCGCCGCCGCCGCCGCCGCTCACCCACGTAGAGAACCCGCTTGCTGGAGGCCATGGCCGCCGCCGCCGCGCTCGCCTCTGCAGGCGCCACTTCCGGGTGGCTGGGCCGCAACAGCGCCCCCGGTGGCGGTAGGACCCCGCGCCGGAGCAGCGGCCCACGGACGCTCCGCCCGCCCGCCCTCCCGCCCTCTGCGGCCCTGAGATCCGCCGGGTGGCGCGAAGGGGTCCCCCGACACAGCCAAGCGACCCGGGGCGCCCTTCGGTCTCCTGGCTCCTTCTGCGCTGGCAGCTCCTTCAGCCCCGCACGGCCGGGGCGCTCTTGCCCGGGTCCGTGGCCGCTTCAAGCAGGGCAGGCGCGCCCCTCCTTCCGCCCCCGTCCTCCCAGGCTTCCCTGCCGGTCCCCACCTCTGCCGCGGGGATCCGTTTGGGCAGGGGCTGCAGGGGAAGCGGGAGGCTTTCTGCCTCTGCCTGCCTCGATAGGCCGGAGAGTCCCCGCTCTCCGCTGCTGCTGCTGCCGCCGCCGCCGCCGCTTCAGAGGAAGCCGGCGGTCCAGACGGCCTTCGAATGGGATCCCCCCCCCCCCAGTCAGGTTCCCGGTGACGGTAAACGCGGATCCCCAAATGGGGTTTGACCCGCAGCTGAAAGCCAACACACCGAGCCAAGCCTGCTTTCTCCCCCGTCCGTGTGGAGGGGACCGAAGGTGGCTTCCCGGTCTCAGTGACCGGAGAGGGAGGTAGATCCACCCACCCCTTTCCTTTAAGACGCTCAATCTTCATCCAAGGTGGGCAGCACCTCCTTAGGCCGGTCCCTGAGACAGGAGGGGTGGGGCTGTCAGTTGGGTCTCTAATCCCGTTACCTGCTCAGAATTGCTGCAGTTCGAGAAAGAACCATGTGAATTGCACGAGGAATGTTACAGGTACAATTTCGGGACTGAGAGAGAGAG
>NW_020769327.1:16526217-16677584 GCF_900518735.1 Pseudonaja textilis
GGCCAGCCCACCTGCACCGCGCCCGGTCAGGCCGAGAGCCCAGGCCCCAGCAGCCCCCCCCCCCCCCCCCCCCCCCCCCCGCCGCCGCCGCCGCCGCTCACCCACGTAGAGAACCCGCTTGCTGGAGGCCATGGCCGCCGCCGCCGCGCTCGCCTCTGCAGGCGCCACTTCCGGGTGGCTGGGCCGCAACAGCGCCCCCGGTGGCGGTAGGACCCCGCGCCGGAGCAGCGGCCCACGGACGCTCCGCCCGCCCGCCCTCCCGCCCTCTGCGGCCCTGAGATCCGCCGGGTGGCGCGAAGGGGTCCCCCGACACAGCCAAGCGACCCGGGGCGCCCTTCGGTCTCCTGGCTCCTGCGCTGGCAGCTCCTTCAGCCCCGCACGGCCGGGGCGCTCTTGCCCGGGTCCGTGGCCGCTTCAAGCAGGGCAGGCGCGCCCCTCCTTCCGCCCCCGTCCTCCCAGGCTTCCCTGCCGGTCCCCACCTCTGCCGCGGGGATCCGTTTGGGCAGGGGCTGCAGGGGAAGCGGGAGGCTTTCTGCCTCTGCCTGCCTCGATAGGCCGGGGAGTCCCCGCTCTCCGCTGCTGCTGCCGCCGCTTCAGAGGAAGCCGGCGGTCCAGACGGCCTTCGAATGGGATCCCCCCCCCCCCAGTCAGGTTCCCGGTGACGGTAAACGCGGATCCCCAAATGGGGTTTGACCCGCAGCTGAAAGCCAACACACCGAGCCAAGCCTGCTTTCTCCCCCGTCCGTGTGGAGGGGACCGAAGGTGGCTTCCCGGTCTCAGTGACCGGAGAGGGAGGTAGATCCACCCACCCCTTTCCTTTAAGACGCTCAATCTTCATCCAAGGTGGGCAGCACCTCCTTAGGCCGGTCCCTGAGACAGGAGGGGTGGGGCTGTCAGTTGGGTCTCTAATCCCGTTACCTGCTCAGAATTGCTGCAGTTCGAGAAAGAACCATGTGAATTGCACGAGGAATGTTACAGGTACAATTTCGGGACTGAGAGAGAGAGAGAGAGCCCTTCAAGCAGGTCACGAGGAAGAGCCCCTGGACCCTCCCGTTCTCATTCAGAAGCCAACAAAACAAAGGGGGGGGGAATAATGAGGAGTAAAAGTATTTATTTGTATTTATTTTATTTGGTTTGTCAATTGCTTACAAGATAATAGGTATAAGTAAAACATAGTTATGAATACATGGATACATATAAGAAAAATAAAAAATATATAAAAGAAACAATAGGACAGGGACTGTAGGCACGTTGGTGTGCTTATGCACACCACCTGCAGACCTCTTAGGAGAGGGGTGAGGTCAATAGGAGACAGTCTAAGGTTAAAGTTTTTGGGGTTTGGGGAAGAAACCACAGTATCAGGTAGAGTATTCCAGACATTGACCACTCTGTTGCTGAAGTATTTCCTGCAATCAAGTTTGGTGCGATTAACCTTGAGTTTGTATCTATTGTTTGCTCTTGTGTTGTTGTGGTTGAAGCTGAAGTATTCATTGACAGGTAGGACATTGCAATGTATGATTTTATATACTATACTTAGATCGGACTGAAGGCAGCATAGTTCTAGGTCTTCTGGGTATAGAATTTCGAATCTGGCAACATAAGGTATTCTGCAACAAGTAGCAGTGGAGAACTCTTCTTGTGAAATATTTCTGGACTTTTTCAACTGTGTTAATATCAGATATGTAATGTGGGTTCCAGACTGATGAGCTATATTCAGTATTGGTCTAGCAAATGTTTTGTATGCTCTAGTTAGTAGAGTAATATTACCAGAGAAAAAGCTATGTAAGATTAGGTTAACAACTCATAATGCTTTTTTGGCTATGGAATTACAGTGGGCTCTAGCACTTAGGTCATTTGAGATGAGTACTCCAAGATCCTTGACAGAGTTTCATCAACAAGGTCTTGACTATTCGGCCTGTATTTTATTTTCTGATTGTTTTTGCCAATATGTAAAACTGAGCATTTATTTGTTGAGATTTGAAGTTGCCATTTGTTTAACCATTCTGATACATAGTTGAGGTCTTTTTGAAGGGTAGCAGTATTGTCTGTGGTGTTGAATAGCTTTACATCGTCAGCAAAGAGAACGCAGTTGCTCTTAATATGCTCACAGAGGTCATTTATATAGAGTATGAAGAGAGTTGGTCCTAAAACACTGCCTTGGGGGACAACTGTTGACAGGTACAAAATTTGATAGGATGCTCCCAATTTTGACCATTTGTTGTCTGTTTGACAGGAATGCTTCTATCCAGTTATGCAGGTGTCCAGAGATACCATAAGATTTGTTTTAGGAGTAGTTTGTCATGTACCACTGAATCAAAGGCTTTACAGAAGTCTATGTAGATTGCATCTATTGTTTTGCCCAGATCGAGTTGTATAGTCCATATGTTTTTGCAGTGTAAGAGTTGCAGATTGTAGGATAGTTTTTTTCTGAAACCAAATTGTTTATTAGAGAGTAGGTTGTTTGTCTCTAAGTGGAGGATAATGTATTGGTAAATAATTGATTCATGACTTCCAGGTGACGCAGCATAAAGAGATTGGTCTGTAATTTTCAACTAGGCTCTTTTGAAGATGGGGATGACTGTGGCTTCTGACCATAGTTTTGGCAAAGACCTGGTCCGTTTGGCTATGGCAGTAGATAGCTTTTTAAAGAAGTAGGCACATATTCTGTCCGGTCCAATAGAGATGGTTTTAGATTGCGTAGTGCTTTTTCAACATTGTCTACTATAAAATCGATATTTATTAGATCATTGTAGTTGTCTGTGGTTCGACTAGGAAATACTGGGCATGATCCATTGCTGTTTACAAATACTGAGCCAAAGAATATGTTAAAGAGATTGGCTTTAATAGTGTCGTCCTTGCAATCTTTACCATTAGGTCCTTTCAGGGGTGGGATGGACCTTGAGTCTTATGGTTTGTTGTTTACAAAATTGTAGAAAGTGCGGGTGGAATTGGTACGTAGATTTTCCTCTTGTTTAATGTGATAATTGGTGCATTCAGTCTTTATCTGGTGGCATAAATTTTTGTATCAGCTTTTGAAGTTGGCAACGTGACCAGATTTGTTTTTCCACCAAAGTGATCTCTTTTTGGATTGAAGCTTCCTTATTGTTATGGATAATCTCTTTTTTCTGGTTTTTGGAGTTGTTATTGGTACATATAGTTTGGTGACTCTTTTGACTTCAAGTAAAAATATGTTGTAATGGTCTTCAACAGTATTGCATCCAGTGAATAGAAATTGCCAATCAAGGGATGAGAGATCATTGTCTATAAGATCATAGTTGCCTTTTTTGAAGTTATAATTGGGGATCACATCATTGTGTTGATTTTTGTGTGGACGTATGTTGAAACAAAAGTCAATCATGCTGTGGTCACTGTTGGAAAAGGGTTCTTTAATTTGTATTCCATAAATTGAATTCAAATTATTGCAGAAGATGAGATCGAGGCAGTTGTTAAGCCTAGTATTGTTGGTTACTAGTTGTTCCAGTCCCAGGTTTGTTACAGCATTGTAGAAGGTTGCAAGTTTGGGTTCTGTTTTACATTCATTTAGGGTGCAGTTAATGTGAGGTACATTGAAGTCACCAAGAAAGATAAAAGCGTATGGGCAGGATGTTGCCCATGTTAGTAGTGAATTTAGCTTGTTTACATGTTTGAAGTCATAATCAGGGGCTCTGTAACATAGTAAGAATCGAAATGTGATATCTAAGGACAGTTCACAGATGATGCTCTCAGGAAGAGCAACTCCTGGGTAACTTGGATGTTTTTTAGATGTAAGGACTTTTTATAGAAGATAGCAACACCACCTCCTCTACGGATTTCACAATCTGATCGGTAAACATGATAGTCTCTTACTGTGATAATGGAGTCAGGGAGAGATGCATTGAGCCATGTTTCACAGACAAATACGATGTCGAATTTAGCCATATTTAGTAAGAGGAGAAATTCAGGTATTTTATTCACAAGGCTTCTTGCATTGAGTAGCTTGCATTTAAGGCCAGTTGTAGTTGGAATTGAGGTAGTGAGGGGCGTGCGTGCGTAGTTTTGAGTGTCCCATGCTGTTCCAATTTGGCTGCCACAGGGTGTGACACCTGTCAAAACAGCTGGTGTGGAGAGGATGAGGTGCCCTCAGAGAGATGGAGAAGCCTCCCGGCCTTGGCTGCTGGTGCTCAGTCACGGCAGGAAACAGCTACGCTTTTCAAACCCCAACAGCAAATAGGATGCAAGCGTATTTTGGCCTTTCATCTGACCTAACGTAATTTTTTCCTTACTTAATTAAAATCTTCAATAAAGAGATTATAAAGATTTTTTATCAGATCATTGCACATGAATTGAGAAAAAAAAGTTTAGAAATTACTAAATGAGAACATTATTATATAAATTTGTCACTGAAGTTTTTTTCTCTTCAGATTTTGTTTTCACCCAAGATCTTGGACATACTCAAAGGATTTGTATGTTGATTAGTATTTTCCTGAATAGTAGGCAGGGGTGGGATTCTACCGGTTCTGTCTACCTCTGTAGAACTGGTAGCTCTGAAGAACAGCAGACATAGAACCAGTTCTATGTCTGCTAATGTTTTTGCCCACCTGCCCACCTGGGCTCTTACCTGACCTTAATTTCCTGATTTTTTCAACTTCAACTGCCGTGCAAATGGCTTTTTGAAAGGCTGCTCCTCTGCACGCAGCATGCTGATGACAATTTACAGGCACCCTCTGGCAGCGTGCAGGGAAGGACATCATAAATCACCGAACCTCGTAAATGACCGAACTGGTAGTTAACCCTGTCGGATCCCACCCCTGATTGTAGGACAAATAACACTGGAGTATTCTTACACTTTCCTCACATAACTTGCTAAGGTGGCTTGAGATGATCAGGAAGCGCTTCCTAGAAAATCTATAACTAGTTAATTCTCGAGAGTTGTGCTACTCACAGATTATGACTCCCGTGTAAGAAGGGCACTTGAAAAGTTTCAATTCATTCAGTTCAATGGGACTGCCTCAGAATCCCCTCAATGACTGCAAAAAGACAGGCAGCAATTTCATAAAATACTTCTATTTATTGACTTTGCAAATGGGATTGTCTAATTAAAATCAAGTCCAAAAATGTCATTATCCCACAAGGAAAGACACGATGTCCACCTCTTGGCCAGGAAAATAAATCCTTGCATATGGAATTTGATTTTTTTAGTATTTTTAAATGAGGCATATTAAGAGCTTTACACACTGAAAATTGTTGAGAAATGTTGAAATATGCAGAATGAAATGATTTCTTCAGAGTCCATTTGTTCTTTACAAGACCTAGGAAGAGAAAGACCACTTTAGATACTGGACCAACTGCCTGGGAGCTTCCCAGTTGCTTGCTGGAGACAGAGGGAGACAGCACTCCCTCTTCCAGAGTTCCAGAGAGAATCAGAGAATTTTAGGACGACTCTATTCCATTCTATGGATCTATCCTGGGTAATGAATTTGAATAGAGGAAAATTCTAAATTTTGAGTAATTATTTAAATAATTGGAAATTCATTGTGACATTTTCTTAAATGACAGAAGTCTGGTCGATGAATAATGTATTTGGAGGAACAGCTCCCACTCATTTTCATGAGCAGAAAGTATAGAAAAGTATTCAGAAATCTATATACATATAAAAGCGAAATACCCCTCACGCATCATCACAAAATCTCCAGAACCGTAAAGCCTACAAACTTGAAATTTGGCACATATGTTCCTCTTGGCTTCTAGGTGCTCACTAAGAAAGGATTTTTTCAAATAACCATCAGAGCATTAGTATTTTGTATATTATTATTATTATTAACACACTCCGATGCTAAGGAGTTCTACTCCCCCTCCCCACCTGAAAAGAAATCTCTTCCAACTGCAGTTCAGCTAAGCCAGCCCAGACTCCTTGCTGTCTCCTTCTTGCTCACACAGCAAATACTGTTTCACCTTCCAAACAGCCCTCAACTCTCTCATACACTGACAGGACGCTAGCCAGATGGATGCTGGTATCAGATCCGTGTATTTGCCATTCTTCAATGGAAGAATGGAAGTTGGTACAAGTAATCCTTTTTGATGTAACCTGAATATATTAAATCTTATATTGAATCTGTATAAATTGCACATGATACACAACTGGAGGACTGGAGCCAGATGTCTAGAAACTTGTCACTTCTTGGAGAGATAGCAAGAAGAGAAGGGACCATAAAAATTCCAGCTCTGGAAGATACTCCCTGGGAACCTCTTCTAAGATACGTTCCCAGAGAAGGGGAGAGGGGAATTAACATGTTGGTTCTTTGTTTGACTAAATCCACATCTAAATAAGGGGAGGGGTTCTAACTCCCTTTATCTATTACTGTATGCCTGGAGGCATCTTAGATTCTGCTTTGACTAGTAATGGATTCACTTCCTGACAATAAAGAATTCCTCTGGAAATACCTCGCGTTCAGAAGTTCATTCTTTCGGGTGAAGGGGAAAAGTTCATTGCTTACAGCTGGTAGGCAGAGGCGCAATTTTTCCCCTTATTTTTCTCTCCAAAAACTTGCCCGATCACCTAGTATCGTAGCGAGGCATGGGTACCCTGCTAGTCAAACCATATTTGCTATCTTGATGCTGCTGTTTTTCCATGCAAAAGAGACCACTGACCGGTCAAGAAAGCAATACGGCTGATCAGCAAAGTCATTGACCAGGACTCAGGGACTTACTAGCATGCTTGGTTTACGAGGTAGCAGTAATGATGCCCACCTTCTGGGCAGCTTCCTTCTTTGCTTGGTGAGCCTGTAGCACCGCCACTGCTTCTTCCACCTGGGATAGAGAAATTACATTTGTGGGAGGGAAATCCATACCCCTTGTATGAATACCCAGTGTGCAAATGTGGCTGAATAATTCAATAAAGTAGTAACAGTGCTTCAGATCTTGTGCGGGTGTGCTACTGTTCCTGTCAGTGGCTCCCTGAAGAAGTTGCACTTGAGATCTGAAGAGCTCTGTGACCCTCCCTGACGGTCACACTCCAACAAGCAGCAGAAATAGAGAGCAGCCAACGTTCCTGACCCAGGATTGGTGACCGCTAGTGCTTACCTTGGAGCGGAGGGATTCTGGAGACTCCAGCATGTGTAGCAGCTCTGAGTTGTCAATCTCCAGCAGCATCCCAGTTATCTTCCCTGCCAGACTGAGGTGCATTGCCTGGATCAACGGGAAGAGACGTTCTCCTGAAGAACCAAACATCAAAAGAGTTGGTGACTATTTTATTTAGCACGTGGCATCCTGAGGTTTTCTCATAGCGCTGTGTTTTAAGCCAGGGGATCACAAGAATTGTGGAAGAATTAGCTGACCCTGTCGTTGCCGAGGGGACGCGTGAGTTTAGGATTCCTATAACTTTTCAGGGAGACTTCTTCCTTGTCTCCCCACCTCCACCCCCATCCATAACGATTTTGCACCTATGGCTAGGACAGAAGAGCCATGCAGATGCTGGAAAGCCCCTAGGTGCATGGCGCAAGGAATTTAAAGTCCCCAAGGGAGAGATGAGAGGGGGGGCACAGGCTCACCCAGCATTTGCTTTTGCTCCTGGGGGGGTGCAGCAGCCAGCATGGATGCCGTCAAGGGCTCTTGTCCCTGGACGTGAACAGCAGGCTGCGGGGCCTGTGTGGAAACCAGGGATTCCACCATTAGCACAGCTCACAAAGAGGTCATGCAAACAATTCTACCAAATTTAGAAGATATATGTGAACAATAAAATAGGACATCCTTTCCTCACCAAAGTTTTTTAAAAAAAGGGCTTCTCCTTTAGCTGAGGAAACGGGTCATTCAAGTGAAAAAGCAACACCAAGGATTAAAACACACTAAATGATATGAGATTGTTCCCCGATATTTTATCTGAAAGGGCAACATCTGCTACCAACCAGTTTATTTGAAAGCCCCTAGGAATGACTTAACAGCAGTGTTTCTCAACTTCAGCACCTTTAAAATGGGTAGACTTCAACTCCCAGGATTCCCCAGCCAGCAACGCCAGCCAGTTGAAGTCTAAAAGGCGCTGAGGTTGAGAAACCCTGACCTGGAATCAAAACTGCTGCTCTCCTGGGCATGTTATGCCAGAGAAAGTACAACACCAACAAGCATGAAATAATTCTTTGGATTACTAGGCACAAAGCTGGGTGGTTTACATCTGTCAGAACGTGTCTAGGTGCACAGCAGCACAAGAGTCGCCATTCTTTGCAAGAAACAGAACTATGGCTTTGGAGGTCAGAAAGTAATTTGCTGCTCAGATGTAGAAAGTGTACTTAGTTGGGACTCAGAAAACCACTGCATTTTCATAACGGAGGAAAAAAAACTGCCTTTTTTGGTATTAATGTGGAATGTCTCAACTAGGAAGGAAGAAACATGATTCCTGTTTCTGTCTAAAACCCAAAGACTTAGCCCGGGGGCTGCTGTGAGTTGCAATCAGGCACCAGGCCCGCCAGGGTTCCTCCAAGGTTTTGCGTTACCTGTAAAGGCTGGACTGCTGGGTGGGGACTGTGGATGCCTGCAGCATATTTGTAGGGTGGAACAGCCCTGGGAGCTTGGCTGGCTACAGGTGGCCGAGGAACCAGATTTGGGGCTGTGGCAGCAACCCCTGTTTATGCAGAGAAATTGTGGAGGATCAGAAGCTTATCAGAGAAGTTTAACTTCATTAGCGTGCATTAATCTTTTTCTCCCAGTTTTTTTATTTTATTTTTTTTAAAAAATCCATCTTCCATTTAAACAGGGTGTTGTCCGGGTACAATAATATCTTGTGCAATAACAATTACAGTTGACCTATATTCATTGTATTGGTATTGATTCTCTATTCTTACTGATATACATAATATGTCTAATTGTAGTAACCATCCCTATCGTAACATATTTAACTCTATTAACATATTTTCTATACTTATCTTTTTTAATTTCAAATTCCCATATTCTCCAACCATCGATAAAAATATTCCCATATCAAATAGTATTGTTCATTCTCTTCAATTACAAGTGTTAGCCTACTGATTTCTGCATTCTAATATTTTCCTAATCACCTTCTCATCAATCGGAATCTCTTCAGTTTTTCAGTTTTGTACAAATAAAATCCTAGCTGCAGTTAATACACGAATGATTAAATATACATTTAATATATACATTATAATACATTTAAAAATGTAAAATCCTCAACAGGTAAAATCCCCAACAAAAATATTTCAGGTTTTAAATCAATATGTTGCCGTTTCTTCCAACCATGTGTGTATTTTTGTTCAATATTTTTTGGCTTCTACACAAGTAATGTAATATGATCTGGGTGTCTGGTAACGTTTCCAACATTTAGCTGATTTATCTTTAAACAACCTTGCCAAACTTGCCAGCGCAAAATGCCATCTAGAGAACATCCTATGTAAGTTTTCTGCAGTTGACATTGTCAACTTATACTTTCTATCCCACAGTCCCTGGCATTTATCTAGTTCTATTGTATAACCAAAGTTTTTTGCCCATGTTATCATTGTCTCCTTCACTTGTTCTTCTTCCAATTTAATATTTAATAAGTAACTATACAGTTTATGTTTTTCTATTCCTGTCAGTATTTTATCCAATTCTGTCTATAAAATCCATCCAATTTAGCATCTTTTTCGTATCTAGACTGTATTTGCATATATGAATACAAACCATATCGATCCCTCGCTCATTTAATTCTTGTTCAGTTTTGAGCTCACCCTTTTAATTCAAAACATCTTTGTATCTAACAATATTCCCGATGTTAATAATATTTGGAGGAGTGAATGCTTCCATTGTCAAAAGCCAAACTGGTATCTTCAAATAGTGCTGAGATCTAATTTTATCCCATATTAATAGTAAAGCATTTCTTATATGGTGTCTTTGCAAGTAACTATGTATCTTACTTTTCCCATACCATAAAAAGGGTGCCAACCCAGTTGTAAGTCATGCCCCTCCAAAATGAATAATCTTCTATTCTTCAATACAATCCATTCTTTCATCCATGTTAACACCATGGCCTGATAGTATAGTTCCCAGTTTGGTAATTCAAAACTACCTCTAATTCTTGTATCTTGTAGCATTTTTAAATTCTTACTTTTTTCTCTTCCCAATTTTAGGGTATTTCAATATTTTGTTATGTTGTTTTTTGATGTGGACTTGTAAACAAATTCTGTCCAAATTTAATTTTTCTAATTTACTAAAGGTCCTTTTCCTTTTTATTGCCGAGTTCAGTCCATTTATATTAACTGACAGTATATTTGTCAAAAACTGGTATTCCTTCCTTAGATCTCTAAACCTTCTTGGAATTTGTCTTAAACTACAATTTCTTTCCCTTTATATTTTAAGGAATCGTATCTGTCCTCCCCCCCCCCCGCCAAATCTCTGTTTTTGTTGCTTTCTTAGTAAATCTCAAGTGGACCTCTCTAGGAGGTCTACTTCTTGTCATGTATCAAGTGTGGATTCTAAATATTTCATCGATTTCAGCCGAAATTTTCTCTTTGGGCACCTCCAGGCCCGCCAACAGTTCTGCCATTATTTCTGCTAAATTATTTCTCCCTTTTCTTGATTCATGTTCTGGAATCTCAAATAATAATCTGCCCTATCCATTTCAAATGATATTATTGTTGTTCTTTGTTTTGATCTGCCAGTGTGAGTCTATAATTAAGCTCTCCCATTCTTTTTCTGTTAGTTTGGCTTTTTTCCTGTTGTTTATACTTTTTGTATATGTTGTTCATTTTTCGTCATCATTTGTTGGAAGTTCTCTATTTTTTTTCCACTTTCTCTACTTTATCTTTTACTTTTCCTATTTTCTCGTCTACTTTCCCTATTCTTTCCTTCAAGTCCTCATGCAGAGCTTGTATCATGGTTTACAATTCTGCTTGCATGACATTGGTCTTTCTCCTGTTGTATCATAGCAACCAGGGTTCTCTGCCCAGCAGGGCTAGAAGTGGCAGGTGATGATGCTGAAGATGGTGCAGTTGTTGTCTTCTTCATTTTAAGATATTTTATTTATAGTATTTATAAATAAGCTCAGAAACTTATTAGAGAAGTTTAACATGCATTAATCCTGTTTGAGGAACCACAGGCAAATGTTTTATTTCATGTAAGCATGTTTTAAACTGATACTAGCAACAGTCCAGGCAGTTTATTTGAATTCCAATCTATTATTTCCTTTCCTGATATATTGGTTGAATCAAAAAGCTTCTGCTACAATATGGCAACCTTCGTCATCAGCTTAATACCTTCCCTAAATATTTTGGGAAAATATCCCTAAATATTTCCCTAAATATCACACATACACCCCAAATACACACACAACTCAAGTTCCCAACCACCACATTAGCTGAGTTGGCTGGAAACTCTTGAAGTTGCAATTCCAGAGATTCTTGGTTAGACAATTGTATATTTTTCATTCATTCGTTCATTCATTCAAAAGATTTGTGGCAAATGTTATGCCCGTCTAAATTATAAATTTAGATTTGTTTAATAAATAAATGAAAAGATCCCAGGGGAACATCTGAGCAAAATGCTTACCAATCCTCTGGGGAGCACCAGGCAAACTACGTGATGCTTGAGCTGTATTTGTGGGAGTCAAATGCCGTAGTGTTGGCCGCGGCCCAGACTGGCGCAGACTGTTGGGCATACCTTGGAAGCCTAGTGTGGTTTTCAAGAAATGGGATGGGAGGAGAAGGGAACAAGTTATTGGCCAGTTACATTAGAACAGCCTTATTAAGTTAAAATTGGAGGGGAAGTCATCCCTGGAACCAGGCCTGTGTGACACCCCAAAAAACATCCTTAGTTGCCCTTTATGGGCAACTACATGACACTCTTACAAGGGTCTTGAGAGACGGTGTGTGTGTGTGTGTGTGTCAGGGCTTCTAAGGGCAAACTGCTCTTCCACACATACCTTGAGGCCTTCCTCCTGGCTGCCAGCGTGGATTGGGTCTCATCTGAGTCATCTGGTTAGGTGCATAGTATGTGGGTCTGTTCTGAACCTGGAAAGTAAAAGGGGTTGCAATAGGATCAGTCCAGGCATTCATTGCCCTTACAATACTACTGCCTTAATCCCTGGAAAAAAAGGAGTGATAAATTGCATAACGTCACAAACTCTGATGCCAGACCTCGCTTTGGTTTTTTAGCCCTGCTAAACTACCAAGACTGCTACTTCAAATATTGTTAAAAATATGTTCACAACAAACTTCTCCCCCAGGCTAAATTTTAGCTTTCTTGTTTTACCATTTTCTTCTTCAGGATTTTCTGACAGCCAATAAGGAATTTAAGTAGTTAAGATAATACCCCAAAGTACCAGCACTGTTACCAGATGAGCTTATTTACTGTAAATACTGTACATTTATTTATATAAAGCTAAGGGTTCTTGTCAGTGTCTCTGACTCCATTTGGATGCTGGCTATGCCATTCCCTGAGAGAACAGTATCATTTAAGCCTGTCTACAACTGGAATCGCTAAGAATCCGCTCCCTGGTCAAATGAAAGGGGTTCCAGCAGCAGCAAATCTATCTTTGTGAAAGAGAAAAGACAGCTATAAGGGTCCCATGAATTTTAGCCCTCGTGGGAACCAGAAACCACCAGCTTTGGTAGGGGCTGGAGGGTGGGATCTCTGAGACACCCCCACCCCCCAAAAAGACAATTGTGTGGAGGACTCACCTGGGGCACAGCGGGCATGAAATACCCTCCGGAAGCCGGCTGGAACTGGCTGACAATGGTGTTCGCTGGCAGAGCTCGCATGCCGGCGATGCGCTGCAGGTACTGGTTGGTGAGGTGGGCCTTGCGCTCCTCTTTCCTCTGGGCCAAGGCCACATACAGCGGCTTGGAGCCCACAATGCGCCCATTCATCTCAGTTACGGCTTTGGTGGCTTCTTCTGGGGAGGAGAAGCAGACGAAGCCGAAGCCTTTGCTTCGACCATCTTCCAGCATCACCTAATGAAAGGCAGGGACTGAGAAAAGGGCTGGCAGTTCTTAGTCCTTGATGCTGTTGCTGCTTGCCTCACCCCGGGGAAATACTGCAGGAAGAGAAACACCTCAACATGGACTTCCCAGAGTTGCCCTTCTTGCACAACGCCCAGCAGCAGCAGCGCTGAGCAACCCCAAAGCAGTTTTGCATCCCCCAGACCCGCCGCTCCTCACTCTTCCTCGGCCAGACCCGGGAACGGCATTGGCCCTGATCGGTCCCAGCCTCTTTAGCACAGAAGGCAGGGTCAGCCCTGGGAGACCGACCGGGTGGCCTCCCCTTTCCCAAGTGCCGGGTTCACTGCCCAGGAGGCTTCCCTGCAACGGGGATTCTTAATCGGCAAGACTTCCCCCGCGGCACATTTTAGAAATGTTGTATTGAAGATGATTTCTTTCAAGAATTAGGAAGGAATATATTTCCCAGATTCTCTTTTAAAAATCGGCACTATTTTGGTCTCAGCAAGAGAGGCTGATTTTTTATTTATTTATTTAAAAAGCAGAAATCCCACATGTGAGTTATTTTAAAGATACAGGTGGTCTTCTCTTTATGACCAGTTGCTCAGTGACCATTTGAAGTTACAACAGGCCTACCTGAGGCCTCTTTTTAACCCTGATGGGAAGTTACGATGGTCACCCTCCTCCCGCAGTCACATGGTCAGCAATCAGCCTGCACTGACAGCTGTTCGCAGCCAGGTGACTCCACCTTACAACCGCTTTGCTGAAAACTAGCATTTACTTCTGATTTTCGGCAAAACCATGCACATACACAGTGAAGTGTTAGCTCGTATGGGCAAAACCACTGGTTCACTATGGGGTCATTTACTCAGTGACCCTTGCAAAAAGGCCATTAAAGTTGGGTTAGTCACATGACTCAACCAAACTGATTTTGGAACCATCCCAACTTACAACTGTAATGAGCAGGCTCTATTAATTAAGGTCACAAGTTGAGACTACCTTTTGCTGAACTGGCAAGTCTGTTCAAATTCTTAATTTCCTGTCCCCGGGGCCCAGCTATTTTATTAACTATGATGGCAGAACTAAATCCCCTCATAAGTTTTTTACATCTGATTTCCATGTACATGCTTTATTTCTACAAAAGATTCAAATGTTCCACTTCCACCCATCCATTCACTGTCACAATAGTTCTAAGGCCTTATTTGGTCAAATGGCTTAGAAGGGAGTCCCGCACAGGTGTGCAGGTCTTAAGAGCAGTTCAGGCAACGCTTGGTTCAACTGGAGGGAGCCCTAGCTGGGAGACCCTCGCCCGATATCTGCTTAATTTCCTGCTGCCTTTACCTTAGCACTTGTGATGGATCCGAATGGAGAGAACTCCTTTCTCAGCTTCTCATCATCAATTGTGTCGTCCAAGTTCTTGATGTAGAGATTAACTCCCTGAAAAGAGGACAGGGACATTGGCATGAGATGGCAACAGTGCAAAATGTGATGTTTCAATTGATTATGAGCAAAGCAGGATTTTCTTTTCTATCGACAATCACCTCCACACATGCCATCAGTTACACAGTCATTTGGAGTTGGTCAGCCTAGACCTCTGACAAATCTAAAATTGCATGATCCAATCTGGGTCAGTCACAGATTAAGTCTTCCAAGCTTTCGGACTCATGCTGGAGCCCATCCTCAGGGAACGTCTCTGCAGCAGAATGTGAATCCTCACCCAGATTGGATCCTGCAACATTACCCTTGGACGTGTGTATTTGCCTTCATTTGTAATACAAAATTAGGAATGTCACGTCCTTTGCAGAAAGAAACTTTCAATGTTGCAAAGCTGTAGAGACAAGTTTCTTTGTGAGAGAATTTGCCTGGATTTGCTGTGCGTTTCTGTAGCACCATTTGTCCCCAGGCCTGCACTGCACAGCCAGGATCGGGAAAGATTCAGGTGCGCCTTCCATTAGGCCATTCCTTGGTCCTGCTTCTACTCCTCCCACTGAGGGAGTTTGGGGAGTCCTAAGGGAACTCAGGATTCACACAGGGCTGCTATTCCAGCAGCTTCAAGCTTCAGCAGAGCACAAATTCATGACCTCGCTTGTCCCAACCACAGTCTTGGGCGTCCTGTCTGTCCTCCAGAGGCGAAATACCTGGTAACGACTGATCCTCTCTTGCTTCAGCTGCTCAAACCTGCGCTTCAGCTCTGCCTGCCGTTCCACCTTCTTCTGTGCACGACCCACAAACACAATTTTCCCGTTGATATCTTTTCCATTCATTTCTTCTACTGCCTGTAAAAGAATTCAAAGCAGCAAACCCCTTGCAGACATGGAGTCTTCCTCAGGCACACGTTGCTGATTATTATTACATCTTCCAATGTTAATTTGGGATTAATAACCTCTGCAATCAACAAGCTAAAACCTGAAGCAGGTTCAAAGTGTTGACAGACCTTGGATAAGTGTGGGACTTTCAGTTCTTCTCTGAATCACAGGATCCTCTAGTCCTCATTTAACTGAACAGCATTCTAAGTTCTCCCATTGAAAGGCAAGGCTAAGGCCATTCCCAGACTGTTAGTTCACAGGCTCCTGGTTTGTGGAGCGGCTGCCCTTGGGTAATAAAATGGGAACGGTCACTACCCACAGACATGCCCTGTGCTGTATCCCAACAGGCATCTGACAGAAAATCGAAAATAAAGGGATCTGTTCTCATTTTATTTCTGCAACATTCACCAGAGCTCCATTTCTCAGTTCAGAAACAGATCATGCCAGACTGACTATCGACATGGGAGCCTCACAGTTTATACCTTGCTGGCCTCTTCATGCTTTTCAAAACTCACGAAGCCAAAACCTTTGGATTTCCCAGCCGGATCAGTCATCACTTTAACACTGAGGGTCTTACCTGTTGTTGGAAGAACAGGGTTAGCAAATGTTACCTGGACTAAAACTACAAGGAGAGCTTTTCAGAAGGACAACTATTACCGTACAGATCATTATAGTACTGACCTTGTCCACATCAGGATGCCCCCCTGCACGTTGTCTAGAATACTAGATGGTGTCTGTGCACTGACTCTTTTTCCGTGAGTTACCCAAACAGAATGATATACTTTCTTAATAATGTTGCCAAATTCTGTTTTAAAAGCTGGCGGAATTCATTAAAACCTTGCCAGCAACAGTTTGATATAATTATGTCTTTCTTTATTTGCCTTTCATCTATTTTATTTTGTTAATCTTATTGTAGTAGTGTTATTCTGCTCTTGTCCCAAAGGTGCTTTTTCAGGAGGCAACTGGACTTTGTTTTTTCTTTGAAGATGTTTTGCTTCTCATCCAAGAAGCTTCTTCAGCTCTGACTGGATGGTGGGGAATGGAAGGATTTATGCTCCTTGCAGACAGCTGGTCATTCTTTTTAGAGATTTGGTGAGGCCACCTGAGTAGTGCAAATGGGTTTGGAGCCTCCTTGGCTGCAGGATATTTTCTGTTCTGTGTCCCTTCTCTGTTGTAGACAGTTAGAGATGAGTCTGTGTTGTCTGCATCTCAAACTGAAGTGCAAATGGTTCCTGTAATGTGTAATTTTTCCATCCTCCAAAGTGGCCTCAATGATTCTCTAAAGGATGCAAATGACCAGATGCCTGCAAGAAACATAAACCCTTAAATTCACCATCATCCAGTCAGAGCTGAAGAAGCTTCTTGGATGAGAAGCAAAACATCTTCAAAGAAAAAACAAGAAAGTCCAGTTGCCTCCTGAAAAAGCATCTTTGGGACGTCCATGACCTGGATGACTGAGAATCTCCATACTTTTAGCTGTACACTTTGGGATGAACACCCTTTGAATGGTGTGAGACTATGAACAGATTTCCAAAAAATTGCAGACTACAAGAGCCATTTGACTTCAGTTTAAGATGCAGACAACACAACCGACTCATCCCCAACATCCTGCACCTGTCTTCAACAGGGAAGGGAAACAGGGCAGAAAACATCCTGCGAGCCAAGAAGACGCCACACCCATTTGCACTACTCAGGTGACCCTAAGGACACAGACAAACCTCCAGGTGGCCTCAACGACTTTCTAAAGAAGGCAAATGACCAGCTGCCTGCAAGGAATATAAATCCTTCCATTCCCCACCATCCAGTCAGAGCTGAAGAAGATTTTTGGATGAGAAGTGAAATGTCTCCAAAGAAAAAACAAAGTCCAGTTGCTTCCTGGAAAAGCAATTTTGGGACAACTATGACCTGGTTGACTGACAATCTCCATAGACCGTTACTCTGCTGTTACCCTAATCTGATCGATGGTAAAATAATATTGGAACCAGTAACTTCACTGCTGAGCAAAATGGTTATTAAGTGGGAGATCACATGACCGTGACTGTGCTTTCCAGCTGGAAAGAGACAAGGCAACTCCGTTTCATACCTTCAGCTTTTCTCTGCCTCCTAACCACTCAAGCCCCTGCTTATTATCTTGCACACATTGAAAGCAATGCGATGGCTGGAGACGATCAAGCAAGGAAATTGCCTACAGAAATCACTTGCTGTTTTTCTCCTCCCTCCCAATTGGAAAGAAAGGGCGACCCCCGTATCCCTTGAATAACACGCTCAGGGCTCCCGGCCTTGGGCGGCCAGCACAACTGCACTGCTTTTAACGCATAAAAGAGGGAAAGGGTTCCCTTCCTGCAATAATCCCTTTCTCTCCAACCTTTCTGCTTTGCAGGGATGAGGAGGAGAAAAAAAAATACCGCAGATTTTCTTGACCCAGGCTCAAGCCCCTCTTATCTCACCCTTGCCTGGCTGCTTCTTCCTGTCATTCAAGGCCTTGCGCCTTGTTCAAATCTTAAAAGCCTCAAATTAGCCATCGTGTATAAAGGCTTCAGTTGTTAGACGTGAAGATAAAAGACCCACCATAGTTGCTGAAGAGATCCTTCAGCCTCTCGTCATCCATCTCATCCCCAAAGTTCTTAATATAGACGTTGGTGAACTCTTTGGCTTTGGCTCCCAACTCTGCCTCACGTTCTTTATGGGATTTGAATCGGCCAACAAATCTGGATGGCAAAACAACAACAAGCCCTGGTGAACGCTCTGCTCCTGCCCCTGGGAGGAAGGCAGGGCCAGGTCTCAGGGAAGGGAGGCGAAAGCAAGCAGCCGGGGGGGGGGGGGGGGGCACGGGACTACGAAGGAGGACATGAGACAGGGCTGAGGGATCCCCTGTCCTGAGGCAGAGAGGCAGCCGGCCAAGGGGAGCCACTCACTGCTGCTGGGCAGGACTAAGCCTCAGGGAGTCAACCCAGCCCACAGCAGGGAGGCGTCAAGTGGAGCCAGACCCCCCCACCCCCGGTGGCAGGGGGCGTTGTTGGCTGTGGCTCGGGCAGGGAAACTCACCAGCCCTGGAGGAGACAGGCAGCAGGCCAAAGCTTGGGCCAGGAGAACCAGCAGCCTGGTGGGTTAATACTGAGATGCATCATGTCTCAGCTTCTGGCTGAGACACTCACACTTTGCGGTCGTTCAGCAGCATGCCGTTCATCTTCTCGATGGCGCGGTCTGCGGCATCTTGTGTCTCAAAGTGCACAAAAGCATAGCCCTTGGAGCCGTTCTCATCACACACCACCTGCAAACGACAAGGGTGGCTTAGCCAGCACTGACAGGTCACCTTACTCCACGCTAAGTGTTTCCCAAGGACAAATGCAAGGTGCACCCCCAGTTCAACGTCTAAGGAGGTTCTCAGGGTAATTTCAAAGCCTTTCGCTAGGAGTTCAGTTCCCCAGCTAATTACTTCACTGCAGAGAAAGACAGCATCAAAATAATTTTAAAAAAAGAGGGCTCCCACCCTCTTTCATCACTAGTCATTTACTCTGCAGACTTCCACATTTTAGAAGTACCCAGTTGTGTCCCAATGTGTACCCACTGAAACATTTTGCAAAGCAGGGATTAGCTCCAAGAAACTCTATAAAGAAGGCAGCTTAGCTCTGCTCTAAAGCAAGGATTATCGTGATGTTTTAACAAGTTGCCTCCCCTCCCCCAGAGTGCAAAACCCTCCAAGCGATTATATGAAATGCTGGATGGAATCTTAGAAAGAAAGAAAGAAAGAAAGAAAGAAAGAAAGAAAGGAAGGAAGGAAGGAAGGAAGGAAGGAAGGAAGGAAGGAAGGAAGGAAGGAAGGAAGGAAGGAAGGAAGGAAGGAAGGAAGGAAGGAAGGAAGGAAGGAAGGAATTGAAGCCTGGCTCTGTTACACACTCAACTCTTTGTGCCTGATGCCAGCAGCCCAGTCTTATTTGACGTACGTGGGGAAGAAGACCCAGCCAATTCTGAGGGTCAGTTCCACGCAGTTGGGGAAACAGAACTGGCCTGTGACTCACCTTGCAAGAAAGGATATTCCCAAAAGCAGAGAACGTGTCATAAAGTGCTTTGTTGTCTATGGATTTATCCAGGTTCTTAATGAAGACATTCCCCACGCCCGATTTCCTCAAAGAGGGGTCCCGCTGAGACCACATGATGCGGATGGGCTTGCCTTTGATTACATCGAAGTTCATGGTATCCAGGGCTCGCTCAGCTACAGCACAAAGAGCAAGAGAGAGAAGCGAAACTTTACCTTGGAAAAAGCAAACGGAGTTCACCTTTCGCCACTTTCTCCTTATCCATGTTGCAGATTTAGGGAGCATTTCCTCAGGACAACCTCGAGCTTGAGAGGTAGGTGGCATATGTATACGTGCATAGACACGCAGAAGATGATATCAGTACATTATGAACTTAGAGCCCTGGGAAACTGACACTAACAACGTTGCCTGATAACACCTAATAAATGCATGACAAAGAAATAACCTATTCCAGAGAAGATTCTGCCCTGCCTGGATGACGCAGGCAAGCACTAGAGAAGAATGCCTCTTGGCCTTGGATGCAGGTGACTTGGATCGTTTTTATCATATCTCCAGCCTTCCTTTCTTTGATACTGAGAAGACTACCACTTACAGCCCTGGAAAAAGTAGATTATCTGGACCCCTTCTGGTCAGGTTCAGACCAGGATACAGAAAGCTTTGGTGGTGCTTGTTGATATCCTATGTGGCAGGCTCAGGATATGATTAATGCATCCATCCTGGCCCTTCTTGACACTCAGGGTATCCTTCTGGACCACTTTAGGGGGCTGGGGATGAGGGGGTGGTGCTCCTCCTTCCCCCAGGGCCAATTCCAGTTGGTGATGTCTTAGATCAGGGCTGTCAGACTCACGGCTCACGGGCCGGATGCGCCATGTGCTGGCCAGTCACGCCCAGTTTAGCAAAGGGGGGGGGGAGTCCCCAGATGTCATCTGACGTCGCCATGATGACATGAGTTTGACACCCAACTTAGATTGTTACTTGGTAGCCTGGCTCAAGTTTGGGGAGTTGGGTAAGAACATACTTTGGCTAAGCCATACCAAGACTGGCTGTGAGTTTGGGGCCCCAAGGGTCCTAGGGAGATTTTATCCTTGACTTGATTTTATCCATTCAGATTTAGTATACAATTTGGGGGTCCTCCTGGACTCACAGCTCTTGCTCAAAAGGTGACAGCTGTGATCGGGGGGGGGGGGCGCTTTTGCACAACTTTGTCTTGTGCACCAATTGTGTCTCTTCCTGGATCAGAGGGAACTGAGTATAGCCACTCACAACTTATCCAACTCTCAACTGGATTACTGCAATGCACGCTACATGGCGCTGCTCTTGAAGACTATCAATGCAATGACACAGGCAGCTATTGGCATTTCTCTACTTCACAAATGCAGTGGCTCCCTCTGCACATCCAGGTGAAATTGAAAGCAACGAAGCCTTGCAGGGCACAGAACCAGTTTATTCGTGTAAGCACTGCCCTCTCACAAGAATATCTGCCCCTCCACATTTTATAGACAGACTGTCTGTCTGTCTGTATGTATGTCCCTTCTTTGTTACTTTATAAGTAATTCAGTTACTTTATAATTTAATTCTTCCTCCTCCTATTTTCCTCACAACTCCTCCTCAGTGAGTGGGTCTGGTATGCTCCAAAAGGGAGGATCCACATGTTATAAACTAATACACATTCAAAGCTTCTTTGCGAGCAACCAAGGGAGGTTCAGGCGAGTCTCTCGCTTGCTAGACCAGTCGTTCCCAAACTTTTTCAGTCCACCGCCCCCTTGGTGCTACAAACTCATCCTCAATGCTCCCCACCCAGGGGCGGGATTCAAATTTTTGTGGGCGTGACCTAATTTGAGGGTGTGGTTTGCTGGTCACATGACTGGGTAGGCATGGCTTGCTGGTCACATGACTGGATGGGCGTGGTAAACCAAATACAACTGGTCCTCACTTAATGACTGGTTGCTTAGCAAGTATTCTAATTTATGACTGGCCTCCCCAGAACTACTTGACCTGTTTTTGGAGTTTTGACACCCATGCGCGCACACACTCACACTCTCCCTCCCTTCTAACCCTGCTGGAGCAGGTCATTGGACTAGAATCGGCAAAGCATCTCTGATTAGATTCTTGAAGTGAACAGAATCTAATCAGAGATGCTTTGCCGATTCTTGTTGATTTGTTTTATTTGTATTTCTTTATTTTATTTTGCTGAATTGCACTGACATGTTTGTCCTTGTGCGCAACCCAGAAGCTTTTGTGATTCTTTGCAGCAAAAATAACGGACCTCTGGCTTTGCTCTACTTTTCCAATGCGCTGCTGCTGCATTCTAGGTGCCGGCCCCGCAGGTCCACCCCATTGAGCCCGCTGCACTGGAGGGACCTGCCCAAGCAAGTCCAAGCGGAGCGGTGCACCAAATCAATGGGGTGAGCCTGGGAGGGAAAGACAGAGAGAGAAAAGAAAGAAAGAGAGAAGGAAGAAAAGAAAGAGAGAGAGAAGGAAGAAAAGAAAAAGGGACAAAGAAAGAGGAGGGGATGGAGGGGGGGGGAGAGAGAGACCTGATGCATCAGATTGAAATGAGGCCTAGTTTAGAGGCCCTTTTCCACACTGAAACATCTTTGGCTTCTATTAATTAAAAGTTTTGTGGATGAAGCATGGCCAAGACTATCAGGAAGCTCTCACATTTTGTTGAGGCTTTAAACAGGATCCACTGGACCAGACCTCCACCCTAAAAAAATACTTTTCCTCAATGTATTACAGTACCAATTCTGAAGAAGGCAAAACCAAAATGTACTGGTAAATTACAAGGAGAACACACACACACGCACGCACACACACTCCCATCTAACCCTGCTGGAGCAGGTGATTGGACTAGAATAGATATCTCATTATATTTCTTTCTCTCCCTCCCTATTTCTTTTTCTTTCTGTCCCTTCCTTCCATCCCCCCCTCTTTCTTTGTCTGTCCCATTTTCGTTCGGTCCCATTTCTCTTTCTCTTCTTCCTTCTTTCTTTCTCTCTTTCCTCTCTCTTTCCCTCTCTCAGGCTCACCCCATTGGGATGATCCTGCGGGGCCTCGCCCCGAATGCAGCATTGGGAAAGGAGAGCAAACCAGAGCGGCTTTGTTCTCCTGGATGTTTGAAAAAGAGAACAAAGTCGCTCTGGTTTGCTCTCCTTTCCCAACGCTGCGTTCGGGGCGAGGCCCCGCAGGATCCCCCCACTGAGCCCCTTGCACCGGAGTGTGCAAGTCAATGGGGTGATCCTGTGGGGCCTTGCCTCAAATGTGGTGGCAGTGGCAGGATTTGTTCTCACCCCTGAATTGTGCCCTGCAAGAGGCCCACCTCCAGCGCCCCCCTGCCGCCTCTCAGCACCCCCCCTGCTGGCCACCTTGCCTCTTAGAGCCCCCAAGGCATCCCACCGCCCCCTAGGGGGCAGTACTGCCCACTTTGGGAACCACTATGCTAGACCTTCTGCAACAGAGACACTCAGACATGCCACTCATCCTTCAGGATTCTATTTTTATACTGAGCAGCACATTAAACGGTGACATATGCCTACCAGATCCTGTTCATAAAAATGCAGAAGCTTAGGAGTAAGTCTCATGCCAAGAACTACCTTAAATTGTGAGAGAAAGGGGTTCAGAGGGACTGCCTGATGCCAACATAGGATTGCGTTCATTGCTCAGGCCGTCCTGGACAGGTTCAGAAAAACTAACAAGGGCAGTGGCAGTTTGGTCTAGCGCTGAAGGCACCAAACTAGAAAGCCAGAGACCGTGGGTTCAAGTCCCTTCTTAGTCATGAAAGCCAGCTGGGTGACCTTGGGCCAATCACTCTCTCAGCCCAGCACACAAGGTGGTTGTTGTGGGGAAAATAAGAGGAGGGTGGTGCACTGGGTATGTTCTCTGCCTTATTTGTAAAAATAATAAAGGCAGGATGCAATTAAATTCAATTAATTACATTAGTGCCTGAGAATGGAAGACAGTTTGAATAATAAGTGGCAGATGAGCAGCCAAAATACAGGACTGGCTGAGATTTTAAAAGATTAGGATGCCACTGATGCCAAAAAAAAGCAGATGCCAAACAAGCCAATGCAATCCTAGGCCACATCAACAGTGGAATAGATTCAAGACCATGTGAAGTGTTAATATCACTTTAAAATGTCTTGGTAAGATCACACTTAGAATACTGCATCTGTTTTTGGTCGCCCGGATGTAAAAAAGATGTTGAGATGCTAGAAAGAGTGCAGAGAAGAACAACAGGGATGATTACAGGGCTGGAGGCTAAAACTTCTGAAGAATGGTTGCAAGAATTGGGTATGTCTAGTGTAGTGAAAAGGAGGACCAGGGATGACAGGATAGCAATGCTCCAATATTTCAGAGGCTGCCACGAAAAAGAGAGCGTCAATCCATTCTCCAAAGCTCCTGAAGGCAGGACAAGAAACAATGGATGGAAATTAATCAAGGAGGGAACCAAACTAGAAGAAATCTCCTAAGTGAGAACAATTAACTAGTTGTTGGGGTTCCATCAGGCTTTTAAAGACACTGGATAGCCATTTGTCCAGAATTGTATAGGGTCTCCTGCTTGAGCTGCGGGTTGGACTAGAAGACCTCCAAGGTACCTCTTAATTCTGTTATCCTGTTACTCAGCTATTCTGATGCCTGTATGACAGCAAAGCTACCAATATGGCTTCTTAACTAAGGTTGAAGTCAACATTTGGGAAATTTGACACGTTCCGATTTTAACTCTTCCTGTATAGGCTAACTGAAACATGGCAAAACCAAGCAGCTCTCCAAAGTAAAAATGCTACACAGCCAACCCTCGTCTGTCACACAAAACACAATTCTTAATTGATCCAGCTCTAATTCAAGGCATCTCTATCAATACCTCCCAGAGTCCCTTCCTAATTCAACTATTCAACCATGCACCCCGCATAACCTAAACAGGATTTGTCACAAGTAACAGACAAGGATGCAGCCAACTTTGATGGTGTTTGGTTCCAAGAACTGTCCAAGATAATACTGGACCTACAATAGTGGAAGGGCTGGCGTAACCTGTGCTCTCCAAGATGAATTGTGTGATTTCACGTCCTTGTTCCTTTCCCATGTGGATCAAGATTTTAGTTGAGGGACAAGGCTCAGTTGTCTTTCTTTATCCAAAGTAGCATTCATTTCAAGTGGCACTTTAGTCAGCTAGTTAAATTAGGCAACGTTTATTTATAGCAGGAAGGGGTGTTCCAGACAGAGATGCTGGTAACTCCAGCATTACCTCTTTGCAACTGAAAGGGAAAGGCAATTTGAAACAGAAGTAATACAAGAGAATTTGAAAATTAGGGGGATCTCTACCTGCACAGACATTTCTCCAACATCCAAAGCTACCGGCTAATAAAAACTACTAGAATAAAGATTCTTTTGGTTTGAGCACTGGGACAAATACTTTAGAGGTTATTCAGTACTGTGTAATGTTCTACCTTTATGAAACACTATCAGAAATTAAGTTTCCTGATAATGGATGCATATATAAAATTTCTACCCCATCTTCGAATCAAGAAAGTTTTCTCATAGGTATATTATAATATCAGTGTTGATTCCATACCTCAATGACAGCTATGATAGTTCCTGAGGAATTTATAGCCACCTTTCAGCAGTCTACAGTTTCCTCAAGTCATATGATGGAACAAGAAATAATATATTGATCCATTAATGTCCCTGATGGGTCATATCTGAAAGACCATTTCAAGGTTGAGTAGAATTACCCAGAATTACAAAATCTTCTGAATTTCCATGGAACACACACCTTACGTTTCTGATTATTTGGGAAACACCAAAACAGAAGGTAAGCTATAAAGCACGGTTTACACATCACACAAAATGCCACGCTGAAAGAGAAAAACCTCCCAAGTTGTAACTCAGTGCAATACGTGATCCAATTCCTGAGAGCGGATGGAGTCCAACTCTGAATTTCAGCTTCTCTTTAGAGATTGAACTTGGAGATGCTCCAAAATAACATTATCCATTTATGTTCGCCCTTGAGACATCCTTTCCGTGATATGTACGAGCATCCTTTTTAGAATTGGGATCAATCTTTAATCTGAAACCCACAGTTGGGCACAAAGTTCAAATTTATCCACCCATACAAGAAAGCAGAAAGCAGCCAGAAAGCAGCCCTTTTCTCCCTGTGGGCCATTTCGCCCCATGTTCCTTCTCCATTGCCCAGGCAGTCAGAGGAGGAAGGCTCTTCCGTTCAGAAGCTGGATCAACACCTCCTCAGGGAGCCAGCAGCTCCCAAGAGGAAATCCTCTAGGGAACCCCATTCCAATAAATCATGGGACTCTTTTGGGGGTCACCTACTACATCGTCAATGAAAGTCAACTTCCAAACACCACAGAAGAACCTGTCCTTCTAAGACAGCCAGGTGAGATTGCGCTCTCTCTCAAAACAGCCCCCTTTTCAGGACACGGCCCCTGGATGACCACCCAACCACAGGGCCTTCCGGACCTCTTCAGGAACAGGAACCAGTGGGAGTCCCAGTGAGACCAACTGAAGTTCAGGAAACACCCCAGAAGGCGGCACTGGGAAGCCGCGTTCCCTTTGCTGCCAAGTAGCCCACCAGGAGGCCTTGCCAGGCCGGCAGACAAGGTGCAGCCAGCTGGGCTTGGCTTTTATTAGTCCAGATGTAAAAATCCTGTCCCGGGAGGGAAGAAGGAGGGAAGAAGAACGGAAGAAGGAAGGAGGGAGGGCAGAAGGGAAGAATGAGGTAAGGAAGAAGGAAGGAGAAAGGAAAGAGAAAAAAGAAGGGAGCGAGCGAGCGAGGGAGGAAAGGAGGGAGGGAGCCAGAGACTCAATCTGGGCCTGGGGGTCCTACAAGGGTTTCACCCCCACCTCAGAACAAGACGGGGCGGCGGCGGCGGGGGGGGGGGCGGGGGGGGGGGCTCCGTCTCCCAGAATCCGCCGCCCACGCGGCCTTGCGGGTCCTCACCGTCGCCGGGCTGCTGGAAGTTGACGTAGGCGTAGCCCAGCGAGCGCCGGGTAATCATGTCCCGGCAGACGCGGATGGAGAGGACGGGCCCAGCGGGGCTGAACTTCTCGTAGAGCAGCGCCTCCGTCACCTCGGGGTGCAGGTCCCCCACGTACAGCGACGCCATCGGGTAGCTGCTCCCGGCGGAGGCGTTCATCTGGGCGGGCGGGCGGGCGGGCGGGCGGCCGTCCCGGGGCAGCGGCGGAGCAGCGCGGCGAGCGGGGCAGGGCAAGCCTCGGGGAGCCTCTCCGCACGCTGCCAAGGCCTCCGGGCGAGGATCGGGCCTCTTCTTCCCGGGGGCTCCGCCCCGCCCCGGCCAAGCTGCGGCCGAGAGCGCCCCGCCGAGGACGCGCCGAGGCACCAGCCGGAGGAGGAGGGGCCGCGCGGCGGGGCGGGGCGGCGGGGCGGGAGGGTCCGGCTCCCTTCGCTTCGGGCTGCCGGAGGGTTCCCGCTGGTCCCGGCCTCCCGCGTCCGACTCCAGGGGGATCCGGAGCTTCCCTTTCGGACCGAAGAAGCCCAGAATTCCTGTTGCCAAGTCAAACGTTTCTTTACGAGTTTTGCCCCATTTTACGACCGTTCTTGCCCCGGTTTTTAAGTGAATCACTGCAGATTTTAAATTTAGTAAGAGGGTTGTTAAGTGAATCCTGAGGTTTCCAAAGGTAACCACAGGACCCTGCAGGGGTCATGCATGTGAATCAGTTGTCGTAGGTTTGATCGAAGGGCCCCGGGGGTGCTGTAGCAGTCGGCGGTCTCGTTGGAAGTAAAACCCAGGCCTGGTTTCAGGCTGGGCGAGAGGAGGCCTTGGACGTAAAACGGAGGCTGGTTGAAAAGAGGGATTCGCTCTGTTGATGAGCAGAACCGCCAACCGCCTGTGGTTCTGGGGCGGCTGCCAAGATGGAGTTGAGAGTAAGTAAGTAGGTGGTGGGTTTTTATACTAGCTTTGAAGATTTTTTTAAAAAAAAGTTTTTATTTTTTACAACAAACGTACAAACAAGACATAAAAACATAAAACCATCTTTCAATTATATGCATACAGTGTGTCAGTTGGTTACAATCTTTTGTGCAATCCTTTTTTGCCATTACTCACAAGTTGTATAAATTCTCACCTTGTCAATCTAACATATCCTTATGTATTTATCAATAATTAATCATTCATTTGACTAAACTATTTTTCCATCATTTTATGCAAGATATTCTAAATTTCATTATAGTTTAATCTTATACATTCATCCAATGGTTATATATTTTATATTGTATTCTATATCAATCTATTAACTTTTTATTGTAAAACTTCTTAATCTATTTCTTTACCATATCTTTTTATCTAACCATTGATAAAATAAATCCCATATCATATAAAATTGTTTATCTTCTTGTTCTCTGATTTCAAATGTCAATTTACTCATTTCAGCACAGTCCATGATTTTCTTAATAATTTCCTCCTGCATAGGTATTTTTTCATTTTTCCAATTCTTAGCAAATACAATTCTAGCCACTGTTAAAACATTTACAATCAAATATTTCAATTCTTTGCTGTATATTTCCAGTATAATTCCCAATAAAAATATCTCAGGTTTAAAGTCTATGTGTTGTTTTATCATTTTTTCCAACCATGTGTGGATTATAGTCCAGTATCTTTTTGCATCCGAGCATGTCCACCACATATGGACCAGATATCTGATGACATTTCCAACATTTATCCAATTTATTCTTGAACATTCTCGCAATTCTCATCAGGGGTAAGTGCCAATTTATATGCTAGCCATCTGCCTGGTTTATTTGCATCTTAAAAATAGTCCTGCTTAGCATTTCTAATTTTTTGTGCTATTTCTTCTTTTTCCATTAGCCCGATTTTATGTTTAGTTATGTCCATTTTAATTTTAATGTCTTTTTTTGTGGAAATTTCTGTAACTCTTTTTCCAGCCTCTTGTAGTCATCTTCCAATGTTTTAAAGTTTTTCTCTGTTTTATGTTTCTTTTTCTTGTGTAGTCCATTCTCAAGCCTCTTGTATAAGCCTTTAATCGTGTCCCAGAGGTTCTGTACAGATGTATCCTCTTTTGTGTTTTCTTTAAAGAAGAAAGCCAATTCTCTCTCAATTTTCTGTTTAAAATCTTTAACATCGTATTATTTAGAGTCCATCTAGATCTCCTTTTTTGTCCTTTCCATGCAACTGTTATTGAATTATGATCTGCCCAGGTACTTGTTTCTGTTTCAATATCTTGTATATTAGAAAGCAATTCTGTTGACATCCATATCATATCTGTTCTGGACCATGATGCGTGTCTATTTGAATAAAAAGTATATTGTTTATTTTCTGCATTTCTCTCTTGCCATGCATCTTTTAGGTTTATCTCATCTACCATTCAAAAGAAGGATTTTGGCAATGTCTTTCTAGTTTTCTTTGCTGCTTTCTGTGTTTTATAATCCGATTTGTCATTAATTATTCCATTAAGATCTCCCATCAGACAAATAGTCCAGTTTGATTATTTTCATATGTAATTTCCTGTAAAAATCTTCTTGATTATCATTTGGAGCATAGATTGCTATTAAAAGTGTCTTTAAATTATTGTCCATTATCTCCATCATCAAAATCCTTCCATCATCATCTGTATTTATTTGTTCTGCTGGGATTGTATCTCTAATGTATAACACCATTCTTCTCTTTACATTGTGTCAACGCTGTAAATAATTTCCCTAATTTTTTTTTTTTCAATATGTGTTTGTGTTGTTTTTTAATATGTACTTCTTGTAAGCAGATTATGTGAAATTTTAATTTCTTTGGTTTATGAAATATTTTTCTTCTTTTAGTAGCTGTATTAAGTCCATTTATATTAATTGTAATCAGTTTTCTCTCATCCATTTTAGGCGTTATAAGAAGGATTTGTTGCTCTAGTAGATTTTGGTTCTTGTTGCTCTCTGGGTACACCACCTACGGCTCCTCCTTCTTTTTCAATGACTGCTATACATTCCTCTTGAAATTCAATTAACAACTCTTCTTTTCTTGTATCTTCCTCCTTTCCTCTGAAATATTCCAGATAGAATAACTCTGCTTTTTCAACTGTATCAATTCTGTGTCTTTGTTCCTGCCAGGTAAACATGAGACCTTCTGGTATCAGCCATCTGTAATTTATTCTTCTCTTGAGTAACTCTTTAGTCAAAAATAAATATTCTCTTCTTATCTCTCTCACTCTTCTCGATATCTGTTTCAGTACCACTATTTCTTTGTCTTTGTACTTCAGTGTCTTCTCTCTTGCCACCTACAGTATTTGTGATTTAATTATTTTCTTAGTAAATCTGATATGGACTTCTCTTGGTAGTTTATTTCTCATCGCATATCTTGTATAGACACGGAAAACCTCGTCCATTCCATCCATCAACATAAATAGATTTTTGTGGTCCGCAGCGTACCCGGGTGGAGGAGCTGCTCTAGGATGACTCTAGTCCTGTGACTAGAGCTCTGGAATATGGGACTGGCCAGGCAGCTCGTGGTGGGGCTGGAAATCTCCGCCATAGAGGGAGGTACGTGCAACGTGCAACTTTGCAGTTGGTGCAATGTGCAAGCCCTCGCCAGATGGAATGAGGTAACGATGCTGTTGCGGCCAGTGGGGGTGATGGTGCAGGCGGGCCGAAGCAATGGGTTTCGGTAACCCATGGCTCTTTCGTCCGCCTGCTGTGGCTCCCTGTCAGCTGAATCCAGCAGTGGCTGGCCCCTCCCCTCCCAGTTACCCCTCGCCTGGCCTGAGAAGGTAAGGGGGATGGCAGGGGATGTAGACTCGCTCCATATTCCAGAGCAGGAGTGAAGTGCCCCTGTACTTGCCTCATCTGTTGCTGGGTCTCACTGGTGCTTCTTCTGGCCCTTTTTGGTGCTGTGAGCACCTCACCGAGAAACTGGCCCCCACCCAGCCGTTTCCGCCGCTGCTGTTGGTGCCCCCATGGCCTGCCCATTGCTCTCGCAGCACCTGGCACAGCACAGTTAAATTTAGCACGCTTCACAATGGAGATGGCGTCCCCTCCCCCTCCTGGAACCCATTACAACAAGGAGCATCAGCTGCAGCCAGATCAGGTGAGTGTCTCAGGGCAGAGAGCAGGTCTGTGTGACTCCATTCCTGTCCTGACAGCCCTCCGCTTCAGTCCGGCCCCTTCGGATCGAGGCTCTCTCGAGTCTTTCGGTCACACTACACATCAGAACTTTTAGCATGAAGTTTGAAAAGCACCTCGTCGATTTTATATTATTGCTAGCAGATGTTGTAGAAAATGAGCATTTGCTGGACAAACGTTGCAATTGAAATAACTGTTTGTTTTGCACTTTTTCACCTTCAAGGCAGTTTGACAGTGGGTCCTCCTTCCTACCTTTGACCTCTGTTTTGATTTCCCATGTCCTCCTTTGCCTGATCAGATTGCCAGGCCTCCGGCAGCCTCCTGCCCAACAGGGTCTCAGCCCCTGTCCACAGAGTCCATTGGCATGGAGAAAGACCTTCGTGATGTCTTTGAGTCAAGATGGGATCTGGCGAAGTTTTTACTGCTCCTATTGTTTTATTGTCCCCTCTATTGTTTTATTTTGCAGTTGTCAGCTGCCCAAAGTTTGTCTTTACAATGGGAATACAAAATTTAATGAAATAATGTCAGAAAATTCCTCTCTGCCCTTCAGCCTAAGTAGACCTTCTCCTTGCTTCCCTTGCCAGTCCAGAAGATGGGCAAAATAAAGGCTGTGCAGGGAACATGTGTGCTGCCTTCCCGGCACTGTGCTTTGGGTGGCACCGGTGGTTGGTGCATTTTGCCCACATGAACACACAAACCGACCTGCAACTTCTGGTGCTCTGAGTGGCCTGCCAGGGTGGCCGTGCACCCCACGCCTTGCAAGCTTCCGAAAGAGAGGTAGCTCAGGTGCATAAATGAACACCCCCTGTCCAGAATTGGAGACCGTTGATGTCCAAGATGAATTGCCAGTGCTGCCAGCTGCTCTTCAAGAAGTTTCAGGGGACATCAGTTTGTGCACCAGTTCCATCTGAGGAAATGCACCCTGATCCAGAACTAGCAAGGGTGCTAGAGCCATAGGACCGGGTTCCAAAGCCAGAAGAATTTGGGTTGCTGTTGATGCAGTGGAGTTAAAAAGCTACCCTTTGGGAAAACATGTAGGTAGGCGGAAAACTAGTGGAAGTCCAGGATTAAATTCTTGAGGTTTGCATCCTCTCACTTCACATTTTGAAACAGAAATACTACACCCTAAGAAGCTTTCAGTGTTTGATGGTTCAGGAAGGGCAGCTAAAAGATGGGCAGCCGTTGTAAATAATAAAGATTAAATTTCTCTTCCTGCTTTGCTCCGAGCTACCTGATTTCTAGAAATCCTCTGAGTTCAGGAAAGTTTTGAGAGAAAGTAGCAGGCCACCCTCCGAATCCCCTGGCAGTGCCGGCAAAGTCGACCTGTGCTGGGTGAAGCAGCTGCGGGAAGCTGGATGCAATTTCATGCCCCTGGTCAGGGGCCTTTCCTCTCCTCTCCTCTCCTCTCCTTTCCTCTCCTTTCCTCTCCTTTCCTCTCCTTTCCTCTCCTTTCCTTTCCTTTCCTTTCCTTTCCTCTCCTTTCCTTTCCTTTCCTTCCCTGCCGCCGGTTTCAGCAAAGAAAGGGGGGTGAAAAGTCAACAGGGAAACTAGATTCCCTCAACAACCATGTTATTCACTTAAAAGCTGCAGTGATTCACTTAACAACTCTGGCACAAAAGGTCATGAAATGGGTGCAATTAACCGTCTTGCTTAGCAACAGAAATATTGGGCTCAACTGTAGTGATAAGTGAGAATTCACACACACCCCTCCCCTCAGTTTGAGCCAAGGTGTATGACTGCTGCCTTCTAAGCTTCCTGAACTACAGCTTTGGCCTTTGGGGGCATATTATGACTCAAGTGATGGTTGCCAATTTGGGGGACATTAAAGCAAATAGGTAACTATCATGTTACATTTTATAAAATACAGTATGCAGTCCAGCCTTCAACTTTCTCCGCTTATTTCTTGCTTGTACCTGCAATGGTGTTGACACACTGCCCTGGGCTGATGATGATGATGATGATCACATCCTGTGCCATTGTGTGCCAGCAAGCACATTGGGCGGCAAGTGCTCTCCGTGCTCTCAGTTCATAGCTAAACCGAAACTAAAACACTCAAGAGAGGAATTCACTCTGCACATTGCAAATATTGGTTATTTCACCCTTGGTGCAATTTTTTTTCCAATTAATCAATTCTGCTAAGAAGAAAAATGCCCCTCTTAGTTATTACTAAAGAATAATAGCTGGAATCAATTTATGAGAGATGCATGCGTTTATTCCCACCCTCCTGAGAATATGTGTGCCTCTGTGTGTGGCAGACGGCAGAAGGGTAGCCTTTTAAGGGCCCAAAGGGAAACTGGGAGGGTTGTAGGGTTTAAAGACGGAAAATCAACCACAGAGCTAGAGGGGAAGGCAAGACTTCTGATAGTTTGCAACACCTGTTGTAAGGCTAAAGACGTCAATCAGAATAAAGTGGAAGGGAGCTTCCTACTGCTACCGTGTCTACCCCCCCCCACCCCCCCCCAGTCCTTCTTTTCTCTAGACTAGCCAAACCTAAATCCTGCAACCATTCTTCATGTTTTAGTCTCCAGGCCTTTAACCATCTTAGTTTCTTTGCACTTTTTCCAAAATCTTAACATCTTTTTTGTAATGTGGTGGCCAAAACTGGATGTTCCAGGTGTGGTCTTACTAAGGCTTTATAAAACAGTGCTAGTTTGATTCTGTGCCTTTGTTTATACAACCAAGGACTTTATTAGCTTTCTTGCTGGTGCCACACACTGCTGGCTCATGTTTAAGTGATCGTCCACTAGGACTCCAAGGTGTCTCTCACCACTACTATTTTTGAGCCAGGTTTCACCTAATCTGTACTTTTGTACCTTTGGTTTTTCTGCCCAGTGTAAAACCTTGCTTTTTTCCACATTAAATTACATTTTGTTGCATAGGGCCCATTGCTCAACCCTGTCAAGATCTTTTTTGATCCTGAGTTTTTCTTCTGGGATATTGGCTATTCCTGCCAAACTTAGTGTCATTTGCAAATTTGATGAGTTTCCCTTCTATACCTCATCTAAGTCATTTATGAAGATATTGAAGAATACTGGGCTCTCATAAAGGTCTACTCACTGAGTACAGTTTGTCAGCCAGTTACAAATCCATCAGGTGGCAATGCTGTCTATCCCACTTTTTTCTAGCTTACCAAGAAGTAGATTGTGGTCTACTTTGTCAAATGCCTTGCTAAAGTATAAATATACTATGTCCACAGCATTTCACTCATCTACTAATTTAGTCACTTTGTCAAAGAATGAAAAAGGATCCGTTTGGAAGGATCTGATTTTAACAGACCTGTGCTGCCTATTAATAACTTTATTTGTTTATCGCTGTTCGCAGATCTGTTTTGGATTATTTTTTTCAGTATCTTCCCAGATATTGATGTTAGGCTGATTGGTCTGTAGTTTCCTGGGTCTGTTCCCCCCCACTTTTTCTTTTTTTTTGAAGATGGGAACCCCATCACCTCTTTTCCAATCCTCAAGTAATTTCCCAATGTTTTGGGATTTTTGAAAGATATGGTACAATAGTTCTGAGATAACATCTGCCAACTCCTTCAGAACTCTGGGATGTAATCAGTCAGTGATTTATATTCATCAAGATCAGACAGATGTTCTCTAACCATTTTCTTGCTTATTTTTATTTCTAGTCTGTCTTTTACATTGAGGTTTTTGGTTGGTTGGGCTATATATATTTTTTTGCTTTTTTTTGCATTGCAACTGTTTTGGGCTTTTGTAACTGTTGCAAAGAATGAGTTAAGCAATTCTGCTTTCTCTCTGCTACCTGTTACTTTCTTACCATCTTTTCTTTTAATCTACCGCTTCCTTGATTGTTTTCTTGTTATTTATATGTTGAACGAAACTTCTAAAATTATATTTTACTTTTGTTGCAAGTTGTTCATTTTGAGCCTTTGCTTTCCTGACTTCATCTTTGCAGATTTGGGTTATCTGCTGATATTCTGCCTTAGTTTTTCTTTTTTTGTACTCGTCCTTTTTGTCTTTCAGTTTATTAGTGCAACTTCTTTGATTTATTTAATACATATTGGACTGGGCTTTTATTATCATACTTTTTAAAGAGTTTTCCACTGTTCTTGAGTTGTTTTCCTTTTTGGGATTTTCATTCATGGAATTTTTCTTAGGTTCTCTCTGAGTTTGTTAAAGTCAGATCTTTTAAAGTTTAAGACACTGGCTGGATTATGTTCCATCACTTGTGTTTGCATTATATTGAATTGCAATATGACGTCGTCAACCTTGCCAAGGTTCCGGCAACTTCAACTCCCTCTGTCACTTCCTCTCTATTAGTAAGAATTAGGTCCAGTATAGTTTTTCCTCTAGTTCCCTCCTCTACCTTGTGAAGGACAAAGTTGTCAGCTAAGTTGGTTTAGGAATCTGTTTGATCTCCCACTTCCTGCAAGGTTTGTCTCCCAGTTGATATCAGGATAGTTAAAGTCCCCCATTACTATTGTGGTGTGTTTCCTACATACATTTGTTAGTTGTGTAGCAAAATATTCATCTATATCTTCTGCTTGGTGGGTGGCCTGTAGTATACGCCTATAGCAATTTCATTTCCCCCCTTTTATCAATATAAAAGGATCCCATATGGATTCTAGGAGGTTTTCATCCTTGGTTTTCTGTAGAGTTCTGGTGATCTTTTATGTGTAATGCAACTCCACCTCCTCTTCTGTTAGGCCTGTTTCTTTTGAACAGTTTGTATCCTTCCATCGGTACATTCCGGTCATGAGTTTCATCCCACCATCTTTCAGTAACGGCAGCTATGTCATATCTGCCTTCCTGTGCTAATACGTCAAGTTCACCCTGTTTCTGAGCGTATTTGTGCATAGGCATTTGAGTCCTTTACGGGTCTTGGGTATGTTTCTTTTATCTCCTGTTTTGTAACTGAGTTTTCCATTCTTTCCATCACCCTCCATTGTGTTTTTCCGTTTTTTCTTTTTCTTCTCTCTCTTTACTCCCTACCTCCTTATATGATTGGTTATTGGTTAGTGGAATTAGGTTCTAAAGATCTTGAAGATTGCCCCCCATCCCCCCCACCTCAATTTAAGTTTCAAACCCTTCTGATGAGATGAGCCAGTCGTTTTCCCAATATATTCTTTCCAGGTCTTGTGAGGTGCAGTCCACCCCTTGCCAGGAGCCCTTCAGGTAGGTCAGGCAGACCATGGAGTAGGAAGACGAAGGTCTCTGGACGGCATCAGTTTTTAGGCCAGTGGTCCGTTTCTAAAATCCTTTGCTCCCTCGTTGGATATCGACCTTTTGTTGGAAGTGGTTGTACTCCCAATCCTTTAGCTTTCTTCCCTAGCTAATCGTAATCTCTTGTTACTCTTTTCAGAATCATTGTTGTATCGTTGGTCCCCCCATGTGTCGGAGAAAAAAGAGGTAGTAATCCGTGGGGTTGATATTTAAGTACGGTTCTCAGTTACATCTTTGATTTTTGCTCCAGGGAAATAACATCCCTCCCTAGATTGACTGTTCAGTCTGCAGACTATAGTTTCTCTTCCCCAAAGAATTGTTCAGTTACTATCAGTTGTTCAGTTAGTAACATGGTCGTTAAATGAATCTGGCTTCTCCATTGACTTGGTTTGTCCGAAGGTCTCAAAAGGGGATTGCAGGACCCTGGAACAAGGCGACCGTCATAAATGTGAGCCAGTTTCCCAGCCTCTCCATTTCCATCATGGGACCCTGGGGATGCTGCAATGGTTGTAAGTGTGAAAAATAGTCCTAAGTCACTTTTTTCACTGCCAGTGTAACTTTGAATGGTCACTAAATGAGCTGTTGTAATTCAAGGACTGCCTGTAGTTTTTCTGTTATCTATCTCCAGAGCCCCAGAACTTCCAGAAGGAAGAATTTGAATTTCTTTTCTCTGGCTCTCTGGATTTTGCTGCTTTGCAAAAACAGCTCCCGGCCTGTTAACTGCCCCCTTCCTGTTATCCTCCCCCCTTTTGCACCCCCTCCCCCTCAACTGGGCCCTCTAAAAATAGAGGCCTCCTCCTGGAAGACATGACAAGCAGGCAAGCGGTGGCTGGAGCCAAGCCTATTCTTAGCGCTTTGGCACAGGGACCTCCGTAGCCCCAAGGCGCCACCCTCTCCTCTTCTTCCCTTAAGCCCATTGCCTCTCCTCCTTTGGGGCGTGGGGGAGGCCCCGAATCCCAGCCCAAAGGCTGCACTCCGCTGAAAACATTTTCAAAAGTCAGCAGGTGGGAGCTTTGGCCACCCATGGAAGGGCTGTGTGTGTGTGTGTGTGTGACCCAAGGCACCCAGCTCTGCCCCAAGGATGGGGACGCCCAGCCCCGCTGGTCAGGCTGCCTCCCTAGCGGAGCTCACCCTGGAAACCGGCTGCAGGCGAGCCAGGGCCAGGATGCTAGCAAAGCAGGGCCCAGAGGGGCTGCCCCACCGGACTGCTAAACCGAATGGGGCGGAGAATAAGCAGCCGGGGGGGTGTTCGGGGGAAATGATTGGGGCGCTGATGAGGAGCCCAAGTATGGGGGGGGGGGTCCCTCAGACTCAGCCAGATGGAGGAGCCAGGCTGGAGAAGAGGAGGAGGCGGAATTAAAGCCAGAGGTTGCCTGCAGAGACCGATACGAGGGAAGGGGCTTCAGTGACGCCTTTGGATCCCCAGGTGACCCCCCTGCTCCAGCTACGGGTCGCCTTTGGCCTGCAACCCTTCATCCCGTAGCCCTTCAGAGTTACAAGGGCGGTGCAGGAATGGGGGGTTATGACCCGACTTCTGGCCATCCCAGCAGTCCTGAATTCTTGTGACCAGGGTGCTTGGCAACTAGTATACATTTGCAACCATGGGGAAGTCAGCAGGGAAGGGAGCCAGTCTCCCCCATCCACCAACCCTCCTCCAGCCCTCTGCACTCACACCGCACTTGCTCCCCACCCCCCACCCCCGGTGCACCCCCCCACACACTCTGTGCCTGTGGGGCATCTTCCCTGACCTGCCCCCACCTCTTGCCCTCCCCCTGAGGCCCCCTCCCCTTGCCACACCTCTGGCATGTTCTCCGTGCCCCCTCCACAACCCTTGCTGTCTGCGCCTCTCCTCTGCACCCCCTTGCTCCCTTCCCCACCTGGTGGCAGCCATTTGCCTGTGTCTGCCAGCTTCCCCACTGATTTTGGTTGTGGAAAGCTGGTAGGAAATTGCCTAGTCTAGTGACCAGGGGTCCAGGTCTGCAGGTTGCTTTATGGCTGTGTTGCTTAGCAATGGAAATTCCACTCCCAATTGCTGCCATAAATGAAAGACTACCTGTATTGCCTCAGGTAACACCTTTAGCTGCAGCAAAATCCCCCTCCTTACACGATACAGTATGCATTTATAGCTGGGGCTTTACACCAGATGTTTGACTTGCCGCAGGTGGGTCCCTGTGAGACACCGAGTCACATTTCAGCTAACTGGCCTGGGTTTGCAGCACCCCCAAAGGCATAAGAGAACAGCCAGGGGCTGCATGCCGTGTGGATGTAGCCAGACGACTTACACCAACCCCTTTTGAGGAAATATCGGTGAGACCTTGGTGCAGGCTTGCAGAAGGACACTCCATTCCCAAGATGCCACGAGAAGTGGAGAATCACCATGAGGGGCACTTGGGCTGCCTTGAACGGAACGAATCCACAGCCTGAGTTTGGCATTTGTTCACAATAGCTGCAGCTGGGAGGGACAGCTCAGGTTTTGCCTGTTGGAGAGGCAATATTTTCCCCTTTGTTCTACCTGCTCCTAGTCCTTACGTTTTAAAGATCCATTGGCAGATGGACAGTGAATAAGACACGAGGGAAGGTGCGGTAATAGGAGGTTTACTACAGACAAACTTCCATCAGGCAGGCGTGAAGGTGTTTCACTCACAATCATGAAAATGCAGAAGCAGCAAAAACTGGCAGCAAAATACTTTCTGCAAAAGGAGAGAAGGCACTCCTGAGGCAGTGAGTTCCATGGGGAAACCGTTTCTCCCCCCAAGAATAATGTTGAAAGTGAAAGAAGAACCTTCACTGAGGACTCCTGCCTCGGGCAGGGGGTTGAGCTAGAAGACCTCCCAGGTCCCTTCCAACCCTAAGGAGCCTTTGATTCTATTCTGGTCTGGTGCTCTGGATGAGAAGCTCTCAGAGACGCTTGGAGGGAGGCAACGGCTTCCACACTTGATCTGTTTAGAGCGAATCATTTGTTCAGAGTTTCCACATGGAGCTGGGATTTGGGCTGAGGCGTCCGCTTCTGGCCACAGCCCGCAGCCTCCCTTCCCAAAGGGGAGGAAAGGAAAAGGGTGAGACGCTTTGCATGCTCTTCCACCAAAGGGTGACCAGGGTTGTAGAGGCAGCCCTTCTCCCTTCTTGCTTGTGGAAGGAACACTCTGTGACTCTTGCATGGAACCGGACTTTCCCCCATTTTTGCATTCAAGCTCAAAGCCAAAGGGCACTTGCTCCACGTTTGCTCCTGCCTGGCTCACAGGAAAGATTGCATCCTGAATGGGTGCCCAGAAAATGCCACATGACATGTGCTTGGCACAAGAAGGCAGCTTCTGTGGCTATGAATATACTTAGATGCACCTCCTTTCCTGGCAGTGGCACTTCAGAGGGGAGAGCAATGAATAGGCCGCTGTGGCCAGAAGTGATGGGGGGGGGAGGAGGATTTCCCTCAAACAAGGTGTGTGTGTGTGTGTGTGTGTGTGTGTGTGTGTGTGTGTGTGTGTGTGTGTTTGCCTCTGCTGGCTCCCCTCTTCCACAGCAGGCCCCCCTCAGCTGGTCAAGCTGGTCTCTGCCCTGTAACCAGCGACCAAGGGCCTTTTTGCAAACCAGCAAACGTTGCAAGCGGGACTTTTGACAAGGCTTCCAGGGGCCCCGTCCACAATTACTGCATGCTGCACCTGAGAGAGGGTGACGTATGTCCAGTTCACCGGGGATGCACGGGTCACAGGAAAATGTCCCCAGGTGCCAAAGGATCCCCTGCTGGAGGAAGGGAAAGCGCTCTCGGTCTGGAGGCACCCTTGCTTAGGGAGGGGCCCCTGGAGATGCTCTGGGGGCCCTGCAGGAGGGGGTGGGCCACACTACGGTGCCGGTGGGGGAGGAGCATAAAGTGCCACCTGTACAGGCGGCAGCAGATCCTTCATGGACCGTCCCAGTACCTTTGGTTCTGGCCATCCTAGAAGTTGGCACTCGCCAAGCGAGACTTCATTCTCCACCGAGCGCTGGCCCAGCCCAGCCCAGCCCAGCCCTGGGCACTACTTGCCGTCCTGAGCTGCCTGTCTTTGTCCTGAGAGCTTGTACTTCTGGGCCACCCCATAAGGAACGTGGGCGGCGACCGTGCCCATTTCCTTGGCTCCCTCCACATGAAACATCTGGTCATCAAAGAAGATGTGTGGCCGGATCTTCTCCAGCAGGGGGCCCTTGGGTGCGCCGGCCAGGAAGAGGGCCTCGTCCGTTTCCAGCCCCCAACTCCGGAGAGTCTTCAGGGCTCGGGCCCCGGAACTGGCAGCACTTCGAGCTGTGACCAGGTAGGTGCGAATGGGGCATTCCAGGCGGAGGCCTTTGGTGTAGAACTTCTTCTGGAGCTTCCCCAGCGCTTCCAGGAAGCCCTTCAGTGGCCCCTGGAGAGAGGAACACACACACGTCAGCCCCAGCAGCATGTGGCCCCCTCCCAGGCAGTCAGGCAAGGGGGACCAGCTCAGGCGCAGCTCCCTTGGGGAGGCCCCGGGGCTTCCCTGCCCTCCCTGACCCAGCCACGCACAGGTGCCCTCTCTGGCTCTAGCAGTAGCTGCTATACTGGGATGGGCCTGCTCTCTGGCTTCCTGCTTGAAGACTGGCTTCGTTTGTAGGCAGCAGGTCTCTTCCCACTTGGCTCTGTCTAAAGTGTTTGTTAGCAGGGCAGCTCTGAAGACCATCCTCTCTCTCTCTCTCTCTCTCTCTCTCTCTCTCTCTCTCTCTCTCTCTTGGCAAAAACAATCATGAAAAGGCCAATTTGGTCCCGATGCTGCCGGTCCCCGAACGGCACCTGAGCAAGAGGCTTGTTCTCATAGGCCTTCTCGTGCTCGAAGAACATGTCCAGGCCATGAGCCTTCACAATCTGCTCCGACTCGTCTGAAAACAGCACCGCGTCTCCGTCGAAGGCGACACGAAGCTGCTTCTCCGAGACTTGCACATCTTTCTTGGGGGTGAAAATAGTGGCAGCTGCAATCCCTGGGGAGGGAAGAAAGAAAGAAAAGAGCCTTCACTTCCTGTTGCCTGATGCTCTCCTGTTGGAGCAAGAACTTCACAGCCTTCAGTGAGGTCTGTTTAAGGCCTGTCTGGGATAATTACAGAGTTTGGGAAACAGTAAAAGGAACTTCCGAGTCTCGTTTATGATGGTAAAATCTCTGAATGATTTTTGTGAGATCAGCTGTCTCGCTTTCGGTATCCTCTCCTGCTATCCCTCTGCCATCCTCCCCATCACCTCTCACATCTGCCGGGAGGATTCCCCAAATATTTCTGTCCCGTCCCCCAGATGTGTGAGCTTCCCACCCTCCAGGACTTAGCAACTGGTCAATGCGCTTGATCAGTCTTATGCCAATGAGCCAACCAGATCCTCACAGTCTCCCAAATGGCAGAAATCCCAACTTGGAGGGATTCTTCTAAGCAACCCGATAAAACCATCAAACTTCAGTCCAAGGTTACTTTGCCCCATGAAGGCCTCGCTTACACGGCAGGAGATTCTGACAGACGCTTCACTGCTCTTTCTGCTGGGACTTGGAAAGCTAACAAGCATGCAATGTCTGGCATGTGGGGCCCTGGCAGGGGGTGGGGCGGGGACAACGACCAGTAAATCTTTTTTTTTATTTTTAATCTGATTCTTGGAGACTGCCTGGACAAGCCCCTGCAATTTTCATGGCAATTCAGAAGCTGGTTTGCCATGACCTCCTTCCTGGGACTGGGAGAGAGAGAGAGAGAGAGAGAGAGAGAGAGATCACCCAGCTGCTCCTGTGCCTAAAGCAGGACTAGAACTCCCAGTCTCTTCGTTTCTGGCCTGGTGCCTTAAGTGCCACGCCAAAATGACTCTTCACAAACACAACTAAATGGCTCACAGGACTGTATGAATAAGATTACAACAGTCATGATTCCTGGAACAACACTTAGTAAAGTTGGCCTTGCTTTGGATTTTAGAAAACATGCACCCCCACAGGTGCCTACAGAGTCAAGTGTGTCATTTCTCCCTCCCCCTTTCAGTCCAAAAGGCCCCACAAACTCCCCCCAACAGCATCACTCACCCTCTTCTAAGGCCTCACTCACTTTCTCACAGTCCGAGGATAAATAGAGGTTGGTGTGGTAGGCCTTCAAGTAGCAAATGGGGCTGTTCCCGCCTGTCATACAAAACCTCTCAATGAAGAGATCTGGGAGGAAAAGAAGATGCTTCGTCGGTAAACAGGGACCAGGCAACCCGAGGCTTCTTTATGGGTCAGAGTCCCTGGCTAGCACAACTGGAGGACACCATGGTGGGAAGGGATGAGGATCCTGGAGGTACCTGAAGAGTTGCCAGAACCGGCCATGCGTAATGCGTAACAGCGGAAGGAGACGAGGAGAGGTGAGCCGGGCAGACATTTGGCAATGCAGTTCCAAAAAGAAGAATGCCATAGTGGCACCTTGGTACCTTCAAAGCTGCCTTGAAACTCATCCTGTGTTTGGTACTCAGTGCACAAGCCAGAACCCGTCGGTGTTAGCTGCCTTGTGGCTCACTGCAAGTATTCCTTATGGGACAACATTTGTTTGGCACTCCTCATTATTGGTATTCCTCCTGCCTCCCGGAACTAATTCACAATGAATCCCATGGTGCCACCGTGAATTAAAAACTGGCTGTATGACAAAAGCCAGGCTCCCAAGCAGTCGCTCCTGAAAAGAGCTTCTTCTGGGGGATCCTATTGAGCCAGCAGAGTTGTTATGCAGGCGGTGGAGCCCATTGCTAGAGAATGAAGCTCCCTCGGGGAGGGGAGGGGTAGACCTTCCGCCCGGCTCATTGGATGCCCTGGGAGAGAGATTCGGGGCTCCCGAGCACCGAGCCCACTGCCCCATTGGGGGGATGGCAGTCAGGGGATTAGCCCCTTGGCAGATGTTGCCCTTCTGGTTACTTACTGTAATGGTTGATGCTGTTGATCAAGCGAACGCCCACTTGAGCGTGGTTGTTGGTCACGAGGACAATGTCAAAGAGCTCCTCGCTGTCTGGGAAGAGTTCCCGCAGCCGGCAGTTGACTGATTCCAGAGCCTGGGAACCCAGGGAGAGAGAACAGTGTGTCCAAGAGGCAACACATTCACTTAAGGGACCATCGGGTAAGAAGGGCTCACTGGTGGTGACCCAGTGAAGAATCTTCTCCAGCAAAGGAGGGAGCCCTGCTCTCCAAGGGCCACAGGGAGCTGGGGGGTGGGCGGAACAGCAAGAGGGGGGAAAGCCCCTGGGGGAATGGCCACAAGTGGCTCCCCCCTCCCCCTGGGGACCCACCTTTGCAGAGTTGACCTGTGTGAACATGAGCAAAAGAGACCTTGACAAAAGGGAAGGCTGCTCCGGGCAGGAAGGGCTCCTCCTCGTGCTCCAGCTGATACTTCACGTAGGCCTCCACGCCTTGCTCGGTGTAAATCTTCTGCTCTTCTTCCATACGGAAGAGGGCTCGGGAGGACACAGCAATGGTGATGGCGTGCTGGGGCTTTGGCTGCAAGAGAAGAGTGCTGGCTGCTTCCCCCGTAAGAGAGGGCAGCTTTCCCGGGTGACTGGGCCAAAGGGGGCACCCCTGGAGGGACGGGGGCGGGGTTCCTCGCCCTTAAAGGCCGGGGGGTCAGCCAGACCAGCTTCTCTCAATGACTCATTTTCATAATTAACTTCACTTCAGTTTGTCCAGCTTCCATATTAGTTGGATTGTTTTGTAAGGCTCGGGTGACCTCCAGAATCCTATGCCACCGGCCAGAGGGAGAGAGCCACCCTCACCAACTGTCTCCTCCTCCTCCTCCTCCTCCTCACTGCTGTACTTGTTCTCGTGCTGGGAGGAAGTGGGGACGTAGGCCTCGCTGCTTGCCCCGTGTGGCTGGGCCAGCAGAAGCCCCTGCCAGCAGTCAAGCTTTCTGGGTTCTGCCTGGCTTCTGGCCATCCAATGCTGGCCTTCTGCTGTCAAACGGCTTCCTTCTCTTCTGCCCTTTTGCTCCGGGTTGGGTCCATCCGAGGAGCTCAGCCCTGACATCTGCTTGCCAAGGAAAAAAGGCAAGCATTTCTAGCTCAGACAACTGTTCTTCTGCCTTTCCAGGCCTAGTTTAGCCCAGCTGGGTTGGAACCACCCTCTTCTCTATTCGGGCCTGTTTGCCTATCAGGGAGCTGGGAGCACCAGTTTGTTTTACACAACCACGAGTCCCTGAGGCTTGCAGAGAACCACCAGCCATTCGCTGGTTGCCATTTCTAGCCAATTGCTAACTGGCAAGGCTCGCTTGGTGGGCAATGCCTGAGCGCCTTCCTTCCCTCAAATAAAATGGAACAAATCCCGGGTATTTTTGTGCTTGGCCAATGAAGAAATCCCTGTCACTGGCAGAGGGGCAGTGCTTAGTGGCCTTCATCCAATCACACTCTCCCCCCCCCCGCCCCATGTGCGTGTGATGGTGACGGGGAGGATCGTTGTTATTGGGGAGCCAGGGGCATCTTTTGATTTCTCCTTCGTATTAAGAGCAGTCTAGAGGTCAGAGCTCCTTCTGAGCCAGCTGGTTTGCTTTCCACTCTGGCTGGCTGAACCAAGGAAAAGGTGTGGAATCTTCCCCTAACTTCAAAGCTTCTCCTGCGGTATAAACCTCAGATTTCCTTCCCCTCCAGGTGCAACACCCAGCCAAGGCCAGTCTTGTAGCCTCCTGAGCACAGCAGGGCCATGAAGTCACAGTGCCAAGGTAGAAAGTTAGCAACCACCCCTCTCCTAGAAGAACGAAATACTCTAGGAAATATTAAAAGGGCAGAATATTATATTTCCCTGGATGAAAAAAGGAGAAACATGTTTTTATAAAGACAAAGCAGCTCCCTGCCCCCTTTCAGCTCCAGGGTGGTGGGATTAAGACACGGCCCTCAGGACATGACAGGATTAGCCCTCTACCCATCTCGCCACATGGCACCTGGGAAGATTAACATCACCCAGCAAGATTCAACCAAGCCTGGGACTCAAGACAACCTACAAAGTTACCCCTGCATGGCCCCATATGGGAGTCTGACAACCAACTAGGATACATTTCTTGCCACAGGAACAGGAAGCAAGTTCAAAGCCCGACAGAGGGTATAAATCTCTTTCACCCATATGCTGTTTTTTGCCCAGGACCTCAAATCCTGCTGTCCGCCATTAAACCATCCTTCTAAGCAGTCTCCATGTTTCCAATGTCTTTCTTCCCACCTGGAACTGACCCCAGGTGGACATTTCTTCCAATAATTGTTTTGATCAAAATCTTGGGGTTGTGTTGTTTGTTGGGAGCTTCTGCATGAAGCCTGGCATCAGGTACTGCTCAGAAACTGGCTGCCTGCCGGGTATCTCTGCTGTCGCTATTAAGGAGTCCCTGGCAGCTTGGAAGAGATTTGGATATTATCTCGCTTGCTACGTAAGCTTTGATGTTATGCATTTCTATCTGTTTTTGAGCTAATAATAAAGCTTCAACTCCCTTTAGTTACTGGAGTGATCATTGTTTCTGGATCCAAAGGAACCAATTGCCTGGACAACTAATTACTACCATGACACTTGGCAAAACAGTGTGTGTGGCCTGTGTGTAAGTGCGTATGTGTGTGTGTGTGAGTGTGTGTGGGGGGGAGGTGAGGACACCAAGGACAATATGTTGCCATTTCTAAGATTTGCCACATAAAACAGTGTTTTCCCACCCCTTAAATACACCACTTGCACAATACAAAACACTCTTTATTATTTGCATGCTTCTGGTATGGAGGGGCGGGCAGGAGCAACCTTGCAGGCCAGAGCAGAGTTTCCCTGGGGAAACAGAGCCAACTCTGCAGGCCGGGGCCATCTATTCCGGAAGCACCTCTGAGCCTGGAAAGCAGCCCCCCCCCCACCTCTCTCGTCCTGATTAATTGCCCCCTTTAGAGCCAAGCTCACCTCCCTGAGGCGCTGCCAGGTGAGGATCGGTCCTGGCAGGAGTTCGGCTGGGGGGCTCCACAGATCCTTTCACTTGCCCTACATTTCACCTGGCCTCTCGCCAGACCAGCTTCCCAAGTGCCCTGGCATGCAAACAAGGAAGCCTCCCCACATCCACCCCAGCAGGAAAAACGATCTCTCTTACCGATTTGGGCTTCCTTTGGGGAGAGAGGTTCTCATAAAAGGCCTTGGCATCCTCCAAAATGCTTGCTTGTTTGGGCTGCCCTCTGCTTTCCGGGCATCTGGGTCCAGTGGGCTCCATGGCGCATTCCCTCTACCCGTCCGGGAGCAGGAGAAGATGCCCAAGAGCCCCCCAGTCCAGCTGCAAAAAGAGCCAGCCGCCTCCTCCGGTGGCTGCAAAGGGAGGGCGAATCCGAAGGCAGCTGCAGCCGTCCGTGTGCAGGAAAGAAGGCAGACGAGCCTCTGCGTGTGTGGTGCGTGTGTCACTCAGAGCGCGCTCTTTATAAGGGATCCCATGAACCTCCTGGGCCCTCCTGCTGCTAAAGCGACTGGGCAGCTGCCCTCCCACCTTCCTGGCTTCCTTTCCTTGGACCCACTAAATCTGTGGGCAGCCCCACTCAGGTGGGGACAGGGGGGCAGGAGGGAGGAGGAGGGGTCCTCTGACTTGGCCCAAAGGAGCTGGGAGAGGGGACTTACCTGGGCAGGATGCCCACCGCCATGGCAAAGACCACGTAAGAGGGCAGGCGGTGTGCTGAAAGGAGACCCGCTCGGGTCCAGCAGGGGCTCCCAGGGGCCACCAAGGGGGGCCAAGACTTGCACCGATTCCTGGAATTTTGCACCACCTCCTGATTTTAGGGATCGTTTATTGTGGCTCTGCTGTCAAAAACAAACATCTTTGGGGGGGGGGGGTGGAGTGGGGGGAGGGACCGGAGACCGTGGTTAACACAGAAACAGGGGAACAAATGGGCTCTTATTTCATAACCCAAAGGGGTTTTTTACAAGGTCCACTTACAAATTATCTGCATTCTTCCACGGTTACTCTCGGCCTTCCCAGGCTTGCCCCCCCCCCGTCCCCCCCTCTTCTCTTGCTGGACAAAGCCTTCCTGGGACAAAAGTGCCCACCGCTACCGTCCCTCCACTGACAGGGGCCCCCTTGCCTCAGGCTAGCCAAGGATCCTGAAGGCCCTGGAGGAAGGAGGCTCAGCTCCACATGCTCCACGTGCTCCTTTCCCCAAAGCACGCGGTCAATCCTGGATCAATACAAGAACCTGATGGGGTTTGGGTCTAATCCAGCCAGCAGCCCTGAGACTAAATGTGACCACAATTGCTTAATGAGCTCTTTAGAGAAATGAATTGCATGCCCTGAAAACGGGCCCTTGGTGCTTGGCTGGGGAAAAGCTTTAGTTCCAGCAGCCCCAAATCCAGCTGCTTAGAAGGACCAGAAGCCCCTGCTGCCTGTCTCCGTCTGAGGGAGCCTTCCCGGAGCCTCCATTTAACTCACTGGCTCAGGGGCTCCTGCCGGGCTCTCGGCTGCCTCCCCCTCCTTCCCACCTGCTTGTCCGGGGGGCCAGGAGGGTGCAGCACTCAGTGCCTTCGTCTCATTCCTTCTGCATTTATAACCCACTTTATCCCCAGGGACTCTGACTGGCGTCCACGAGCAACAGCTACAGCTGGTGGAGTCCTGCACACAGGTCCCCCCTCTGGGGAATTCCCAGGTGAGCCTCCCTCACAAGGCACTCTTTGTCCCGAAAGCAAAGGGCAAGCCTCGTGGAAACTGCCTTGGAGAAAAAGGGGCTCAAAAGCAGTGGTGGGAGTCCGAGAATTTAACAGCCGGTTCTCTGCCCTCCTGATTTCTTCCAACAACCAGCTCACCAAACTGCTCAGAAAGTTAACCGGTTTCCTGAACTGAATCTCACCACTGGTCAAAAGCCTGAGAAACCAAAGCGTGTTGAGGAACGAGTGGATCTTATTATCCCCTATGACTATCATTAAGTGTTGCACCTGATGATTCTGGACTCTTGACGAATGCATCTTTTCTTTTATGTACACTGGGAGCATTTGCACTAAGACAAATTCCTTGTGTGTCCAGTCACCCTTGGCCAATAAAAGAATTCTATTCTATTCTATTCTATTCTATTCTATTCTATTCTATTCTATTCTATTCTATTCTGTTCTGTTCTGTTCTGTTCTGTTCTATTCTATTCTATTCTATTCTATTCTATTCTATTCTATTCTATTCTAATCTATTCTATTCTATTCTATTCTATTCTATTCTATTCTAATTCTAATTCTAATTCTAATTCTAATTCTATTCTAATTATGTTCTATATTGGGAAGCTGAATTCCTCTGTGGTGCCACGTTGGCACTGGGCCTGGGCTGGCATCATCTGGGGAGGGCACCTTTTGTTGCCCTTTATGGGCAGCTCCATGGCTTCCCTTCCAGGCACCCCCCCCCCCCACAACTGCCTGCAAGGCAGACTCAGCCGAGGGGCTCCCGGGCAGGAAAGGCCAGGCTTCTCCTGAAGGTGGGAGGAAAGGCGCCACAGGAAGGATTCCGGGGAAGGCAGGCCGCCTCAAGCTGCTTTGGGGGAGATTCTCTTGGCGCTGTCCTTTCCCCCTGATGTGTGGTATTGCCACCAATCCACAGCACGCCTGTGTCCCTGTGTGTATGTGTACACGCACCCACTCCTCCTCACCCTTCCTTTGGCAGAAAGCTCTAGAGAAGCCAGTGATTCTCTACAGATCTCAGACATCTACTCCATGGAGATTATATGGACATTACCTAAAAAAGACATGGATATTCAGAGAAAAACCCAAGTCTACCTGCAGCCAATACTACCATTCATATGAATAGTCCATGTATTATGCAAACCCAGAAAAAGGGTCTGTTCAGTTAGTTGTGTGTTTTGTGAACCTACCTGGTGCTGGAGTGTGTCTGTCAATAGCCTTAACCAATTCCTTCTTCTTGTGTCCCAGCAAACTATATGCCAGCTTGAATCTGTCCTGACATGTATCTGTGCCATACTTAGATTTGCAACGTTAAGTTTGCCCCACAATCCACTGCAATTGGCTTCCTTCAATCTGCTGCTAAACCTTGCAGAGTTTGTGAATCTTCTACTCTACTTTGGGCATTCACGCCTTCTGTCTGTTAACCCAATTTTGGGGGAAGAGGAATCAACAAGAGGCAATAAAACTGGTAAGAGCTGGTGTTTTGAATAAAGATCCGGGACGCTTGAGCCTTTGCAAGTGGTTTGCACCATCCTAGGCATGAAAGGCAAATGCTGAACCAGCATTTAATTGTAAAAACAAACCCCTCCCTCCCTCCAAGCAGACCTGACAAAACACCTCCCTCCCAGCCAAAGTGGAGGCCACGCTCTCCTCTGCACCTTGTTTTCAGCTCAGCGGTTCCCAGAGCCCCAGTGAATCTCTGTACAGCACCCCCTTGCCAATGTGCCACTCAGGAGCACCAAAGCTAGCCTGATTCAGTTGGTTGGCTCTGTGTGTGTGTGTGTGTGTGTTTGAAATTGCTGCTTTGAGAAGGCAAAGCAACAATGTGGACTTCTAAGGGCAGCCTGGCCATTTTCATTCACTCATTCCCCAAACTAGCCTTGTCTGGCTGCAGCATCAAGTCTCCCCCAGGCACAAGAGGTTCCTGCCCCCTAGCAGGAGCGATGCAGTGGGCAGGCCCTTTTCTTGCACATGTGCTGGCAGGCAGTGAAGGTGGGTGGATGGGCAATTGTTTTCTAAGTGATGTTTGCTTTCACTCTTAGGTCCCAAACTGCCCTCTGCCGTTTGCATCTGACACACAGCGGCCCTTTCCCACTTCAGGGTCTTGCCTGAACCGTGGGGGTTCCATGAAGCCCAGGGGAGAGGGAGCTTTGGCCCAGGGCTGAGGCAGATCGGACCTTCAGCCTCTCTTCCACCAGCCAGCCACATCAAACAGCCAAGTTAGACCTGTAGCTAGTCAAAAGCTCCACCGGAATGGACAGGTTGGGGCCAGTTTAGGAGCAGCCCACTGCCTCCTCATTACCAGTTTGTTGCCTATGGCTGTCCCAACGGCAATGGACTCTTCAGCCACTGGTGGGCACAGCACCAGTTGACCAAACCAGTTTGATAAAACTGGATTCCAGGTATTTGTGTTAATTCAACAAATGTACTACACAAACCTAGCCAAAATATTGTATCACCTATATTACTTTAACAGCTTTTAAATACTTGTCAAAGAAACAGATTCCCAAAATGTCACAACTTTAGTTCAACCTGATGAGAAGTATTGTTTTTAGGGACCTCAAGAATTTGAGGTGTGGTCCTCCTTGTCTCAGAATTTCGACCCACAGGATGATGGTTCCAGACTTCATTTGGTTTCCAAGTGAATCCATTTCTTGGGTTTGCGTTATACCCTGAAAACCCCCTGAAAGCCCCTCGCTTTACGTAGAGCCCGTGGCCCCGTGTGGATTATTTACGCCTGGCCTGGCGAATAAAGTGTGTGTGCAGACAGGCATATTGCCGTCCCTCCCACAGGACTCGCAAGGACCCAAAGAAAAAGGCCACAGGGTGTCAGTCCATCCACCTCTGTCCCTGCGCCCAGCAGGCGTTCTTCTGGCTTAGGACTGCAATTGACCCAAATATTTCTGTGGCTAACTGAAACATTTGTTAAATGAGTTTTGCCCCGTTTTACAACCTTTCTTCCACCACTGTTAAGTGAATCACCAAAGTTGTTAATTTAGTCCCAGGGTTGGGAAGTGAGCCGGGCTTCCCCGTTGACTTTGCTCGTCAGAAGGTCTGAAAAGGGGACCTGGGACACCGCAGCCGTCATCAATAAGCCAACTGCCGAGCGGCCATCATGGTGGGTCGATCCAAATTTCGATCAGGCGACCCTGGAAATGTTGCGACGGTTGTAAATGTGAAAAACAGTCCTGAGTCATTTTTGCTGTTGCAGTTTTGAACGGACACTAAGTGAATGGTTGTAAGTCAAAGATGGCCTCTAGATGAGAACACTGGAAAGGCGCTAAGGCTGGCCTGGGCCCTTGGTCCCCCTTGCTGGCATCCAGGAGTCGAGCTGCTCTGCAGCCGCCCCAGAGACTCGCTGCCTGGGATGCGGGTGGTGGGGGAAGAGGCCACTGGGGGCCTTTGGGGCCCAGACCCTCCAGAAACCAGTCCTGCCCCCTTTAAAGCCCCCCCCCAAATTGGCTGCCCTGATGACCACTGCTGGCTGCCCATATCAGAGAGGTTCAACAGATGATGACTTTTAATATGGCAGAAAAGGATAAATTGCTTTGAATTAATATGCATTACTTTGAAGTAGATTAAACGTGGGTTTTGCTCGGGCTCCCAATCTGAACAGTGTGTGATGTGCTCTCGGCCCAAAGGAGCTGCGCCCACGGAGTGGGAACAGCCGGGATGCCTCAGCAGGGGCCAGACCTGGGCCAGGTCCTCCGTGCTTTCTCCATGGAAACACCTGGCGCCTCCCGACACCCCCATCCTCCCCTCTAGTCTCCAAGGTGTGTGTTGCTCCCAAAGGAGGGCACAGCTTTCACCCGCAACCCCCTTTCCCTGCAGTTCCCCCCCGTTTCCCCCCTGCAAAGCATTTGGGCAAGTGGCAAAGGCAGGGAAACTGGGGGCCCTCCGAGGTCCCCTCCCCTCCCTGGTAGGTAGCAGAGACAGGCCAGGCCCTTTGATCATCCTTTTATTCAGAGACCAAACTGCAAACTCCCTCAGGATGAGGATACCTTTGAACACTTAAATAAAAATAGATGTACACGTGTGCACACACACACACACACACACACACTCCCCTATGCACCTCACAGTTCCTAAACAAGTACAATACTCACAGCCACAATAAGCAATGGGACAATCTCCCAGAGCCATGCTCAGGGCAGGGTGGGGCAGGACTCGGCAGCCGAAGGGATTGCCTTGGCACGGATGAGGGCTGCCCTGTGGCGGCATGAAGCGTTCCTGGGACTCCAGGCCAAGCCCGCCTGGTTTCTTTCGCCCCGCTCCAAGAGCTGCCAAGAAGGAACTGAAGACGCCCATTTTAAATTCACCCCCATCACAAAAGGTGCAAATGACTGGAACTCTGCTTGGACAAAGTCCATTTCATTCAACCTGGCTGGTTTTCCCCACCCACCCACCCCACGAACTCCGGGCCTTTGACCTCCCACCCTGCAAAAGCTGCCGGGGAGCAAATGACCCCCAGCTGCCTGCTCTGGTGCTCCATCCACTGCCTCGCGGGGTGGGGACCTTCCTCCCTCCTGAGATGGGCCTGAAATTCTCCTCATCCCCTTGGAGCTTCTGCACTGTTCCCTCTTAGCCATCCTCACCAGACACTTCAGGGCAGCGGGGTTACCATCCCCTTGGCCTTCTGGAGTAGCCAATTCACGCTCTGCCCTAAATTTCACGGCAGTCGATCACGGGGCACTTCTGCTCAGTTGCAAACCTTAAATGCTAAGGGGGGCGAGAAGGGATGGAAAGTTGATGGGCACCAGAGTGCCAGAACCACAGCAGGGGCTCCCTGCCGCCATGGGAAATACATGTGCACGCATGCAGCTGTGCAAGCACACACCTCCTCCTCCTAGGCACCTTAGGAGCTCAGCTGGTTCCCAGGTTGCAAGTGGGAAGGAGCAAAACGCAGCTTATTTACGTCTGTCCCCACACGGAGCATTTCTCCACAGAATTCCCGGGTCCCGGCAAGGCTCACGGAAAGAGTCCCCCCTGGTGCCCTTTCCTTGGCCACCCAAGAATAATCTTTCTGGGGACCCTCCAGACTAAGGATTCCTGCAATCTCCACCAATTAGGGGCTTTCGGCACCTTCCCCGGCTTTTTGGAAAAGCCAGCGCCTCTTCCTCCCCCCTCTTTTAGAGCCCATTAATTATTACAATGAATTATTGGCAGAAGCAGCAATGAAAACAACCTGTACTTTTTCATCAAGTACAGAAATATACTTTTAACGGTCAACTGAAGGGGGGGGGGGTTGTCCCTCTATTTCCAAAGATGGAGAGCAGGAAGCTCAGCCAGCCCACCCCAAACAAAGGCCTTCGGAGAGGGGGGAATGCAGCGCCCCCGTCCCCAGTCAGGCCCTTTTGCCTAGCTGGTGGTGGGGATGATGAAAGATCCAGATTTGACCAGGGCAGAGAGGCCTAAAGCAGAGCTTTCCAAACTCGGCAACTTTAAGACTTGTGGACTTCAACTCCCAGAATTCCCCAGCCAGCCAAAGCCACAGCCAACTCTTCAATTCTGAGAGTTAAAGTCCACAAGTTTTAAAGTTGCCGAGTTTGGAGGCACCTAATCTAAAGGTGCGGGGGGTGGGTGGGTGAATTATAGCTCTTTTAAAATTTCCAAAAAGAAAGGCCAGGCTCCCCCGGGGCCAAAAATGGTTGCATCTGCTATTGGCTCTTAATGGTGGTGAAGAAGTGATGGGGGAAGGAGAGGAAAGAAACCTCTCCCTTCTTCGCTAGGGTGGGGGTGGGGAGGGGAGGGTCCTCAGGACACGGAGTGGGAATCACAGCCTCGGACCGGCCATCAGGCGGAGTCCCTGTAAAGATCTGCTGTTGTGGGGGACACGGGGGGGGGGGGAGGGGGACATAGATTTTTTTTCCTACCCCTAAGAGCCAGTGATTGAGGAAAATGGACCTAACAGCAGCAGCCACCTGGGTGTCGGCTTCAAGCAGCCGCGCATGGTGCAGCCCAGGTTGGCTGCCAGAGGGTTGGGAAGGGCTCCTGTCCAAGGAGGAAAGCAGAGGCCAGAGACTCCAGCCGGAGCGGACCCCATGGACAGAGGTGGACATCTTCTGGCTGAAAGGCTAAGGCACCTGGCCAGAGGGTCATCAGCCGAGCCGAGAAGGGCAGGGGGCGCAAGCGCTGGGAAAGGCCCTGGCAGACTCCTGTGGGCAAAGGCAGCAGGCCTCCCTCCCTCCCTCCAGAGGGGGTGCAGCCCTCAAGGGGGAAGAAAGGCAGCACACAGCAGGGCAAGGGACAGGCTGGCCAGTGCCCCCCCCCCACCCCCCCACCCCCCCTCCTACTTCTGCATGTCACACTGCAGCAGGAGGACAATGGAAGGGTCGCTCTTGGCTGCCTCCTTGAACTCTTCCAGGCTGATCTGGTCATCTTTATCCTTGTCCATCTTGGTGAAGATCTTGTCGACTCGCTGCTGGGGAGTCAGCCCATCTTGATCCATCCGCATCATAATGACAGTACCCACCATCTTGTAGATCGCCTGAAAGGCAGATGGGGAAAATGAGGCCAGGACTCTTCCGGGGCCCTGCTCTGCTGCCCCCTCCCTCCCCCGCCTGCAATGAGCAGCCATAGACCCCACACAGGCCCCTGGATACCTGGAGGCAGGACCTCCAACAGGGGACCGGCCTATGGGAGACCTGGTTCCATTGCATTTATCGGATCGTCACAACTTTGGGGACAACAACAAAGGACAACTTTGGAGGGATTGGGAATTGCAAGGATTTCCTGATTTTTATTTTTGTTATTTTTAGTTTGGTCAAGCCTATTTTATGGGGTTCCTGGGTGGGAAAAACATCATAAAGCTGTAGGAAATTGCGCCTCCCTGGAGGGATGATCTGCTGTGACTTCAGCCACAGGATTCTAGCTTGGCCAGCCCTGCACTGGGTCAATGATGAACCCCGAGCAGCCTGAAATCCACCCAAGGGAACTTCTGCTACCTCAATGATCTCCAGCATTTCCAAGCGGGTGATCTTCCCGTCGCCGTCCAAGTCATACATCTCAAAGGCCCAATTCAACTTCTGCTCAAAGCTGCCCCTGGAAGTGACAGACAGGGCGCAGATGAACTCCCGGAAGTCAATGGTCCCGTCTCCGTTCTTGTCAAACGTGCGGAAAGCATGCTGGGCGAACTTGGATGCGTCACCGTAGGGGAAAAACTGCAAGAGGAGAAATGGGGGAGGCGCCATCACAGGGGCTGCTGCCAGCAACAGGGGAAAGCCCTGCAGGTGCCCCAAGAAAGCAGCAGAAGCAGCAGCCTCCCGTTCCTCGAGAAGCTGCCCAGAAACGCCACTTCTGTTTTGTTGCTTTTCCTGGGGTTCACTCTGGAAAACCACCAATGGATTGAAGACCACACCTCACCCAGGGATGGGATTCTACCAGTTCACACCTATTCGCTAGAACCGGTTGTTAACATTCTAAGCAGTTTGGAGAACCGGTTGTTAGAAGAAATTACTGGCCTAATCCTGTAAGGAAGGCAGGAAGGAAACATCCTGGTGTTGCTTACAGAAACTGCCTCTCCGTTAACCCTTATTACGTCCTTGGAAGGACTAGACTTCCTGTCTCAGGAACTTCTCTGGAGTTTTTTTCCCCTCCTTTGCTGGTACTTTGCTTGTGTGGAGTGACCATTCAAAGTTACAATGGCACTGAAAAAAGTGACTTATGTCCATTTTTCACACTTACGACTGTTGCAGCATCCCCACAGTCATGAGAGGCCAGGCGAGGAGATGCGTGCCTCGATGTGAGTGATATTGAGTTGGCCACGCCCAGCCAATAACATGACCACCAAGCCACATCCACCCAGTCACATGACCACCAAGCCATGCCCACCAACTAAGCCATGCCTGCAGAACCAGTTGTTAAAAAATTGAATCCCACTCCTGACCCCACCCCCTGCAAAGCAAGTATTCTGTGTCTCTTGGATTAGGAGCGATGAACCCCAGAGTTATTTATTCACAGCATAGCAAGTCTTGCTGGGCAGCCTTCAGCCAGTCACTCTCTCCTGCCTCCCAGGACTGGTGTTATGGGACATAATACGGGACATAAGAGGGGGCGCAGTGATTTGAATGCAGAACTGCAAGGCTAACTCACTGCCCATTGCCTGAAGTTCAATTCTGACCGGCTCAAGGCTGATTCAGCCTTCCATCCTTTCAAGGTTGGTAAAATGATGACCCAGATTGTTGGGGCAAGAGGCAGACTCTGTAAACCGCTTAGAGGGGGCTGTAAAAAGCACTGTGAAGCGGTACGTAAGTCTAAGTGCTATGGCTATAATGTCCCCCTTGAGCTCCAGATGGGAGGCTTCACTGATAAGCCAATGTTATCCAAATGAGCTTCATCAGACCTATAGTACTTAGAGAGTAGAACAGAACAGAACATTCCTTGTTGGCCAAGTGTGCTTGGACACACAAGAAATTTGTCTCCAGTGCATAAACACTTAGTATACACACAAGCAACAAAGTGATAAACCTTTAATCATAAGATACAACCAACACACTTCTTAAAATGGGACAGCCAAGCTTCCCGGCCTCTATGGCTAATCCAAGAGCTTTGATGTTCAAGAGAGTGCCTGGCTGAAGCCAACTGGCTGCCCCAACTCAACTACCCTCCCCGCTCCATACCATACCTTGATGTAAAGTTGCTGGAATTCCTCCAAGTTGAGGATGCCTGTGGGGCAGTCTTTCAGAAAGCCCTTGTACCATTGTTTCAGCTCCTGCTCATTAAATTCAGTGCTCCTCACCAGGTCATCCAACATCTCCGGAGCCAACTTGCTGTTGTGCTTCCCCATTGTGATTTCTGGAAAGATAAATGTGCTAGCCATGCCACTGCCCTGGCACAGCCTTCAGGTGCCTCTGCCTCCCTCCGTCTGCCAGGTGCCCACTCTGCCTGGGGTAGAATGTCCCCCTTCATTTTCCCAAAGGACTGTCCCTCGGAGGGTGCTGCGTATTTCATAATAAACGGGAGCCAAATGGTGATTCACTAGCACCAGGAGAAAGACATGCAAGAAGGACCGCCTACACCAAGCAAGCAGTCCACATTATTCTAGGATGAATAATGACACGACGACAAAGAGAAAAACAACAATGATCTTCATATTTGGGCAGCAAATACAATATGGTTGCCATTACTTGGCAACTTGGTGGGATGAAAGTTGACTGGAATGTACTTAGAAGGATATAAACTGTTCAAAAGAAACAGACCTAACAAAATAGAAGAAGTTGCATTATATGTAAGAAATCACTACACTTCTACAGAAATGCACAATACCAAGGACAAAAACTTTCTTGAATGAATTTGGATTAATATAAAAGGAAAAAGGAATGATGTTGCCCTAGGTGTATAGTACTACAGGCCATCCTAGTAATTAGAAGAAATAAATGAATAGTTTGCTACTTATTTACAGAATAGAAGAAGAAGAAAGCTTAGGGGGTCTTCTGGTCCAGCCTCCTAAGCCCAACACCTGCACAAGCAGGAGAGGCCATGCACTTTCAGACAGGTGGCTATCCAGTCTCTTCTTAAAAGCCCCCACTGATGAAGCATTCACAACCTCTGAAGGCCAGCTGCCCCGCTGCTTAATTGTCATCACCATTAGGAAGTTTCTCCTTAATTCCAAGTTGCTTCTCCCTTTGATCTGCTTCTCTCCATCCATGGTTTCTTGTCCTGCCCCCTGCTGCTTTGGAAAATAAGTTGACTCCCTTCTTCTTTGTGGCAGCCCCTCAAATATTGGAACACTCCTATTACCCCTAGTCCTTTTCACGAGACTAGACATACCCAATTTTTGCAACCATTCTTCATGTTCTAGCCTCCAGCCCCCTAGTCTGCACTCTTTCCAGAGTCTCAACACCTTTTTGGTATCGTGGTGACCAAAACTGCATGCAGTACTCCAGGTGTGGTCTTACCAAGACATTATAAAGGGGTACTAATGCTTCATGTGAACTTGAGTCTACCCCAAAGCCTAGGATTGCACTGGCTTTTTGGAAGCTGCAGCACACTTTCTATTTAAGAGATTGTCCACTAGAGCTTCAAAATCCCTCTTACAGTTACTGCTATTGAGCCAAGTTTCACCTAATTTGTACCTGTACATTTGGTTTTTATTGCCTAAGTGTAAAATCTTATTTTTATCTATGCTGAATTTCATTTTCCTAGATAGGGCCCAGTGTGCAAATCTGTCAAGATCCATTTGGATCTTGAGTGTATCTTCTGGGGTGTTGGTATTCCTGCCAGCTTAGTGTAGCCTGCAAATTTGATGAGTTCCCCTTCTATTCCCTCATCTAAGTCATTTATGAAGATATTGAAGAGTCCTGAGTCTAAAACAGACCTTGTGGTTCCCCACTGCTTACTTCCCTCCATGTAGATGTAGTTCCATTGGACTACATTTAACTAATGTGTGCAGGAAACATACTACAGTAATAATGGGGGTGGGGGGGCACTTTAACTACCATGACATCGATCGGGAGACAAACTCTGAAGCAAGTGGCAGATCAAACTGATATAAACGGTTTAAAAGAAACAGACCCAACACGAGGGCCGGATGTCACACTGTATGTGAGGAATTACTACACCTCCACAGTAGCAATAGCACTTAAGACTGATGTGCCGCTTCCGGTGCTTTATAGCCCTCTCTAAGCGGTTTACAGAGCCAGCATTTTGCCCCCAACAATCTGGGTCCTCATTTGAAGGACCACAGAAGGATGGAAAGCTAAGTCAACCTTGAGCTAGATGAGAGTCAAACTGCCAAATTGCAGGCAGCTGGCAGTCAACAGAAGGAGCCTGCAATACTGCATTCTAACCACTGTGCTACCACAGCCCAGTACACGATACTCGGGTGAAAGTATTTGGGTCATTATCAGAGGGAAAAGAAACGATTTTGCTAAAGGGGTATGCTATAGGCCACCCAACCCAGCAGAGAGGAAACAGACGAACTCTTTGCTGGTCAGTTAGCTGAGGTGGGCAGGAAACACAGGAGTGTAAAGAAGGGGGACCAGAGGAAGTATCCTCGGGGATGCATGTCATGTTCATGGGCACTGAACTGCACACAAGCCAGGAATGTTCTTCCCTTCCGACAGGAGGGGCTCCACTAGCCTTGCGTCCAAATGCTGGCTCATCTTTGGCCCCTCTAGTTAAGACAGGCAAGATGGAGCCGTCTTGTGTTTTGACCTGTGAGGGACACGGTTGTCGTGGGAAGAGTTTACGCACCACCAGACGGTCTCGCACATCCCAGCGGCAGAATTTTCTAGGCAAGTATGGTGGACAAAAGGCTTTGAGGATGCCACCCTCTGGAGGGCTCTCCCACCCCACCCATTTTTCACTTCTGGGAACCCCAAACAACCTGCTTCCTCTCCCTTTTGGGGGGCTGCCCTTTGGGAAAAGATGGAGCCTCTGAAGCCGCGAAAGCTGGGCCAGGATCACATCAGCTAAAGTTCTGGGGAGCGGAGTAGGTAGCGGTCAGCCTAGGCAAGCCTCCTTCTGGGGTCCTCCCCAGTTTGGGGAGTCAGGAATGCTGCCGGATGTTGCGGCCAATCCCTATTTGAGGAGGGTTCCAGGTGGGCAAGAGGCAAGTCTTCACTGATGAAGAGAGGAAAGTTTGCTGCCTGCCTGCTTGGAGGACGGGAGCTCCTTCTGGACCCCATCTTAGGCAGGGCTGGGCAGGCCTTTCCCGCTGACAGTAATGCAGAGGCAGAACAGGAGTTGCTCTCCAAGGGAGCCCATGGGCTACAACACGACTTCTGAGAAAATTCCTAGTGCGTTGAATCACCCAATGCAAACCCTCCCAGCAAGTGCAAATTCTGGATGCATGGTCCAAGAACTGGCGCATCTCTGCTGCCCCCGAACAGAGCGCAGTTCCTTAGCTGAAGTGGTCCAAGGAGAACCAATGGCCCTGAAGACAGCAAGAGCCACACAGCCTGCAGGGCTGCTTCGGTGCTCCAGCACCACCCTGAGAGCATGGAGGATGACGGCGGCACGTTTGGCCCTGACCTTCCATCTCCCTGAAGCTGTCGCTGGAGGCAAGAGGCCTGAAATGCAAGTAAGTCCAACGTTTTGGGGACTCGCAGCCTTTTCCCCACTGGCCAGGGTGCCCGCCTGGAATGCTGCCAACAGCAAAGTCCGGGGGGGTGCAGGCTTTCTCCTCGCACCCCTACCCAGTAAAGCAGCCTGTGGAGGAAATGGGGGTGTCTCCAGGCAAGACAGAGAAAGGCCCGGCAGTCCCCAAGCCCCCTGCAAGCCGAACGCTTGGGGGATCGAGGGGGGCTCTGGCACAGAGGGCAAGGGCCACCTGTTCTGGGAAGGGCCCCGCCCCCTCCGCAAACGGAAAGCTGCTGCTAAACTGCTATTTCCACTTCTCCGTTCAGTTTCTCTTCCACTCTCTCCTTTCTGGGCCAAGGAACTGACAACGCAACACTTAATGTGTTTACCCTTCTCTCTTGAAAGGCACACTTTTTTTCTGACCTTCAGGGAAGTTGAAGGCCAGGAAGGGGAGATCTTGTTTTTCTTGTCAGGTCTTTGTTCCTGAAAGTGCCCGGGAGCAGTTGTGCCAACTGGCACTGAGAATCACAATTCCTTCTTCGCCACCCACCACAGACCCTAATGGCTCGTTTGATGCATATTCCACAAGCCAGCCACCGGCAAGCGTTGCAGACGGGCGCAGAGAGGAATTTTGTCTGCAGACCAAAGACTGACCCAAGAAACGCCATTTCTTGGCAACCGGCCAGGCAGTCCAGCAGCAAAATATGACGCAAACAGTTTTCTCCTTGCGGTGGTTCTGCAGCAAGTGAGGGCTGAAGATATTCTGCCCCTGAACTTGGATGTTTCCTCACCAGGCCTAATGACAATTGCAACTTTATAAGGCAACCACCCCAGCTTGTGAGGACGAATTTTGTGATTTGCTATCTGACATTCTGGGCAATATAGGTAGATTTACAGATTAAGTTACAACCATTCACTTTTTTCCAGACCTGAACTCACACCTTGAACAGGCCAGTCTCCATAAAAGTCTTGGCTGCCTTTATGCATTCCATGCATCTCTTCGCTTCGACCGCATTTCGCCCAGAACCTCTTTATGGGGGGAGGGGGGGACACACACACGCGACTTCATTTATCCCACCCAGTCGCTGGATACCGCGCTCTCGTCTCCAGTTCTCCCCAGGTAGAGAGAGCAAAGAGAGCTGGATCAAGAGGCACCGAGCGGCCAAGTCAGTGTGTGTGTGTGTGTGTGGGGGTGATTTAGACCCCCCTCCCCCGCTCCTTAACCAGCACCTCAGAGGTCGGAACCCCCGTCTGCCCTGGCAAAGTCGAAGCAGGAGATGGAAACAGGAGTTGCTCTCCGAGGCTCAGCTATAGGGCAGCTGCTTTGCACCCTCAGCCTCCTCCTCCTCCTCCTCCCTCCCAGGACGGGTATCTGGTGAATGATTTTCAGAGGGCAGAAAAGGAAGAGCAGCCATTGCACTGTCCCCTTCCTCTGTTGCGCATGGCAATGGATGCGGTGGCTGTCATGGCAACTGCTGCATTGTCGTGAGATTGACCCCAGCAGCAGCAGCTTCTTCCCTGAAGCAACTGCCTGGCGGCCCTCTCAACCATGCACCCCTCTCCTTACTTGTCCCAGCTATCTGTTTATGACCAAGCAAAAGCTGCCACAGAGGCCCCCTTCAGACGGTCACGGCAGCTCCAGCCGAGAGGTTGCTGCCATTTTGAGATCCTCCTGCTCCTAACTGGCAAGGCCCGTTTTCAGCGGAACCAGAGATGGAGCAGCCCATTTTGGGGGGAAGGGATGGCCCTCCTTCTCTGGGTGCAGTTGAGCGGAAGCCACACCACCCCCGATCAGGTCTGCTTTAACAGGGACTCCCCCACCGAACAGCAAGTTGAGCCCTGACAGCCACCATGCTACCCTCTCACTGCTGTTATGTCTGTACCCAGCAGGCTGCAGGTCAAAGATAGGAAGCGCTGAACTGGTAACTGGTAACACAAAGCAACACTTGGAGGACTCCCAGGAGCTTAAGCTTCACTTGCAAACCCCCTAAGATTGTGCTCAGCCTCTGAAGCAGAGCAGGCAACCCCCCCAAGGCCTTCCGGAAGGTCTCGTAGGACTGGAGGAGCTTCCCCCTCCGAATTCTCAGGCAGGATCAACGGCTGGCTAGTTGAATATGCAGGTACTCGACTGTGCGACAGAAGAAAGCAAAAGGGAAGGAGGCCTACGTCCTGCAGCCCTCCCTGAGCAGAAGGCAGGGGGGGAGCCTCTTTCAGAACGGGAGGCTGGCTTGAGTGGCAGTGCTGCTTTCTGCCGAACGGCTGGAACGAGAAACGTCCATCTGTTACGAAGGCATCTCTATAGGTATATTGGGGGGGGGAAGGGGGGGGCGTTTTCCAAGGAGCTCCCACAGCTTCTGGTCCCCACCAAGGAAGGCAAACCAATATGCAGCACAGACCAGTCAGCTGTCCCAGCCACCCGTCTGCCTGGGCCGATGCTTCAGGTGCCAATCCTGCCCTCACACTCCCCATTCCGCCAGCAGCAAAGGGATCTGATGGCACAATCACGCCCACATCCCCGGGCTGCCTTCCGTCAGCATCTGAGACGACTCTGCCACTGAACCTGCCGCCTCTGTTACCTAGAATGGCCGCCAGTCTCCACTCTGGCCATTGTGCTTCTTGGCACAAGTGCGCCTGCCAGCCCCTGTGGGCATGGCCACCACTGGAGTGCAGCTCTGCCAGTCTCCCCCCTCCCCCCCTTTCTAGTTTGACCCCTGTACTCTCTATGTTGGTCCAGGCAGGCAGCTGGGCCGACTGACTTGTTTTCTGCTTCAGGAACCATAACAGGCACCACTTGCACAATTCCGCATAAGGGAATGGAAGAATGGTCTGCTAAGGAGGGGGTTTGGTCTTGCCTTTCAACCCCCGGGTCTCTCTGAGGTACAGTTGGGCAAGGGGCTTTTAAAAACAAAAGCCAAGAAACCCCAGCGGCTTCTGTGACAGGCCTGGGAAGAGGGAGGAGGAGCCTTCAGGGCACCCAAAGTCCCACAACGCTGAGCCCCCCCCCCCTCAGCCAGATTCCCTTCCTCGGCCTTCTCTGCATATTTGCTGTTTTCTCCGTAATCAGGCTGGACAAATAGCGAAGCAAAATTTGGCAAGATGCATAAAAAAACCAAAAAACCAGTCATGACACCAAGTTCCTCCAGAGACAGAATCTCCAGCAAGCACAGGAATGTCCTGCCTGGGGCTGACCATCTTGCCTTGAACGAGAGGGGCCCTAACCCAAAGAGATGCCCACGGAAGGGGAGCCAGGGTCTCTCAGGGCCAGCTCTCCACACAACCAGGTCAGCCTCTTCCAATCCACTGGGTGCCAACAGACACCATCCTCATCCAGCATGTCCAAAGACTGGCAAGAAGGAGAGCCACGTCAGTCTGTGGTGGCCCAAGACCAGGAGCAACTGGGCGCCACGAGGTGCACCTGATACCTTTTGGTAGCCAGTTAGTGGGGAAAGCTGATCATCTGCTTTTTCTTAGCCTCCCTCTGAGTTTTCGTGTTGGATCTGTGATCTCAGAATCAAACTGAGAAGGGCCCTTTGAGGTCAGCGAGTCCACCCTTTGGCTGAGTCCACAGGCCGGCCTCTATGACAGATAGCTGTCCAGCCTCTCCTTGGACCCATCCAGGAAGGGGACGCCATGCCTTCCTGGGAAATTGGCTCCGCTCTCAACCTGCCCTTCCTGTTGCTTCTGCCTGTCGTTCCAAGTCCAGCGTTGTGGAGCTCTGGACACGGGCCATGCCCGTCCTCTTGGGGGGCTCTTGCCGGGAGCGGGGTGATTTTTAGCAGGAAAGAGCTGAGCTACGACACCCTTAGGACTGCTGTGCATTCACAGCAAGAGCCACAAAACACTCCTCCGCCCCCTTCGCTTTGCCAGAGGAGAAAACACTGATCTCATCCGGCTTACAAGATGTTCTGAACATGACAAAATGCCCCAAAGGACTCCCTATTCTGGTGGCGGGTTGGCATTTTCTGGACAACCGAGATCCTTGCCCCCCTCCCCTCCGATTTGCCCTTGGGTGCGCTTCTGCAGGCTTTTTCCTTGCTCTGTCTTCCCAGCTGGCCCTCCCAGCCCAGAGACACCAAGAGACTCAGTGAAGGCAAGAGAGCTTGTGATGCTTGTGGCCCCAGCAAGTTGATGGCCGTTAGAGACTACGTTGGGCCACGTTCCTGTTTGCTCTCAGGTCACCAACCTGCTGGGTAAGGTGGATGACTGGCTCTTAAAGGCAGGCCGGGGGAGAGAAGACCCACAACTGCCACCCTCCCAGGGAAGGGTCTGACCGGCTCTTCCGGTTCCTCACCCACAGACAGAAGGGGGGAGGGGGCAATTATGGCCAAACTGCTCGTGGGCAGCCAATCAGGGCGTCCCTGGCTCCAGTCAATGAAGAGAACCCAGAGGTTTTCATCCAGACTGGTAATACCAGGGCAGGCATTTCTCCCTGTGGAGGTCAGCTCCCTCAGCCAAGGGGGAGCCTGTCCTGCTCCCCTCTTTTGGCAGGGCACAAGCTGGATCTCCAGAGGACGCCTTGCGGGTGTCAGCCTGCTGTCCTTGGAAATGCCAGCGTGGCGGTTTCAGGCCCAAGACCCCCTGGCTTGCCTCCCCCAGGAACCTCCGGCTGCAAGGCGTGTGTGTCTGTGTGAGGCATAACAATGGTTGCTCACCCTCCGCATCTGCCCAGCTGCAAGTTCTCTGGACCCAGCAAGAGCCTGTTGATCAATCCCTCTGCCCACCAATGGTTGCCAAGACCCTGATGGGTAAGGGAAACCCTTAGCAGAGGGTGGGGGGGGGACCTTTGGGATGCAGAGAAGCAGGGTCCAGTCAAAGGTCAGCGCTTCCTTCTCCAGGCCATGTTAAAAATCAGCTGGAAAATAGGAAAATGCTTCCCCCCCCCCCCCCTCCCGCCCCCCCCCCACTTCAGGGAACAGATTTGTCATTTCTCTCCTGGCTGAGAAGAGGTGACATCGCAGCTCCTCTGCCTCCCGCCACCCCCTCGCCAGACCGAGATTTCCCCAGACCAGGCGGGGACTTGTTGCAAAGGGCGCGGGGATGGAGCCCAACGGCGGTTGCGGGAGCGAGGAGGGGAAAGGGCCGCTTCGCATCCCCGCCTTCCCGGGGGCCGGAGGGCAGCGGCCGCTTCGCGTCCCACCGCTGGGTTCCAGACCGGCCAAGGCAGGCTGGAGGCGCGCCTCTGCCCGGCACCCTCCTGCGGAGCCCTCGACGGAGGAGTTCGGCGAAGCCCTCGGGCAGGAATCCGCCGCAGCCCCCGAGGAAGCGGCTCCGCAGCCGCCCTGCCAGGGATGGGGGGCCGCCCGCCGCCCGCGATCCCGGGGGCGGCGGAATTGCGCCCAGCCCCCCCCCCCAGCCCCGCCCCGCTCCTCCCCCGGCGGCGGCGGCGCCGCAGCTCACCTGGCGGACGCGGGTCGGCCGGCTGCTTGCCTGCCCTCCCTCGGAGGTGCGCCCGGTGCGGAGCCGGAGCCGCGGGAGCAGCGAGCGCTCCACCGGGAAGCGGAGGAGGAGCTCCGCCGCGCTCAGCCCCACCTGAGCCGCCGCCGCCGCCGCTTTCGGCACCTTCCTTCCCCGCCTCCCCTGGAGCGGAATGTGGCTCGCCCGCCGCCCGCGCGGAGCCTCATTGGCTGCGCCGAGTGGCAGTCATGGCTCTTTCGCTCCTGGCGGGGCTCCCCACCCCACACCCGGGCAGCGGAGGGCCCGGACCCCCCGAGGAAGAAGCGGCGGGAGCCGGCGGGGGTTGCCCTGAGGCGGAGCAGCCCTTCGGGGTTCTTGGGAGGTCGCGGGAGCGGCGGCTCGCAGCGTGGCCGCCGCTCCTGCAGGAACCCCCGGGGCCGTCGAACCTGCTCGGTGAGGCTGCTCGGTGCCCTCGGGGGGCTGCGGGCGCTGCGGCGAGAAGGGCTGCCTGTTCACAAGATGGCTGCCGGGGGGGGGCGGGGGCGGGTGGAGTATGGAAGAGGCTGAGATTCACCTGAAGGCTCCGTGCAGCAGCCCCCCCTCCCTTGTTCTGCCCCTTCTCTGGAAATGTTGGGGGGGGGGGCACTGGCAATAAAGAGCGTGCAGGGGCGCCCTGGCCGTTTCCCGCGCGGCTCCTGAATTCTTGAGCCAGTGAAATCGTTTCCGTCTCTGTAAGCCTGGGTGGAGGGGGAGCCAGCAGGGCGATGCATTCCCCCCCCCCGCCCCACCCCGCTGTAAAGCCTGCCTATCCATCATATTGGCTAGCCTAGAACACCCCTCCCTTGGTTTGGTTTGCACCTGGAGCAGAAACTACCTGCAGAGATCAGCCGTGGTTGTGATGCCATTAAGCCAGGCCCTACTCTTGGCAACCATAGCAGTAGATTTTTTGTTGTTGTTGTTTTTCAGAGGGATCTGTCCTAACCCGATTCTTCCCACCTGCCTTGCTCCTCTTCTCCTTCCTTCCCAGCACTAGAGCTTCTCTCTGGCAAAGCGGCCTTTGGGTGATGAGTCCGTGCTCATGAATGTGTGTGTTTGTTGTGCTGCCTCCCTGTGGGGCATTCTCAGGCGCTCTCTCCAGCACCAGCATTCAGAAGCACCAGTGGTTCTCTGTGTCGCTGCTGCTTCCAAGTCCAATTTTATGTTTTATGGGCTGGTGCTGAATATACAGGTGAAACTCAAAAAATTAGAATATGATGCAAAAGTTCATTTATTTCATTAACGCAACATATATTAAGTGAACCTAATATATGAGATAGACTCATTACATGCAAAGCAAGATAGTTCAAGCCGTGATGTGTCATAATTGAGATGATTATGGCTTACGGCTCATGAAAACCCCAAATCCACAATCTCAGAAAATTAGAATATTGTGAAAAGGTTCAATATTCGAGGCTCAAAGTGTCCCACTCTAATTAAGCCATGACACCTGCAAAGTGTTCCTGAGCCTTTAAATGGTCTCTCAGTCTGGTTCAGTAGGAATTACAATCATGAGAAAGACCGCTGACCTGACAGTTGTGCAAAAAACCATCACTGACACCCTCCATAAGGAGGGAAAGCCTCAAAAGGTAATTGCAAAAGAAGTTGGATGTTCCCAAAGTGCTGTACTGAAGCACATTAATAGAAAGTTATGTGGAAGGGAAAAGTGTGGAAGAAAAAGGTGCACAAGCAGCAGGGATGACTGCAGCCTGGAGAGGATGGTCAGGAAAAGGCCATTCAAAAGTGTTGGGGACTTTCACAAGGAGTGGACTGAGGCTGGAGTCAGTGCATCAAGAGCCACCACACACAGACGGATCCTGGACATGGGCTTCAAATGTCGTATTCCTCTTCTCAGGCCACTTCTGAACAACAAACATCAGAAGCATCTTACCTGGGCTAAAGAAAAACAGAACTGGTCTGTTGCTCAGTGATCCAAAGTCCTCTTTTCTGATGAGAGCAACTTTTGCATCTCATTTGGAAACCAAGGACCCAGAGTCTGGAGGAAGAATGAAGAGGCACACACTGCAAGATGCTTGTGTGAAGTCTGTGTTGATTTGGGGAGCCATGTCATCTGCTGGTGTTGGTCCACTGTGCTTCATTAAGACCAGGATCAACGTAGCCGTCTACCAGGAGATTTTGGAGCACTTCATGCTTCCTTCCACAGACGAGCTTTATGGGGACGCTGACTTCATTTTCCAGCAGGATTTGGCACCTGCCGACACTGCCAAAAGCACCAAAACCTGGTTCAATGACTGTGGGATTACTGTGCTTGATTGGCCAGCAAACTCGCCTGACCTGAACCCCATAAAGAATCTCGGGGGCAACAATAATGTCGGAAAGACTAAAAATTATATTACATGAACTTACTCATATTGACCAGAACGGTTTTCTATCTTCTAGACCAGGGGTGGGCAAACTACGGCCCATGGGCCACATCCGGCCCGTTGGTCATTTTAATATGGCCTGCCTCTGAAAAAAAAATTCTCCTCTGAAAAAAAAATTGGGGCCGGCCAAAAGAGACCCTGCTCCACGCGCCATAAAATCGCAAGCACAACACGGAGCTGGGCAGCCGCTTCTGGTGGCGGGGCCGAGGTTGCCGCCCAGGGAACGCCCACTGCTTTCTGTTGTGATTGGAAGGATCGGTCCTGTTGGGAGTTTTGACTCTGATGACTGTTAGATCGTGGATTAACGTCAGAACCAGGAAACGTTAATCTGAAGGGCAAGCCAGTTAATTAGCACGTTGCCTTAATGGGTATAAAAGGACACAGCTTAGCTGGTGCCTTTCGCCAGGAACAAAATGACTATTTTGAATGAGGACGTTACTGCAAAGAGCTCTCTGTTTGTTTGAATTTCGAAGGGGAGTCCTAACAGTTTCTGCCAGCCGTTATCTTGTTATTTCCTTCAGTTTGATTTGATTGTGAAACGGCTGCTTTTTGTTTGTTCGTTTGAATTTCCAAGAGGAGACATAACATTATTGTTCCTGGCCCAAACAAACCATCTTTCAAGCAAGATGGATTTAAATCAACTGCAGCGTTTGGTAGAGCAGCAACAACAACAAATTAATCAGCTACTGCAAAGCAATGTGACACTTCAGAATCAGGTAACACAATTGCTGAATTATGTTTCCAGCTTACCAAGCCCTGCTGCTGTTCCCCCTGCCCCTCCTGAGAGGAAAAGCCCAGTATCCATGCCAGAGAAATTTTCAGGACAAATGGATATGTTTCCGGCATTTCTGGGGCAGTGTCAATTATTTATGTCCTTGAGGCCTGAAAACTTTCCAAATGATCGGGCTAAGACAGGATTTATTCTTAGCCTTTTATCTGGGCAGGCTGCTAATTGGGCTACTCCCTTGTTAGTTCAAGATAGCCTGTTGTTGAATTATTTCCAGGGTTTTCTTCAACAAATGAGAGTGATGTTTGAGAACCCAATTAAGATACAAACTGTGGACAGACGATTATGAGACATTAATCAGGGGAAACGTTCCCTGCAGGAATACGTTGCAGAATTTCGTTTGCTGTGTTTGGACTCTAACTGGAACGAACCAGCTCATATGGCTGCATTCCAGGAAGGCTTGTCTGATGCCATCAAAGATGAGCTGGTCCATGCAGAGAGGGCTTTAACTTTGGATGCATTGATAGTTCAGTGCTTACGAATTGAAGCTCGTTTACAGCAACGTGGACGCAAACGGCTCGGTATGGAACCATCTTCGTTTTCTCGTGCACAACCCACGTCTCCGAGAGTTTTCCAACCCACGGTAAATGTTGAGGAGCCGATGGAGTTAGGCGCACTCCGCCCTCGCTTAACGGTGCGAGAACGTTCGAGAAGGTTCCAGGAAGGCTTGTGCCTTTATTGTGGGGGTCTGGGACATTTTGTTAATTCCTGCAAATGGAGAGGGACCCGCAGACCCATACCGGAAACCACTCTTGGCTCGTCAGGAAAACAGGGTAGACCTGACCTCAAGGAAACCCTAGGTCGGACACATTTCACATCCCCACCTCAAATTGCTGAAGTAAATCTTGGCCCTCCTCGGCATTTACTTTTGGACACTCGAATTTTTCTACAGTCACAGAAGGAGGGAATTCCCGCTGTTGCGTTGGTGGACTCAGGGGCTATAACCAGCTTTATGGACCGAGCTTTTGCTACACACTATGAGATCCCATTGGTTGCTGTACATCCACCCATTAAGGTGGAAACCATGGATGGGCGTGAGCTCAAGTCTGGGCCCATTCGTTTCGCCACCCAGCCAGTGCGTATGATCATTGGGGATCATGAGGAGGCGATAAGTTTTTATATCACCTCGAACCTTCACCTCCCTTTGGTGCTCGGAATGTCCTGGTTGCGTTTGCACAATCCGTTGGTGGCTTGGTCGCAGAACGGTATTTCTTTTCCAAGTCTCCAATGTGTAGACCACCTGAGACAATTGGAACGAGCGACGCCTCCATTGGCTGTGGGAGACAGAGTGGGGTTGTCAACGAAACATCGTCAAGTTAATCATCAGACTCGGGGGAAGGGCCCTGCAATGGGGGATAGTGTTGTGGTTGGAAGGATCGGTCCTGTTGGGAGTTTTGACTCTGATGACTGTTAGATCGTGGATTGACGTCAGAACCAGGAAACGTTAATCTGAAGAGCAAGCCAGTTAATTAGCACGTTGCCTTAATGGGTATAAAAGGACACAACTGAGCTGGTGCCTTTCGCCAGGAACAAAATGACTATTTTGAATGAGGACGTTACTGCAAAGAGCTCTCTGTTTGTTTGAATTTCGAAGGGGAGTCCTAACAGTTTCTGCCAGCCGTTATCTTGTTATTTCCTTCAGTTTGATTTGATTGTGAAACAGCTGCTTTCTGTTTGTTCGTTTGAATTTCCAAGAGGAGACATAACAGCTTTCCCTCCGCCCGGGCTCTGCTCAGGTGTCCGGCTGGGGCTGTCAGGAGTTGCTACTGCGGGCGCAGCTCTGCGCGGCTCCAGTCCCGCGTTGCCTTGGGAAGGGAAAGGCAAAACCAGGAGCCGCTGAGCCTGAGCCTCCGGTGCCGCTGCTGCTGTTGCAAAGCACCACCGCGGCTCTTCCTTTTTGCCTTTCCCTTCCCGAGGCAACGCGGGACTGGAGCCACGCAGAGCTGCACCGGCGATAGCAACTCCTGACTCAGGGAGCCTCCGAGGGGAGGGGAAGGAGGAGAAGAAGGGGGGGGAAGGGGGGGGACAATTCCCCAAAAATCTTGTGCTGACCTGGACCATCTGTCAAATTTTAAAAGTCAATGTGGCCCCCGAGCCAAAAAGTTTGCCCACCCCTGTTCTAGATAGATAAGGAACAATATAAGGATAGTATTAAACATATTAGAATACTATGAGGCCCACCCAGGAAAGCAGGCAGTGTTGATTTTCTTGGACGCTTAGAAGGCCTTCGACAATCTCAGCTGGCAGTTCTTGATCCAACAGGTCGAAAATATGAGATTTGGATCTAAATTCAAGAAAATGATTGGCACAATTTATTCGAACCAAAAAGCTAGGGTAATTGTAAATGGGGAGATTACTGAAAACTTTAAGATTATGAAAGGTGTTAGGCAGGGATGTCCAATGTCACCTCTGCTTTTTATCGTACCATCGAAGTGCTTTTAAATCAGATTAGACAAAGAAAGGAGATAATTGGACTGAACAGCAAAAAATAAGAATATAAAGTACAGGCATTTGCGGACGACAGTGTTTTTTGTGGAAGATCCAATGGAGTCAGGGACCTATCTAATCCAAGAATTAGAAGAATATGGGGCGGTAGCAGGACTAAAAATTAATAAAGATGAAACAAAAGTAATAACCAAAAACTTGATAGAAAGTAAAAAAAAAAAAAACAATTGGAAAGGAGATTGGGACTAAAAATGTCAAAAAACTTAAGTACCTAGGAATTTAGTTAACAGGAAGATGCTCTTCCATAAAAGAGGATTGTTAGGAATGTAAGTCACCTAACAGTTATTTGGGTTGGAAATATATAAACTAGGATAGACATTTTAATACTATGTCTTTAAGAGAATATTAAAACTGTAATTGGGTGTGGTTCTGCAAATGGCCATAAGATGGAGCCAGAAGCTTGTTTAGTCTCAGTGAGTCTCTGTTACTTCTGTTGGAGAGAGTTGCGGTTCCTCCTAATGACTGTTACTGATCGTTGATGTAAGTCTGTTACTGAACTGTTTTTTGATACTGGACTTTGATATTTGGATTATCTCTGAACTGAACACTGACTGGTTTACCTGCGAATGACTTGGACTGCTTATCTTGGACTGTGCTTAAACGTTTATTGGAAGTATAAACTTACATTTACTGTACAGTGTATCTGTGTGCTGCGAGTGTATTATTCTTCACTACTCTCACTACGTCTCCCTGTATGCACTCATTCTCCTAACGAGGAATTACCTCAACACTGGTTATGGGCCCAGGCCATACCAGGCTCAGATAACTGAGAGTTCATGTGAATGCACAGTATTGTATACAGACAGCTGTTTACTGTTTAATTGTGGGTTACTATCCTGGTTAAAGATGGCACAAGACACATTGTCAGCCTTCAAGATTTTCTTCCTGTGCTTTGCATCTTTCGGCTGTCAGAAGTAAGGGGGGGACGAGGGGGGGAAAGTATGGGAAGTAAACTAGTAGTGTATAAACTGAGGAGGGGGGAGAGTACATTTTTGCTTAGGTTTCTGTTTCTTGCTTAGCTTTCTCTTCTCTGCGCAACTGCAAACCTTTATCAAACTATGCCAAGGTCAACAGACAGAAGCCTCACCACCACCTGGAGATGCCCACATGATGATATTCATAACTTTTAATTGGAAGAACCATTTGAACTATTGGGGATGGGAACATTGCCATCACTTTGTATATGTGATTTATGCGCCTATTTCCTCAGATTCAGAATTCTTTTGTTGCTTCCACTTGACTTCCAGTAAAAGATATCTTTTCTCTAATTAAAAGAGTCTAAGTATTTCTTGGATTTTGAATGGAGCACCAGCTGACATTATTCTGAATCTCACACTACAAGCCCACCCGGAGAGAGAATACAATTTCTTCCGAGGGGGTCTGAACATCATGTCAAGTCCAGCCAGTGACCAAGAAGACCTGGGAGCCACTGGAGGGCAAGATTCGCTGCTGCTAGAGGAAGCAAGGGAAGCTGACTTGTTGGCAGAACTCAATCTTGGGGAGAAACCAGCTGTAAAACCCAAATGGTCCTTGGGAGTCAGATGGAAGGATCCTGAGGAGAAGCCTCCCCCAGGAGTCACCACTACCCATCGGCGTGGAAGAGAGGAGCCCTGGCAAGAGAGGGAAAGGAAAGACTTTTTACTAAATCAAGCCAGGCACCTCCTAAATGAAGCCCTCAGAGAGCCTCACACTGAACAAAGGTATGAGGGAGAGGAGGGGGACGCAGCCCCAGACAGAAGAAGCAGAGCAGCCACCCCCATAAATCAACCTGGGCTAGTGCAACAGGCAGCAGCAGCCCCGGAGCCCCCAGCGGGAGGAGTAATTGCCAGAAGAGACCCAAGGTAGCGGCCCCAGTGTTGTTCTGTGAAAAGAAAGATGGCTCCCTTCGCTTATGTGTTGATTATAGAAACCTGAACGTGATTTCCATGGAAAATGTGTATCCCCTCCCCCTGATGAAGGACATGTTGACCCACCTGGCCAAGGGGAAAATTTTCACGAAGCTCGACTTGAGAGAAGCATACTACAGGGTTCGAATCAAGGAAGGGGATGAATGGAAAACCGCTTTCAACTGCCTGATGGGTTGTTTCCAATTCAACGTTCTTCCATTTGGCCTACAGGGGGCCCCAGCAGTATTTATGCAGATGATCAATCAGGTGTTACATGAACATTTATACAAGGGGTTTTTGGTTTATCTTGATGATATCCTTATCTACACTGAAACTTGGGACGAACATGTGAAATTAGTGCGGTCCGTTTTGGAAAAACTCTGAGCCGCTAAGTTGTATGCAAAATTGTCCAAGTGTGAGTTCCATCAGGAGAAAATTGACTATTTCGGTTATCACATCTCGCATGAGGGCATAGAAATGGATCCAGGGAAGGTGCGTGCCGTGTTGGAATGGGCCCCCCCCCACGTACCAGGAAACAACTTCAGAGTTTCTTGGGATTCGCCAATTTTTACTGACAATTTATCCTGGCTTTTGCAAAGATAGCACTGCCTATCACAAACCTCCTAAAGACAAAAGGGGAGGCAAAACCAAAGCCTAGGTGTCAGGCAGTGCTCCATTCAAAATCCAAGAAAGAAATACTTAGACTCTTTTAATTAGAGAAAAGATATCTTTTACTGGAAATGAAGTGGTAGCAACCATAGAATTCTGAATCTGAGGAATTAGGCGTGTAAAACACATATACAAAATGATGGAGTTGATCCCACCTCCAATAGTTCAAATGGTTCTTCCAATTAAAAGTTGTGAATATCATCATGTGGACATCTTCAGGTGGTGATGAAGTTTCTGTCCATTGACCTTGGCATACTTTGATAAAGGTTTGCAGCTGTGCAGAGAAAAGAAAGCTAAGCAAGAAATAGACACCTAAGCAAGAATGTGCTCTCCCCCCCTCAATTTATACAATGCCAGTTTGTACCACCTCCAGCTCGCCAGTTATCCCATACTTATCCCCCCTCCTCCCCTCGTTACTTATGGCAGCCGAAAGATGCAAAGCAATAGTAAAAGATCTTGAAGGCTGACACTAGTAAACCACTGGAGTGGTCCATGGAATGTCAAGCTGCTTTTGAGACCAGTGCTCAAGCACCCGGACATGGATGCTCCCTTTGTGATCCAAGCCGATGTGAGTGACGTAGCAGTTGGAGCGGTGTTACTGCAAACCAATGAGACAGGGATCTTACAACCATGTGCATATACCTCCCGTAAATTATCTGAAACCGAAAGGAGGTGGGCCGTCTGGGAAAAATAAGCTTTTGCTGTTCGCTGGGCCCTGTTAACTTGGAGACATTTCCTGGAAGGAGCAAAACATCCATTTGAGGTGTGGACTGATCATAAGAATTTGGAGGCCTTGAAAACGCCTCCAAAGCTGTCCCCCAAACAAGTTCGCTGGGCGCAGTACTTTAAGCGGTTTAATTTTTCATTGAAGTACATTCCAGGGGGGAGGAATTTCATGGCGGATGCTCTATCTAGACTACCCCAATATAATAGTGCTCACCAGGAAGTGGTGTGGCCGATTGTCCCAACCAAACAGTTGGCAGCTCCAGTAGTTACCAGAGCCCAAAAGAAGAAGAAGGAAGAGGACTTATTGAATGATTTGACTGCACAATTAAAAGATGCTCTAAAACTTGATGATTGGTTCCTTGCTCACTCGAATAGCTGTACGGTTAGAGATGGATTGGCCTGGGTGGGAACCAAGTTATATGTGCCAGAGAAACTGAGGAGCCAAATATTACAATAAGCTCATGATTCTAAAGTGGCTGGACATTTTGGTTTCGTGAAAACCTTACACTTGGTTAAACGGCAGTTTTGGTAGCCTACCTTGAAGAGGGACATTGAAACTTATGTAGCTAGTTGTTCTATTTGTGCATCAGCCAAGAGACCTCCTGGTAAGCCAGCAGGATTGTTAGAAAATGTGGCTAGACGAACGGCTCCATGGAAGGAAATCTCTATGGACTTTATAGTGGAATTACCTGAAAATGGGGGAAACACCATTATTTGGGTGGTAACTGATTTGTTTTCCAAACAGGTACATTTCATACCTTGTTCAAAGATCCCATCTGCAAAAACGTTGGCTAAACTGTTTTATTTTACATATCTACAGGTTACATGGGGTTCCTGAACGCATAATCTCTGACAGGGGTGTCCAATTCACCTCGAATTTTTGGAAGGAGTTCCTGAAGTTATTGGGCTCCGCCCAGGGCTTAAGCTCCGCCCACCACCCCCAAACTAATGGGGCCTGTGAGAGAACTAACGCGGTATTGGAACAATATCTTAGATGTTACATAAATTATCAGCAGGATAATTGGGCTGACCTATTGCCATTTGCTGAAGTGGCATATAACAATTCTGTACATAGTAGTACTGGATTTACCCCCTTCAAAGTGGCATCAGGACAAGACTTTGTACCCATACCTGAACTTCCACGTGAGATGCCTAATATTCAGTCATTAGATGAATGGATAACACAACTCCAGCTTACCTGGCCGGTTACTCGTAAAGCATTAGATGATGCACATCAAGCTCATAAGAAATTTGCAGACAAAAAGAGAACTCCTCAAAAACCATATCAGGTGGGTGACAAAGTCTTCTTGTCCACCAGATATTTGCAAACCACCCAAAAGTCAAAAAAGCTTGGTCCTGAGTATGTTGGCCCTTTCTCAATTGAACGAATTGTAAACCCTGTGGCAGTCCAACTAAAATTACCAAAAACTCTTTGACAAATTCACCCTGTTTTCCACGTTAGTTTGTTAAAACCTGAACATACTTCCGATTTGAGACCGACCCAGATTGATCCTCCTGTACCGTTGCTAATTGCAGGCGAACAACATTTTGAAGTTAAAGAGATTTTGGATTCTCGGAAATGGAGGGGTCGACTCCAATATTTGGTTGCTTGGAAACATTTTCCATCTTCCCAAGCTGAGTGGGTCAATGAAAAGGATGTTAGAGCTCCTACGCTTGTCAAAGCATTTTGTGCGAAATATCCTGATAAACCCTAAGAATATGACTGGTTTTATGTTACTTGTTTATTAACTATTACCTTTTATGTTTATTACGCTCATTCTCCTAATGGGGAATTAGCTCAACAAGGATAATTATATGAAATTACACTGCTCAAAAAAATAAATGGAACACAAAAATAAGACATCCTAGATCTGAATGAATGAAATATTCTTATTAAATACTTTGTTCATTACATAGTTGAATGTGCTGACAACAAAATCACACAAAAATTATCAATGGAAATCAAATTTAGCAACCCATGGAGGTCTGCATTTGGAGTTACACTCAAAATTAAAGTGGAAAAAAACACTACAGGCGGATCCAACTTTGATGTAATATCCTTAAAACAAGTCAAAATGAGGCTCAGTGGTGTGTGTGGCCTGCACGTGCCTGTATGACCTCCCTACAATGCCTGGGCATGCTCCTGATGAGGGGGCGGATGGTCTCCTGGGGGATCTCCTCCCACACCTGGACTAAAGCATCCTCCAATTCCTGGACAGTCTGTGGTGCAACGTGGCATTGGTGGATGGAGCGAGAGATGATGTCCCAGATGTGCTCAATTGGATTCAGGTCTGGGAATGGGTGGGCCAGTCCATAGCATCAATGCCTTCATCTTGCAGGTACTGCTGGCACATTCCAGCCACATGAGGTCTAGCATTGTCTTGCATTTGGAGGAACCCAGGGCCAACCGCACCATCATATGGTCTCACAAGGGGTCTGAGGATCTCATCTCGGTACCTAATGGCAGTCAGGCTAAGTCTGTTGAGCACATGGAGAGCTGTGCAGCCCCCTAACGAAATGCCAACCCACACCATTACTGACCCACTGCCAAACTGGTCATACTGGAGGATGTTGCAGGCAGCAGAACGTTCTCCACGGCGTCTCCAGACCCTGTCACGTCTGTCACATGTGTTCAGTGTGAACCTGCTTTCATCTGTGAAGAGCACAGGGTGCCAGTGGTGAATTTGAACATCTTGGTGTTCTCTGGCAAATGCCAAACATCCTGCACGGTGTTGGGCTATAAGCACAACCCCCACCTGTGGATGTCGGGCCCTCATACCACCCTTGTGGAGTCTGTTTCTGACCATTTGAGCAGCCACATGCACATTTTTGGCCCGCTGGAGGTCATTTTGCAGGGCTCTGGCAGTGCTCGACCTGTCCCTCCTTGCACAAAGGTGAAGGTAGTGGTCCTGATGCTGGGTTGTTGCCCTCCTACAGCCTCCTCCACGTCTCCTGATGTTCTGGCCCTGTCTCCTGGTAGCACATCCATGCTCTGGACACTATGCTGACAGACACAGCAAACCTTGCCACAGCTCACATTGATGTGCCATCCTGGATGAGCTGCACTACCTGAGCCACTTGTGTGAGTTGTAGACTCCGTCTCATGCTACCACTAGAGTGAAAGCACCGCCAGCATTCAAAAGTGACCAAACCATCAGCCAGAAAGCATAGGAACTGAGAAGTGGTCTGTGGTCACCACCTGCAGAACCACTCCTTTATTGGGGATGTCTTGCTAACTGCCTATGCTTTCCACCTGTTGTCTATTCCGTTTGCACAACAGCATGTAAAATGGATTGTCAATCAGTGTTGCTACCTAAGTGGACAGTTTGATTTCACAGAAGTGTGATTGACTTGGAGTTACATTGTGTTGTTTAAGTGTTCCCTTTATTTTTTTTTTGAGCAGTGTACTTTCACAGATAAGGAAAGATCTGGCCAATTGGGGAAAATTACAACTATCACTATTAGGCCGAATAGCGGCCATAAAAATGAACATACTACCGAAACTATTATGCTATTTTCAAACAATACCTATAAAATTGGATAAGAAATTTTTTCAGGAATTAGATAGGACGGTAATGAAATTTATGTGGATGGGGAAAAAAGCACGAAAAAAATTGAAAGCGTTACAAGATAGTAGAACCAGAGGCGGCCTTGGACTCCCAAAATGGGAAACATATTATCAAGCAGAAATTTTACTATGGGTTAAGGAGTGGATACTTAAAAAATAAAAGAATTTTGGTGATAGAAGGTCATGACCTCCAATTTGGGTGGCATGCCTTTCTATGGGATAAAAAGAATAAGATCCACTCCTATTTCCATAGACTTTTGATAAGGGACTCACTTTTTCAAACATGGGAGAAAATTTAAAAAAGCATTATTTGAAAAGACCAAACTGGATCTCACCTATGGAAGCTATATTATATCCAAATACAAGGGACACTAAAAAAATGATTAGATATAAAGAATTGGTAGATGAACAGGGGGAATTAAAAACACTGGATAAACTAAAAGAACAAGGGATAATATTAGACTGGTGGGTATATTTGCAAATTCAAATTAAATTTAAGAAAGATGTAAAGGAGCTAGGGATAGATAAAGACTTACAAAAATTGGACCAAATCTTGACAGGCAAGGATATAAAATTTATAACACGAACATATAACTATTTACTGGAGGAAGAACTAGAGGAGGAAATTGTTAAGGGACCAATGATTGGGCAAGAAATGTGGATCATAATATAAATTTGAATAAGTGGGAAAAGACTTGGACCGAGAACTGGAAGCTGACTTTGTCGACGGCATTCAAAGAAAATCAATATAAAATGTTTTGTAGATGGCACTTAGCGCCGGCACGACTGGCGAAAATGTATCCAACCTTGAAACCGGAATGCTGGAAGTGCAAACAAAAGAAAGGAATGTTTTTCCATATGTGGTGGCCATGTATAGAGGTCAAAAAATACTGGAAGAAAATACAGAGATGGCTTTTTGAGATTACAAAATATAAATTGAATTTGGAACCTGAAACATTTTTATTAGGTATGATCAAAGGGAATTTGAGTAAAGATAAAAGATACCTTATTGTACACATCTTAACTGCAGCAAGAATCACGTTAGCACAAAATTGGAAGAGTGATAAAATACCACCAGATGAAGTTTTGATTCAAAAAATAATGGACTGTGCTGAACTAGATAAATTTACTATGGAACTGAAAGGCAAAGAGGATCGAGAATACTATGTGACATGGGAGAGGTGGTATGAATGGGTGAAGGATAAGGATAAAAATAATGTATAGTCACAAAATAAGAGGCAGTAATTGCTGCAAAAGGGGCCCAAACCGAGTACATCTGCATGCTTATACTTTTCAGAGGTCTCATATTGTTCTATGTACAATCCTTGTTTTATTGATTGCATGTAATATTCTAATTTTCTGAGATTGTAGATTTGGGGTTTTCATGAGCTGTAAGCCATAATCATCACAATTATGACAAATCACGGTTTGAACTATCTTGCTTTGCATGTAATGAGCCTATCTCATATATTAGTTTCACCTTTTAAGTTGCATTACTGAAATAAATGAACTTTTGCATGATACTCTAATTTTTTGAGTTTCACCTGTAAATAGCAGCTGAATGAGACCAGAGGGGCGACCAATCTTTCCCTATGAATTCTGGAAGTTGCCGTGTATCATAAGCCCAAGTGGGGCACCTACTCCATACAGGAGCCCAGTTCTTCCTCTAGGTCTGGGGCCTCACCGCTCGGTGCCTGCCTGTCATCCTCTACCCATCACTTTTCAGAATGGAAGACACAGCTCCTGGTAGCAAATTTTGGAAACGAAGAGAAAGTGTCTCCATGACAACCAGCCAAGATCTCTGTCCTGACAGCCTCAGCTCCCTTTGCTGCAACAGTCTAGATTGGTGGAAGTTTGGGATTTGGGGGCCTCCTTTTGGATAACAGTGGGGGGAGGGGGAGATGGCCTTTGTGCTGCTTCCACCACCCCCCCACCCCCGTTCCCTGGGTGATCCTCTTCCAGACCCCATGGGTGACTTGGGAAGATAGTGGGAAAAGCAGCCCAAGGTTAAGGCTGGTGCCTGAGCAGGGTCCTGGCCCACCACAGAGACCCTTTCTGCAGCTGGCACCCCCCATTCAGAGGAGGGGACGATGCTGCCCTCTGAGACCAGCCATCTGGCCCAGCAACATTGAAGCCCAGCAGGAACAGCTTGGCCCAGAGCTCCTTGCAGGGAAGCCACCGAGGTTACATCAGAGGCCTCGTGTGCAACAAAGAACTGGGCGCAGGGATAAGGGGGCGAGGGAGGGACAGGCCAGCAAGACCATGTGGTCTGAACAGCCAATGCAAGAACACCTGGGAGAACTTCCTCCTGAGGGAGGGGAATCTTGGGTCAGTTCCACACTGGTATTGCCTGTCATACTCACTTTTAAGCAACGGAAGCTGAGATCTAGGAAACAACGGCTGCCCATGTTGGCTTTTTTGCCCAGGTCCCTGAATGCACAGTGATAACATTCTGGCGGCTTCTCTTGAGATCCATTTTCTCTCTCATCCAATTGTATTTCCTTCAGCATGCCAAAAATCTGCTGTGTTCTCTGCTGTGTGGGGTGAAATGAACAGAACTGCAACACAATTGGTTCTCCTTGCCTGCCTCTGGCGTATGGCCCTCTGGCATCCCAAGACACACCACTCAACTTCAGACGTTTAGGGTTTGGGAGATTATGGATGGGGGCACTCATAGTATCTCCCCAGAGGCCTCCCACTCCCATCCTTAAACCTCCTCTAAAATGAACCCCCAAGTGAATCCGTGTCATTCGGTGGCCTGGAGGGATTTAGCTGCAGCCCTCCTTGTTCAGATATTGCCTACAAGACCTGCCTGGGCTGCTGCCCATTGGTCAGAAAGGGATCGGTTGTCTGAGTCATCCTACCTGAATGGGGGAAAAGGCATCTGTCCAAGTGCCCCCCTCTTTTTTCTTTTTTTTTTGGTCCTGGTTACCCAGGGGCTGTTCCTCCTGGCTCATTTCTAGAGTCCCCAGTCAACTCACTAAACTTTTAAGACTCATGAATGAACTGGAAGTGCTATAGGACCTGTTGAGGTAATTCCCTGTTAGGAGAATGAGCACATACAGGGAGATGTATTGAGAGTGATGACGAATAATGCACAACCAGCACACAGATACACTGTATAGTAAAATGTAGGTTTTTACTTCCAGTAAACGGTTAAGCAAAGTCCGACAAGCAGTCCAAGTCATTCATGGTGAAAGCAGTCAGTTTTTCAGTCCAGGGATAATCCAAATATCAAAGTCCAGTATCATAAACAGTTCAGTAACAGACTTACAGCAATCCAAGAAGAACAACGATCAGCAACAGTCAATAGGGAAAAATTCAGGAACAAAAAACAGTGAACTGAACTATCAACTATCAACAACAGGACTAAACAACCAGGTTTCTGGCTCCATCTTATGGCCATTTGAGGAACCACACCCCACTACAATTTTAGCATTCCCTTAAAGAGACAGTATTAAATGTCTACCTGGTTTATATATTTCCAACCCAACTGTTAGGCTAAAATAAGGAAATGAGAGGAGCATTGTTGGCTCTAAGGGATTCTGTATGGGGTGAAAAGAAAACCTCCCCAGGCTGCAGCTGCTGACTGTGAGGGGCTTTGGTGGTCACCGCTGGTTGCCTGCTGTGGGTGATGGAATGACGGCTTCCTACTGAGCAAGCAGAATCTGGTGCGGCAGGACTACGGGGCCGCTAGCTTTCAGGGTAAAGCTGAAAACCAGAAAAGACAATATGTAGAAATAATTCTTTCTTTTGGTGGAAGCAGATAAGAAGATGAATGCATGGGATTCTGTAGTTGTGGCCTGCAGTGCTTGTGGCATGTGTGTGTGTTCCTGCCTGAAAACAAGATGGCGTGTGTTTGCAGGAGATGCAAACTACTGTTGCATGGAGGAAACAAGGAGCAGCAAGTTGCCACCTTTCAATTCATGAGGAGAAATGAAGATTGATTAGTTCAAGCAAAGTTGATACTAGGACAGGAGCCAATCGAGGAAAGAAATCTCCAGAAGGAAGTGTACCAAAGAAATAAGCCCAGTGGATGAAAATGACGAGCAGAAGCAAGAGACATAGAAAATACTAGTTTCCACAGGAACAGCTTGAGATAAACAAAGCAGGTTTTGAGCTTGAAGAAAGAAGCCTGGGTGCCTGGAGAGTGGGATGATCTCACAGTGTCTGGCAAGAAGACTAAAATATCCCTGGGAGCTTTGATTAGTTGCCATGAGGTTCAGAAAGCCATGCTGGGCACAGGGTTCAGGGAAGATTGTTCTGCAATGCCCATCCGTGTCTTTCAAGGGTTCTGTCTATCCAACTCTTTTCCCTGGAAGCCTGACCGGATGGGGTTTAAAGGCAAGGTTTTCCTGTCCAGTCATGTCTGACGGGGGCGGGGGGGGGTGTATGCTCATCCCTGTTTCTTGGCCAAGGGAGCCAGCATCACCTGAAGGCATTTCTGTGGTCATGTGGCTGGCATGGCTGTACCCTGGAGGTGCACAGAACAAGTGACCTCCGTTCACCTATTTGCATTTGCATGTTTTCAGACTGCTAGGTACGCAGGAATTGAGGCAAACCCCGTCACAGTGCTTGGATCTCAAGCTTCCAAACTTCTGGTTGACAAGCCCAGCATCTTAACTGCTAGGCAACTGCATCCCCTATGGGTGGGATTTAGGCGCTGCTTAAGGTTAGCAGGATTTTGGTATTTGCACACCTAGCTGAGCTGACCAGGAGAAATTAGTTTAATTCAGAATTGGCTCAGTGATCGTTTTGAGCTAATGACACTCCAGCATAAATGGGATTGGGAGTTTTCCTAATCACAATTTATGTTGCCCCCAGAATCCAGTCACACAGACCTTGGAGATATTTCTTTTTTGATTTAGCTGCTCAGCTTTTGAATTTTCTTTAAAAAAAATTTATTGGTTTTTTAAACAAACATAAACAAATAAAACATAAAAACATCATAGAAACCTTCCATATATGTACATACAGTGTGCCAGTTGGTTTACAAATTGTTTTGTGCTTCCATTTCATAGTCTTCAATTATAATTACACTGTATATTTTCTCATATTTTCAATCCAATATTAAATACATTAGTATCATTATTAATCAATCATTTGACTATACTTTTATTCATTCATGCTTTAGGAAATAATCATATTTTACTTAATTTGTTTTGTGACAATTCATATTATCACCCCAAATCTATCCTAAAATCATTTTGTAGATATAATAAGGAAAGAATACATCTTTATATATTTAGTATTTTCTAAAAGTCTACATATTTCGTTACTATACTTTATTGTCTAACCATTGATAGCATAGATCCCAAACTTTATAAAATTGTTTATCATCCTGTTCTCTAATTTCAAATGTCAATCTGCTCATTTCAGCACATTCCAATATTTTCTTAATGATTTCTTCCTGTGATGGTATTTTCTCATTTTTCCAATTTTTAGCAAATACAATCCTAGCCACTGTTGATACATTTACAATCAGGTATTTCAATTCTTTACTATATATATCAGGTAAAATTCCCAATAAAAAAAATCTCTGGTTTCAAATCTATATGTTTCTTTATCATTTTTTCCAACCACATGTGAATTTTAGTCCAGTATTTTTTACCATCCTCACAAGTCCACCACACATGGTAATATGAGCCAGGTGTCTGATGACATTTCCAACATTTTTCGGATTTATTCTTGAACATTCTTGCTATTCTTGTGGGGGAAATGCCACCTGTAAAACATCTTATACAAATTTTCTTTATATGCTGTTGACATTGTCATTTTATAATTTTGAGACCACAATTTTTGCCATTTCTCTAGATCAATCCCATATCCAAAATTCTTTCCCCAAGCAATCATAGTTTCTTTAACTTGATCTTCTTCTAGTTTAGTTTCTAATAAATATCCATACAATTTTTTAATCACCTTTTCATCAGTACCTGTCAAAATCTTATCTAAATCAGTCAGTTTATCATAGAAACCTTCTGTTTTAGAATCTTTATCATACCTTGAAAGTATTTGTGCATATGAAAACCAATTCATCTTTATACCTTCTTCCTCTAGTTTTTTGTATAGATTTAAGTTCACTCTTTTCGTTCAATATTTCACCATATCTAACTGTTTGTTCCTTTTTGTATATTATAGGATAAGAAAATACTTCAATAGTCGATAGCCAGACTGGAATTTTCAAATAACATTGTCTTTTAATCTTCTCCCAGTTTAACCACAGAGACTCCCGTATATAATGTCTTCTAAAATACCCCTGTGTTTTAATTCCTTTATACCATAAAAAAGCATGCCACCCCAACAACAGATCATGTCCTTCTAATGTCAACGATCTAGTATTTCTTAACGTTATCCAGTCCTTAACCCAAATCAAATTTGTAGCTTGGTAATACAACTCCCAATTAGGCAAACCAAATCCTCCTCTTATTCTAGAATCTTGCAAAAGTTTTAACTTTATTCTCGCTTTCTTACCTTGCCATATATATTTCAACACAATTTTACTTAAATCTTCAAAATAGTCTTTTCCAAGCCTAATTGGAATTATTTGAAACAAATATAAAATTCTGGGTAGTATATTCATGCAATGGAAGGTTCAACGATTCTTGTAGTGTTTTATAATTCTGCCGGAAGTCCATCTGGGCCTGGTGCCTTTCCGTTGTTTTGCTTCTTAAATGCTTCAGTTAACTCCATCATCGTTATATTGCTTTCTAACATTATTTCAATCTCTGTAGGTATCTGGGGTAGATTAGCATTCTGTAAGTACGGTTTAACTCTTTCCTCATCAATATTCTCTTGTGTGTATAGTTTCCCATAATAGTCTCGTATAATTTCCTTCTTCTCTTTATTACCATAGCAAACTTGGCCTTGATCATCTATTAATTGCAATATTTTCCTTGATTCTTTCTCCTTTCTCAATTTATATGCTAACCATCTATCTGGTTTATTTGCATCTTCAAAGTAGTTCTGTTTAGCACCTCTAATTTTCTGTGCTAATTCTTCTTTTTTTATTAGACCCATTTTATGTTTGGTTATATCCATTTTTAACTTAATGTCCTTTTTCTGTGGCATTTTCTGTAGCTCTTTTTCAAGTCCTTTATACTCCTCCTCTAATGCCTTAGAGGCTAATCTTTTCATGGTATTTCTTTTCCTTGTATAGTCTATTATCAAGCCTCTGGCATATGCCTTCATTGTATCCCATACATTCTGGATTGATGTATCTTCTTTTTTGTTTTCTCTAAAGAAGAAAGCCAGTTCTTTCTCCATCCACTCTGTGAAGTCTTTTTCCTTTAAAATAGTATTATTTAACGTCCATCTAGATCTTCTTCTTTGTCCTTTCGATTTAATTGTCATTGGATTGTGATCTGCCCAAGTACTTGTTTCAATATTTGTTTCTTGAATATTAGTTAACAATTCTGTTGACATCCATATCATATCTATTCTGGACCATGATAAGTGTCTATTTGAGTAGAAGGTGTATTGTTTTGTTTTAGCATTTCTTTCTCTCCATGTATCTTTTAAGTTTATTTCATCTACCATTTAAAAAAAAGATTTAGGGAGAGTCTTTCTGTTTTGCTTTATTGTTTTCTGTGCTGTATAGTCCAATTTATTGTCTACAATTCCATTAAAATCTCCCATCATAACTATATTAGCATAGTCCAGTTCAATTATTTTCATATGTAATTTTTTATAAAATTCTTCTTGTTTGTCATTCGGGGCATAGATTGCAATCAGGAGTGTTTTCGTATTATTATCCATTATTTCCACCATTAGTATTCTTTCGTCGTCATCAGTATAAATAAATTTCACTAGAATGGTCTCTTTAATATATAAACCACTCCTCTTTCCTTGCATTGTGTCAAGGAGGTAAATATTTTCCCAATATTGTATTAACAATTGTTCATATTGCTTTTTAATATGTACTTCTTGTAGGCAGATTATATCAAATTTTAATTTCTCTAATTTATGGAAAGTTTTCTTTCTTTTAACGGCTGAATTAAGTCCATTTATATTAATTGTAATCAATTTTTTCTCTTCCATGGTTGTATTTTATAATTAGGTTTGGCTGCTCTCATGGATCTTGGTTCATGTTGTTCTTTGGCTTCCTCCTTTCTACCTATTGCACCTTCCTCTTTTTCAGTTGTCATTTGGCAGTCCTCTTGGAATTCAATTAGTGACTTTTCTTTTTCTGCCTCTTCCTCTTTCCCTCTGAAAAATTCTGTGTAAAATGATTCAGCTTTCTCAATTGAATCAATTCTGTATCTCTGTTCTTGCCATGTGAACATTAAACCTTCTGGAATCAGCCATCTATAATTCACCTCTTTTTTAAGTAGCAATTTGGTCAAGAATCGGTATTCTCTTCTCATCTCTCTCACTCTTCTGGGTACTTGTTTCAAAACCACAATCTCCTTATCTTTATATTTCAATGTTTTCTCTCTTGCCACTTGCAATATTTGCGTTTTAATGGCTTTCTTTGTAAATCTGATGTGAACTTCTCTTGGTAGGCTATTTCTCATTGCGTATCTTGTGAAGACTCAATAGACTTCATCTATTCCATCCATCATCTTCTCTTCAGTTATTTTCAAAGCTTCAGCCAATATTTCTATCATTATCTCAGCTAGATTTTGTCCTTTTTCTTCTTCTATGTTTTGGAATCTAAGATAAAATTCTGATCTGTCCATCTCCCATGGCAGCATACCACTTTTATCTTGTTCAACCACAGTTAATCTGTTATCAATGTCTCCAATCTTCTTGTCTCTTTGTTTATCTTCTTCAATTTTTTGGAGTCTCTCATCATACTTCATCATCATTTGTTGGATGTTCTTGACTTTTTCATCGGTTTTCCCTGTTCTTTGTTCAATGTTCTCTGTTCTTTGTTTGATGTTCTTTATTCTCTTTTCAATATTCTCTGATCTTGTTTGAATGTTTTGAATTCCTTGCATAATCATCTGCAGGGTCACTTTTTCTTGTTCTTTTTCTTGTTCTTTCTCTTGCCTTAACATTGTCTGTATTGAACGTTGTCCTCCAGATGGGGGAGAGGAGGAAGTAGAAGTTGAAGGTTCTTCTAGACCTTAATCCAATTGTGAAGTAACCAATTGCAATTCCAAATAAAAATAGTAGGGAAAAAGAAGCCAAATAGTAATAATAATAAAAAAAGAAAAAAGAATTTATTCAGGTTCTTGTATACCTTAATCCAATTGATTAGTTAGATAACAATGAAAATTCAAAAATGAAGGAAAAAATCATAAACATACACAAAAGAGAAAACGTTGTAAAATCCTAAAAAAGATGGAAAAGTGAGGAATAAAAAGCTTTTAAAAAAAGGAAAAAGTCTTCAGGTTCTTCAACACCTTAATCCAATTAAAAGATCTCAAATATAAAGGGCTGCACAAGAGAAAAAGAAAAAAAAAGCCATGAAGATAAAAAGAAAGAAAAAAACAGCATTGGAGGTAGATGGAAAAACAAAAGAACCAGAAAGTCAGAAAGAGAAAAAGAAAAAAAGGCTACTCCCTTAAAAAGAAAAGGAAGGGAATCATTAATACTAAAACTTTTCTTTTAAAATAAAAAAGCAAACGTAAAAATTTAACTTCCAAAGACAAAGAAACAAACAACAAAAAAGCAAAGGCAAGTTCCAAAAAACTAAAAATCCAAATAGCTATTTCAAAAAGTAAACTGTTGAGGAGTGGTAGCACAGCTTAGGAAAAATCATCCTGGTGAAATAATTTCTGCTCAATTCTGGCAGTTAGAAGGAACTTTGCACCTCAATAATGGCAGCGTTTGTTTAAGAAATTTCTGCAAGAAATCAAAGCCAAGTATGATTTATCCTGGTGTGTCCTGTTAGCACAGGTTGGTTTATAAGGTTGGGGAGTTGCTATGCAAATCCACAAAATTGCTGTTTTGCTGTTGAAGACTTTCATTTAAGAAAATTACGGTATACTCGTGTGCATTTGAGACTTGTGTGTGTTCTTTGCAACTCAGTTAATAGCAATAACACTTAAACTCCATGGAGCCTTACAGGCCTCTCCAAGTGGGAGTCACCCTATTCCCCCCCCCCCAACAATCTGGGTCTTCATTTTACCAGCCTTGGGGAAGAATAGAAGGCTGAGTGAACCTTGAGTTGGTGAGGATCGAACTCCAGGTTGTGGGCCTCCAATGCTGCTATCAGACCTTCCCCAAAACAATCATTTAGGAAAGCAGACCCTTGACTGCAATTGACTGAAGTGAAAAGACTTTTACTAAAAATGTCAGTTGCAGGAAAGTTAGGCCGAATCTGAAGTTCCCGCTCACCGATACAAAACCACATCCGCCATTCCCCATCCTTCCCCCCCCCCCCAGCTTCCGGTCCATTGCCACCCAATCCAAGATTGCTGTGATGTTGTAGGAAACTGGGTTGTTTAGGCTGCTGGAATCACCCAGGGCAAATGGTCTTGAAGATACCCAGCGTAACTAGCAGCTCTGGCCTTCTCACGTGTCAGCTCCCCATTTCCCACCATTTCCCATTACAGGTGTAGATTGCCCCAAATGCCTCAACCCCCCCAGTTCCTTTTGATGGCAGAGTGCCAGCAAGACACCAGGCCAATGATGGAGATCTGACAAGCACATTCTGACCACTCACCACCGTAGCTCCTATAAATCAGTACGTTTTCAGATGTATCATCTGATCGGTGTGCTAACTAAGTGTACAAGGAACACACCCCACCCCTCTGCCTACTATTTACTCTTTGGATTCTGCAAAATCAGGAAGGATTTATGACTTGGTTACTTCCCAAGTGCAAGACAGAAGTGGGCCTGCTGAAGATGGTCTTTGATTAGGCAGTTGTCGGTCTGGCTGGCTGTTAACTTGGTTATTTTTAAGGCATGTGGTGCAGACAGGATGAAAGAATTTATTGGAATGAATTGGGATTGAGGATAGGAAGCATGCAGGGCCAGAAGTGGGCAGGTGGTTGAATAGATGAATTAAAGGGATCTGAAATAAAGGGAGTTTGATCAGTGGGGCCTGAATTTGGTCCTGGATAAAGGAAGCAACTGGACAGGGACACACAACCCCTGGGGAAAGGGAGGATCACCATCCAGGCAGCTATAGAATTGGCTGGAATGGAGAAGAAGTAGCTGGTGTCCATGGTGCCATCGAGGCTGCCTGGTGAGAGCAATGGTCACTGGGATGCTGAGTGAAGAACAAGAGGAGGGAGTGAAGAAGAGGCAGTTGGAATTAGTGCCTCTAGAGGCCCCATAAAGCAGCTACTACCATGTTAGAATGGAGAAAGAAAGGAAACCGCTATTGTTTTGGAATATTGCCAGACTTTTTCTGCTGCCACCAGGCTGGGGAGGGTCCCACTTCCTAATGCCCACTTCTTGGGTCACCATGTCCTTCTGCTGGCTCTGTTGTTCATTTCTTGCCAAGAGTCTTAATCTGGCCATCTTTTTTCAATGCCTTGGGTCACTCAGCTTCATTTCAACTAGACGGTGCTCTATTGCAGCTGTCACCAACTGGTGGGCCGTGGCCCACTGGTAGGCCATGAGAAAATTTTGGTGGGCCGCAGAGAAATCTCACCCCCAGAGCACACCCCCCCTCAAAGCTGCACAGGCTGCGCAGAAACACAAGGCTGTGCAGCCCACAGGGCCCGCGGGAACCTCCCCGCCCACTCGCTCCTTACCTGGCAAACTTGCCTGCTAAATTGCTATTTTTCCTATTTCCGACTATCAGCTGTTCTGCTGTGCAGGGAGATTTAGGTTAGCTAGGAAGCAGGAAATGGTTGGATTTCTTGCTTTCTAGCTAGTCTTTAGATCTTTGGCTCTGCTTTTTAAGCACAGCCAAACCTCCCTTAGGACTGAAGGTTCTATTATTCAGTGCAGACTTATGGCAAGCAAATTTGAGAGACTGAGCTAGTCGATGGCAGATAGATAGATCACTGAATGATTCTGTGAGCAACAGAATGATTTTGGGTAAAAGTTGCTCTTTTTTAAAATAAAAAATTCAATATTTATATGCATGGTGTGTTGTGAGTTAATTTTGTGAGTTTACTTGCAAGCAAATTTTATGTGACAGACTGAGCTAGCCAATGGCAGATAGATAGATCTCTGAATGAATCTGTGATTCTGTGAACAACTCAATCTGCCTGCCTGCTTTGCCTAATTTTGGGGTAAAAGTTGCTTTTTTATAAAAAAACTTCAGTATTTATATAAATATTTATAATATTTACATACAAGCTATGCCCAGCCAATCACATGACCACCAAGCCACGCCCACAAATTAAGCCACACCCACATAACCGGTTAGTGGTCCCTGGGATTTAAAATTATGAGTTTGGTGGTTCCTGAGGTCCAAAAGGTTGGCGACCCCTGCTCTATTGTACCTGGGAAAAAAGAACTTTCCCTACTGAAACCATTTGTCCTTTTGGGGTACATGTCACTCCATAGGTATTCCAGAGTTGTCACACCCTTCCAAATATGGCTACATGACATATAGTTGTCATGCATCTGGAGAACGGAAATCTGAATTGAAGCAATATTTACTCCCTTGGCTGGCTGGCCTGCAGTTGTGGCCTCCGTGAGAACTGAGTAGATACACTCAGCCTGAGAATGGGCATAACCGTGATCTGGTGTTCTGCTTAAGCTGCAAATTGCAGGTCACCCACAAGATGATGGACCTAAGTAGAATGGACTGCCCCAAGGGCCTAAGGGATCCCAAGTTTCTGGATGGCACTTGGAGAATTCCCCAACTACCTGATAAGCAGCTCAAGTTGGTCCCTGGTACAAGGAAGAGGCCACAGCACTTGATACAGTGCCCCTCCTAAATCCCAGCTGGTCCCTTGATTCTCAGAGGAGTTTTGGGATATGAAGTGCATGAAAAGATGTTTCAGGAATCCCTTATCAGCAGACCTACCCAAAGTGTATTCAAGTACACTTAAAACAAGCGACAAAAGTCACAGAGAAGCAGATCAGGTACACAGAGTGTCCTGCTGGGACCAGAGATGCTTTGTATGATTCCCAGGAACCCCGTCTGATTCAGGGGCAGAGAGGGTGTGAGTTTTCTGCCCTCAGCCAACTAAGGTATATAAGAAGGGAGGCAGATGAGGTGGCCAACTCAATGGAAGAGAAAGCCCTTCAAAGCACACTTCCATTGTCAAATTGTCTAGGTCATTGGGGTTCCCCCTTCCCCTTTCTGTGCTTCTCCTGGCCCACATAGATGCCCCTTTATGCCTGGCTCTCAGAAAGTGGGCCGTCCTGTTCTGCTCTCCTCTAGTTTAATGGGTTAATTACATTTTCAGATTGCCATTCAGATTTTTCTACAGTGCTCAGTCATGAGGTGGGAGTGGAATAACAATGACATTAATAAATACGTAAGTTTGGCTAGGACCTATTCACAAATCATTCATGCCTTGATCGCTCCCCGATTGGACTTAGACAACACACTTTATGTGGGGCTGCCCTTGAAGGCCACCAGAGGTTAAACTGCTCAGAATGCAGTAAAGTGCGCACAGCACTGGGGGCCCCTTGGTTTGTCCACATAGCGCCTTTGTTGTGCAACCTGCACCAGCTCCCAGTTTCTTTCCAGGTGCAGTTCAAAGGTCTTCAGCACCATTGTAATGTTGAATGGTCACTAAACAAACTGTTCTAAGTCAAGGACTACCTGTATTGCTTTTTTCCAAAGTGATTGAAGGGGGAATGCTTGCCTCTTAAACAAAGGTGATGAATAGCTTCATAATGGCCCCTCTATTAATAACTAATCTCTCAGCTGCATATTAAGAAATAAAGCCCTCCAGGCAGAGAAAGAGATGACCACAGACAATGGACACTCCACCGGATAGCCTGGAGCGTGGGGGAGAGTGGGTTGCGGCTGGGGGAGAAGCCATGCTTCCTCACTTCACACAGATAGAGGAGCTGGGGGCTCACATAGGACACACGAGGCAGTTTCTTCCCATTCAGTATTGTGTTGGGGTCCTTGTCAGTCCCGGCAGTGCGGCTAGTTGCAGTGGCTGCAACACTGCTGGCCTCTGCAGCAGCATTTGGGGCAAACTCCTTTCATCCCTTGCAACTACCCACACCACAAACCTGCCTGCATAACTGGAGGGGAAGCTCATTCCAGGCCAGTGTTGTTTTCTACTAGTTCCAGGTCTCCAAACTTGTGGATGTCAACTCCCAGGCTGGGGAATTCTGGGACTTGAAGTCCAGAAGGCTTAAAGTTGTCAAGTTTGGAGAGTCCTGTACTAGCCCAAGGAAACGTGAAAATCACTGCAGCTCAGCCAGATGAAAGACCCGAGTTTATCCTGCAAGAACAAGGAACAAATTCCATTCTGGTGCTAAGCCTAACCAGAGGCAGGTGAGAGGGCAATCGCCCCTCCCACCTCTGAAAGCCCAAGGTGCCAATTTCTTTGGTCCGGTGCTGCTTGGCACATTAAGCCAGGGAATTTTTTCCAGTCTGACTCAAATTGGAATAAAGTCTTCAATTTAATATGCTTTATACCAGGGTCTCAAATCCCAGTCTGTGGATCAGCACTGGTCCACGTCATGCCAGAAACTCAGCCCTGCATTCACTGGATGCAGGCAGCACATGAAACCACGTCCCCTCCGGTCCATGGAAAACCTCTCTCTGTGGTACCGGTCCCCGGCGCCCAAAAGGTTGGGGGCCATTGCTTTATATGGATGATTTAGAAGCAGAGCTAACAAAAGATGATCCCAGCTCCAAGGATTACACCATGACCATAACCTTACGTGAGTGGTTTAATCTTTAAGGTGTAAGTTATTCATCTCCATAGTTCTATTTTTTTATGTTATCATCATACATTGTTCCTTGTTATTTACTCTAAATATTTATATACAGTATAAAGCTTTTACTTTAGTGCTCTTTAAATCAAAGATTTTTGAAGGAGGGTTATAGGGCAGTTCATAAAGACACTGAAAACATCTTGAAAACTACGTGATAACTTCCAAAATTGCCCTTTGTCAGTTTAATTGTGTTTAATTTGTTAAACATCCTTTAATGGATTGTGGCAATGAACTGGATTTAATATATTTAGATTTCTACAAAGCATTTGGTGGCCAGCAAGGTCTGGTCAAAAATGTTGTGATTGAAGGTGTGACTCATTTTTTAATGTCAGTTACATTAAACACGTCCCATTCGATCCCATTGTTGGCAGCTGCCATCCTGACTTTTTTGCCTATACCCTGCAGGACAAATGATAAGGCATTGGGATTAGCAAGTTAGTCAAATGGGGGGGGGGGGTGTCCAGAATCACAGGCAAAGAGTGCTCATCAATGATCCCACATCCAACTGAAGTCAAGTATCGAAGGATCAGGGTTGGATCTGTCCTTGGCCAATGTTTTAATGGCCTGAACAGAATGGCTGCAGAATCCAGGGGTTTTCCCAAAAAGACAAAACAAGCATCATGCTGCATGCTGCACATTCTGCCCCATTCGTGGGTATCTGCAGTGTCAACACAAACATACCAAGAGGGGAGAGGGTGTGTCACGGCCTCACAACTCTCATGTCATCCTCTGCCCTCCTTGACCCAGGGGGGTCTTCCGGGCATGCTCCAAAAAGCCCAGGGGCCAACCTCCTCCATGAGAGCAAAACTGCACCTGTGTGCTCAAAAAACAGACTGAGCGCCAACTGCTCCACCTCGACTCTTCTGCCCAGGCTTTGCAGACACCCTGCTAAACACAAGGTGGAGGAGACTACAAGATGCTGGGCAGACTTCCGGTTTGAGCCTCTTCGGCAACAGACTGAAACCTCATCTCTGCAAGACTTTGATCTGTGCTCGCCGCTGGAGTGCCCCGAGCCGGCTGGTTTCGGGGCTAAGCCACCCCGTAGAGGTGGTGAAGAGGGGGGAGACTGCCAGCAGGGTTGAGGAGAGCCGCATCTCTCCTCCTCAGCTGGCCACTACTCCCTTCCCCGAAGGCGGTTGTAGCAGTGGTCAGAAATGGCCACCACAAAGAAGAACTCGACCGGAAAAGAATGTGCAGGAGGAAGATAAGAAGAGAAAGTTTTGGTTGACTGGGTCAAACAGCAAAAGTAACAAATAAGGTACCCTGGAATTGAAACTATATAAAAATAATAATAACATTGTTCCCTAAGAAGATTTTTAAGCTGCGAAGGAGAGAGAAAAGGGAAAAGATTTGTTTTTTTTCTCCTTTTCCTATACTGACAGCTAAGAGACAAAAGTATAAATATAATGATTTGAATTGAGATGAGATAATCAAAATAAAATTGAGAAAATTAAAAGAGGGGAAAAACTATATAGAAAATGTAGAATAATATAAGATATGAAATAGAACACAAAAAGGAGCATGAAATTGAGTTTTGTGTCTGTATAAAGAAATTCAAACCGGGACCATGCTATTTTCAAAAAAGATGTTTTACTTGTATTTTGTATGTGTGAAAACCCAAATAAAACTTTATTTAAAAAAAAAAAAGAGAGGGAGAGATGCTGGGCAAACCTCTCTGGCCAAACCAAAATGTGCCCAGCCCCTTCGGGCCCGAGAGCAGCCTCGGCCCTTGATGCTGGAGAGCAGGAGGCTGGGCCTGAACTGCTTCCTGCAGCACTGCCAGTCCCACCCCCTGGCTGCAATTGCTGGGGCTCTGGGCTTGGAGTCCATCACTGCTGAGAGCAAAGGCAAAAGCACGTGAGTTTCGAAGCTAGGGCTCCTGGCTTGAGAGAGCTGGCCCCCGCCCCCCGTCCTTGGAGCTTCATTGAGCATCTCAGTGGGACCCTGTGCCTCCTCCCTCAAGGAAAGGCCCTTGGCTCAACTCATCTCTAAGCAGCGTGCAATCCTACAGCCCTCAGAGATTTGTTGCTGTCCACATTGTGGTTTCCAAGTTTGACTAAAACCACAGCACCAAAAGCAATGCCCCCCCCCACTGCAAAAAAAAAAGCTGGGTTGTGTCAGTTTGTTGCAGAAAATCAAACCCAGAAAGCACACACAGATAATTGATTCAGTAGAATTCATTAACTTCTTTATATACATAATGACGCATAAAGTAAATGTACAATACCAACAGCAGATTCTTCCAACATGGTAAAGAGGAGAGATTGTCAGTAAGTTCTTTGTTTCAGTTCAGCAGACAGACAAGTCCAGACTAGTTTCAGTTTAGAGCTGAGCACAGAGCTAAGCCACACCCAGGCTCCTTCCTTAAATTTCTGTTTTCAAAAACAGCCTTCATTGGCTGACCTTGTTGCCATGTTTCTGCCAGTTCATGAATATTCTGATAGGTTGCAGGGATGGGCCCTGACCTGTTCCCCCACCCCCCCCACCCCTATTTATCCTCCCTGCAAAAGAGACAGTGGTGAGGCTCAACATTTTTTACTACTGGTTCTGTGGGCGTGGCTGAGGAAGGATACTGTAAAATCTCCAGTCAGAGGGGGCATTTGCCGGTTCTCCGAACTACTCCAAATTTCCACTACTGATTCTCCAGAACTGGTCAGAACCGGCTGAATTCGCCACCTCTGAAAAGAGACCCTGCAAAAGAGCAATATCACTTCTATGGGGAAGTGGGAAGTTGGGGGGGGGGAGTTCCCTGTGTGGCTGCTCCTGCCCCTCATCGGCTTCTGGGGACTGGCGGGCAGCAGAAGAAGAGATCCGGTTTCTCGGGAAAGGTGAGCAACCGACCTCACTCCCATCAGCCCAGCCAGCTTGCAAGTCCCACAGGTGATGGGAATGGCAGGCCAACTTGCCAGGGGACTCGGCTCCTCCCTCATCTAGGGGTTTCAAGAGGATAAATGGCTGAGCCTGCGGCCTCTCCTCACATATCAGGCGCCACAGGTCAGATTATCAAGCAATCATATCACAGCTACTCCTCTGCTTACAACTTTTCCTCTGGTGATGGTTCAAAGTTGCAATGGTGCTGAAAAAAGTGACTTATGACCATTTTTCACACTTATGACTGTTGCAGGATCCCCATAGCCACTTGATCAACATCCGGATGCTTGACAGCTGGTTCATATTTATGACGGTTGGCAAGTCCCGGGGGTCCCAGGGTCCCCTTTTGCAACCCTCTGACAAGCAAACTCCATGGGGAAGCCAGAGCCACTTAAGGGTGGAGTCACTACATTAACAATTGCAGTGGCTCACTTAGCAACTGTGGCAAGAAAGGTCATGAAATGGGGCAAAATTCACTTAGCAAGATGTTTTGGGCTCAATGGCAATCATAAGTTGAGGACTCCCTGCAATGTTCAAGCATCATTTTAAGAAACATTCAGGCATCAAACGGATGGCCCAGGAAGGTGAGCTGAAATGGCTCAGAGACAATCATTCCATCAGCTGAACTGTTTTGATGCCACATCCCTATTCCTCTCTCTCAACGCGCACAGACAGCCCTGACCAGCCCTTCAGTGCTCCGGAAAGCAACGGAGCCTGCCAGTCACAAGAGTTGCCAAGTTTTACCAACCTGAGAAGGACAGAAGGCTGAGTCAACCTTGAGCTGGTGAGAATCTAATGGCCGAATCACTGGCAGCTGATTTACAGGTAGTCCTTGGCTTAAGACCACAATGGAGCCCAAAATCTCCACTGCTACGCAAGACTGATTTTGAGTGAATTTTGCCTATTTTAAGTCTCTATGATGTCAGTTTCTATTTCCATTATTTTTTTAAAAAAAAATTACCAATTTATAAAAAAAGAATATTTTCCCTGTGGCTAAAGTGTCAGTTTACAATAGTTTACAAAAGTTCTTAACCTTTTGTTCTCTGTCTTGAAAAATTCATCACTATCTTCCCTGTTTTAAGTGTCTGTCCCTTTTTCCATGATTTTTTATTCTTTTCCTCTTAGATAGTTAAGAATTTAAACATTTCTAAAAATTAAAATAAGTACTGCTTTTTTTGTTCAGTTGAAATGTTTTTTAAAAAGAATGTTATAAAAAAATTCAAAAAGGAGATGTCAGGGTCCCAAGTAATACACCCATCATAAACAGAGGTCCAAGGCAAATAGGTTCCTCAAAGAATTGGTTCATTGGACATATCAAATTGGCCTAAGCTGGTGAAAACCAACTCTGAATATTCCCACCGTAAAATTAAAGAAGATTTAAACATTGAAAACAATTTAAAATTAAAAAAAAATGTAAAAGTTGAAAAAGGATTTAAAAATTGAAAAAAGAAATTAAAAATTTTGAAAAAATATTTTTTTAAAAATCTTCCAAAATTAAAAAAGAGAAGACTTTATAAAAGTTCTTGTCCCTTTACGAAGAGTTGTGCACTGCTTTATGTTGGAAATCTCAGGCTTTTTTCTAGGAGATGCTTAGCTCTTAACCCTCCACACCCTCTCTGGAAAGTTGATCTCCTTCCTCCCTGTCCACAAGTGTTACTTATAAGAATAAGTGCTACTTATTCTTTTCCTGCCTGCCTTCTTGGCCTTCGGTTACCTGGAGACTGCAGGGCTTTCATTTCATTTCAATTTCAACATAATTTGTTTCTGGCTGCTACCGATAGGAGGGGTGCCTAGCATTGAAGGGAAGTCCCTTTGCACATGCTCAGAGATGGGAGAGCTTAAGTGCCTGCATCTTTAATTGCTCAGATACACATAAATGTAAAAGCAAATCTTTACATTTAGGCAGGGAAAATCAAAGGTAGAAGTACAGATTAGGCGGGACCTGGCTCAAAAACAGTAACTGTGAGTGGGACCCTGGAGTCCTAGTGGACGATCCCTTGAATATGAGCCAGCCGTGTGCAGCAGCAGCAGCAGCCGCCAAAATCTAATACAATCCTATAAACAGAGGCATAGAATCAAGATCGTGTGAAGTATTAGTGCCGCTTTATGTGTGCCCCCCCCCCAGTAAGGCCACACCTGGAATACTGCAAACAATTTTGGTCACCATACTACAAAAAGTATATTGAGACCTTGGAAAAAGTTGAGAGAAGAGCAGCTAACATGATCAAAGGCCTGGAGACTAAACTATATGAAGAATGGTTGCAGGATTTGGGTTTGGCTAGTCTAAAGAAGAGAAGGATGACCTGATAGCAGCATTCCAGTATTTGAGGGGCTGCCACAAAGAAGAAGAGGGGCTCAAATCATTCTCCAAAGCCCCAGAGGGCAGGACAGGAAGCCATGGGTGGAAACTCATCCAAGAGAGGAGCAACCTGGGATTAAGGAGAAACTTCCTCACAGGGAGGACAATGAACCAGTGGAACAGAAGTTGCCTTCAGACGCTGTGGGTAGTTCATCCCGGGAGGCTGTTAAGAAGAGACTGGACAGTCGCTGGTCTGAGGCGGATCTCCTGCTTGAGCAGGGTTAGGCTAGAAGACCTCCAAGCTCTACTCCTATTCTACTCGCAGGCTGATAATAACAGAACAACAGAGTTGAAAGGGACTTGGGAGGTCAAGGAGGAGACCCAACACTATTTCAGATAAGTTGATTGATTGTTCAGTATCTTTTTAAAACCCTCCAGTGATGGAGCACCCACAACTTCTGGAGGGAAACCATTCCACAGATTGTTCTGTCAGGAAATTTCTCCTTAATTTTAAATTCTCTCCTTGATTAGATTCCACCCATTGCTTCTTGCCTTGCCTTTAGAGGCTTTGGTTGCCCCCCCACACACTTTTTTGTGGGAGCCCTTACACGTTGGAAGACTGCTATCCTGCCTCCCTGGTCCTTCTTTCCATTAGACTAGAGACATACCCAGTTCTTCATCTCTTTTAGCCTCCAGCCCGCTACTCATCTTTGTTGCTCTTCTCTGCACTCTTTTGTCCAGAGTCACAACATCTGTTTTACATCGTAGTTACCGAAACTGGGTGCAAATATTCCAAGTGTGGCCTTACCAAGGCATTCTGTAGTAGTATTAACACCCCACGTGATCTTGATTCTACCCCGTTGATGCTGCCCAGGATTGCTTTGGCTTTTGGGGCAGCTGGCTCATATTTAAGGGCTTGTCCACGCCGACTCCAAGGTCTCCCTCGCAGTTGCTGCCATTGAGCCACCCTTCCACACTTGTACATGGGGCTTTTCTTTTCCAGCGGCAGAAGGCGCGCACCAAGACGCCAACTCCGCTGGTTTCCACGGGACACGAGCAGAGATTGCGGCGCGGCTGCAAAGTGGACGGGACTGGATTACCTTTGGGAGCACCGGCGTCTCTCTGAATTCCTCCCTCCTCGGGGCGGCTGGCCCGGCAGGCAAGGGTTAATCTGCCCGGCTTCCCCGCACCGCAGACGTCAGCAGGGCTGGAGCAGAAGGGGAGGGGGCGCCTGGGGGTCGGGGGGGGGACATGTGATGCGCCGAGCCCGCGCGAAGCCCCAGCCCCAGCCCCGCGCCCTCCCGGAGCCCAGCCCGCCGCCGCGCCCCCGCGCTCTCCGCCGGCCCCCCTGCGAGCGAGGAGGAACAGCCGCCGCCGCCCCGCCGTCCGACCCCCGCCGTGGCCTCGTCCACGACCTCCGTGCAAAGGTGGGCAGCTCGCCCCTCGGCCGGCGATGGGGAGGCGGGCAGGGCGGCGGCGGCGGGATGGATTCTGGGGGCGTTCCGGAGCTGCGGACTCAGTCTGGGCCGAAGCTCTTTCCGCAGAGCGGCGGGGCGGGAGGATGACTTGGGCGCCCCTCACTCGGCTGGGGCCAAGCCCCGGCCGCCTCCTCCCTCCCTCGTTGCCCAAGAGCCCAGCACGCTCAGCTGCCCGCCCCTTCGGGACCAAGCCGAGCCGGGGAGCCTCCTTCGTGGTGGCGTCTGTGAAATGGGCCGCTGCAGAGGCAGGACGTCAGAACCCCCCCCCCCCCCCACCCAAAGAAGCTCCCAGGAGCGGCTGAGGCTCTCCTTCCAGCGGCCCCCAGGATGAGGGGGGGCAGGCAGGGGCTCCTCCTGGGTCCCACCTAAAACCTCGGCTTTCGAAAGGGGCCGGGAAGGGCCCAACCTCCAGCAGGGCTCCCCCCTCCCCTCCTCTTGGAGGTGGCTCACTTGAGAGGGTCACTTTCGATGCCCTCGAGCCCCAACACCTCTGGGGTGCATGGAGGGACCCATCCCCCACAGTCTGCTGCAGTAATGAAGGGGGGCTTCTTCCCGGGCTCCGAGTGGAAGGCAGCAGGGGCAGGGTGCAGTCCGGAGGCAGGTATACTGGGGTAGCAGCTGGTCCTGCTCTGAGCCAGCCAGGTGTTGCTTGGGCAGGTAGGTGAGGAGCACCTTGCCGGATAGAGGTGCCCTGGGCCCAGGTAGAAATGGCCTTAGCCAATCAGGGTGAGTCTAGGGCGACTGGCGAGGATTCTGTCTGACAAGATCCTTGGAGATCCTGCGAGGGAAACCGAGGGAAACCGCCTCAAGGCAGCTCCATGCAGAGAACTATCAGGAGAAAGAGGAAGCCTCCCCCAAAGCCCTAAGCAGGCTCTGGCCTGGCTTAGCTGCTCACGGGACGGAGACGGATTGAGGCGGAATGAGGCAGAGCAGAGCTTGGCATCTCCTCAGGCTCTTCTTGTGGAGGGGGGGAAGGGGAGAGGGGGATCTCTCTTCCCCGCACCCTTCAGCCTTGCCTGGCGGCCCAGCTCCCCTTGCAAGAGTGCAGGGCGTGCCGGCTGTGCTCCTGCTGACGGGGCCCTGGCTCTGCCCTGGCTGCATGCCTGCAACATCTGGGTGCCCCAGGCTGCCCCCGAGACTGTCCTTGGGACATGGGGAGGGCTGGGCAGGAAAGGCAAAAGGAGGCTTCGCCTGTGGAGCAAGGGTCCCCTTGGCCCCTGCCAGAGGGAGCATCCCCACCGAGGGTGGCCCAGCCTCGGCTGAACCCACCCAGGGAGGGACCCTACGGCCTCTCCGCCCTCAAACTCTCTCAAAAAGCTTTTTGAAATTTGGTTGAGGAATTATTTATTTGCCTCACGTGGGTGCTGTGGAATCCTGGGACAGCTAACAATTTCATCCTGAAGTCGAAACATCCACAAAAAAGAATAAAAAGGAAGAAAATCCACCCCAGATCCACCAAAAATATCACCCAAGCAGGAGTGGTTAGAAAGGGAAGATGGCAGCCGGGATGGCACAACTGATGCCCTGCCCATTTGTTGTGCATGCATGCAGAGATCAGGAGGAGCTTCACTTGTGCCACCACGACTACCCTCTTTTTTTTAAAAAGAAACACCTTTTTTTAAGCACACCCCACAAACACAAATGAGAGTCAAAATAAAAAGCAGGAAATGCCCAAGTCCCCCTCTTGGGAAACCCCGCTTCAATCCGCATCCCTCCTCCCGAACTGGATGGAACAGCTGGGACCTGCCCATCTTGTCAGAGGGTGGAGCTGGCTGAAGGGCACATGGGGGCGTATTAGGGGGGGCAAGGCTGCTTACAGGCCCCACCAGAGAATCCTTGCGGGAAGTGGGGGGCTGGAGGGGATCCTCCCTGCTCAGTCTGGCCAGGCAGGGAGAGGCACAAGGGAGAAGGCATCCTCTGCCCAGATGAGGGCTCAGGAGCGCTCTAGGGCCCCCCCCCCCCCCCAGTGGGGCCCTGGACTCTGGAGGAGAGAGACAAGGGGGTTTGCCCTTCTCCTGGGTGACATCCTATTGGAGGAGGAGGAGGGGGGGACTTCCTTCCTTAGGTCCTCAAGGACATTTCCCCCCCCCCCCCTTCTCCCCCCCCGGCTGAAACTATCCAGGGAGGTCTCCTTCATTCTTCCTGGCCCCCGATTCTCAATCATCTTAGCTGCCATTTCCAGAAAATCTCCCAACCAACCTGTCTATTAAGTTGACAACAATCTACTAATGTTGTTTGATTTGATTTGATTTAAAAAAGGAAGTAAAAATAGTCTGGCAAGTTTTATTTTTAATCAATGCACACCCACTTTTTCTGTAATTAGTTTGTTCTTAACAAAGTGTTTTCTTTAGTTTGTAGCACTTTCTTTAGCACTGCTGTCAGGTTGCCTGTTCTTGCCTGAGATTCCCCTTCCTTTCTTTGAAGACGGGGAGAGCCTTCTCTCTTTTTCAGTTCTCTTCCTTCTGGGAAGTTGCTTCTTGTGTCAACCTTATAATATTTCTTTACTCCAATACATCTTCATTCCCCCTTATAACTGGAAGGTTGTCTCTCGCTGGGCCATGCATGTCCTTGTTTCATCCATTCAACCAACTGCTTCCTTTGTCTTATTGCAGACTGCAGCAGCTGCATTCACTCTTCGAGGGTCTCCCCTTTTGCCCCCCTGTTCAACATGGCTTCGTTTGCCTCTCGAAAGCTCAGAGATTATTACTATCTCTGCAAGAGGCCCAGAAGTATTTGGGTTGCAGCAGTGGAGAATATCATCTGCATCCTCCTTTTTTAGGGGTCATTCTTACCAACTCAGGAGCCCCTTTGCTTAATTCTCTTCACTTTGAAAAGTTTCTTCTCTGTTCCTTGTATTTTTTTGGCACAATAAATCTTCCTCCTCCCTTATCAGTTGATGGGGCCACCTGATGTTCTGTGCTTTTTCTTGCAACACAATTTTTCCTGTCATGCACAGATAGTAGAATTGCTGCTGGATTTAATACTTGAGCACGTAAGTGGCACTGCAGAGTCTGGGTGATGCTAGCACAGCACACAGTATGGCTGCTTCTAGGGTGCGTTGTGAGCTTGTGACAAAGGGGACACCAGAGGTTGCATCACAAATCTGAAGACTAGAGGGCTGAACGCAGAAATATGCCTATAAGGGTTGCTTGCTTCACAAGATGGCAGCTGAGGGTCAGTAAGACGATGTTGCTACGCCCATGTTAGGTTGCAGATACCCTTGGGACCTTTGAATTAAGGTGATTAAATGGTGCACAATAGTATCAAAAAAGGGATTGTCATTGAATAATCACTCTGGTCAAATTGAATAAATTGTCCACAATAGTTTCAAAGGGGGTTATCATTGGAGAAACAGTCTGGTCAATATTTGAGAAACTGTGTAAAAAAAAATCAAACTTTGGGAAATTTCTTCTTGACCACCAGATGGGGCTGTAGGCTGATTTACCAAGATGTGGTGTTGCCCGTTAGGAGAGGGGTGGTTGAGTCTCAAAGGTATTTAATCCTTACTCGATGGAAGATAAATTAATCAAACAAGTGCAATAGTTCAAAGGGTTATTTGCAGTCCTTGTTATGCTTAAAATTTTCCTAGCGTAGAAATAAGATGGATAAACTGTATGCTTTGTGAGGGAAAAGAAATTGCTTTGTTCACATAGCTTACTTGCTGGAGCTGTGATTTATAGCACCAATAAAACCGGCCAGAGAAGGTTTTACAGCCTGCATTGTAAATGGCAGGAGGCCTCATGGCAAAGGCTGGCTAAGATAGAGGAAAACACATCCTTTGTCTTTACTTCAGGGCACAAGGTAGTTTGGTAAATTAGTTTTCGTAGAGTTAGCTCAGGGAGCGATGAAATAAAGGAAGCTGCTTGTCTGTCCTTTGAAAGATGGGAAGTTTGCTTTCTCTCTTGTTATTTAAAACAGCAGGAAGAGAAGTTGAGCAGAGAAGAGGGGTGGGTAGATTCAACCGCGTTTGAAAAAAAATGTAGGTAGTAACTGGGGAGAAGCAGGGCAGATGGGTAAAACCTGGCTCCTCCCTTTGTTTTACAAATTGACTCTTCCCAGTTAGGAGTTGTAATTTGAGACACAGCAAATCTTTCGCTGATGAGAAAAGGAGGGGGAATTTGCCCCTTCCTGGCTTGATGCGAAGACAAAAGAATCCTGCCCCAGTAACAAATTTGATAGCCTTTGAAAGCCAGAGCGTAGGATATTTGGAAAGTCTCTTGCACAAAGGGGGAGGGGGGATTCTTGCTCTTCCCTGTAATTCAAACTGAGGCACCGAACTTAGCATTGTTCATTCACTCCTGGCTTCAATATTACGTTGCTTTATCACAAATCCAAAATTAACAAATGTATTCTGATGGGTTAGGATTCATCTTTTACTTTCCTGTCTCGTGCACAGAGGTGGATTTGTAGCTGTGCAGATGCAGATAGATAAATTCCACAAAACACATTTATCAGTACATCAGGTATCTTCATAACTCACATTTGTGACAAAGTTCTTCTATAATGACCAATCCTTTGTATATCAGCCTTGCAGGTAAAAGATGGTTATCTCCTAACCCATCTCGTAGTGGTAGAAAAGCTGCTATCAGTTCATGAGTCCAGGCAAGAATGGAGGGAAACCTCCCTCAACCCCTTGAGGGTCAATTTAGTGACCAATCTGGATTACATCAGGATGTGGCCACGTGACATGAACTACATTTCCCAGGACACCTTTAACTACATTTACCATGATGCATTCCCTTAAGGGAACAGCTCCTAATTCCTAAGTAACTATCCAATTCCCATAGATTGGCTGGGACAGCGCACAACTCGAAGTTTAATTTCAGGCAGGAATCCAGATATGCCTGACAAACATAGTTCATGATTGAAAAGTTGTATTCATTCAAATCTTCATTCTTGCTTCTTCTGGTAACAGCAATATAAATATCTTTTGGTTTAGTTTGTCTTTTTGGCTTCTGCTCACCTGGTACACATCTTAGTAGAGGAAATTGTGATGGCTTCCCTGCCCCATTTCTATTAGCTCACTCAGTTGCTCAAAAACGGCTGACCCATATTTTTGCCTTTTCCTCTGCTGCAGCCACTCAGTCATCCCCAATGGACAATTGGTGGAACATCCCCACCATTATCAGCTCTTCAGGAAACAGTTTTTTCTCCCCAGACAGCACTGCAGATCGTAGTCACTCCTCCCTTCCTCCTGTTGAGCATGGCTGATGAATTCCTGTTAGTGATTTAAAAGCTATCTAGATCCTTTTTATCCAAATAAAACTTCATCAAATGGTATTGAGAACCACCCTTCTTTTGTTATTGTAGGATTTTCTAACAGTTGGACTCCTAGGCACTGGTGGGCTTCAAATAATTTAACAACCGGTTCTCTGCCCAGTTGTTGGGTGGGCATGGCCTAGTCAGCCTCCTGCACCATCCTGGGAATGAAAACCGGGCTATGGAAATAGGCCTGTTTTCCACCTCCCCGGGCCCCACACACCTCTTGCACTTACCTGGGATCCAAAACAGGCCACGTGGGGAATCCTAGGAGGGGAGGGGCAGAGCCAGCCGGTTGTCAGAATTACCGGTTCCCTGAACCGGATGTAAAATTAACATCCGGTTTGTCCGAACTGGCGTGAAGTGGCTGAATCCCACCCCTGTTCCTAGGATGATATTAGGAGGGGGCAAAATGCACTTTTCCTCTAAGTCAGTATTTCTCAACCTTGGCAAGTTGAAGATGTCTGGACTTCAGCTCCCAGAATTCCTCAGCCAGATCTCCAACTTGACCACAGTTGAGAAACACTGCCCTAAATGAAAAATACAAATGAATATTGTCCTGTGGTTCCATGTTTTTTTTAAAAAGGAAAACTAATGCAACAGCAGATTTAATGCTAAAATTAAATGAATACACACAGAATCTGAATTAAAAATCTATTAAAATAATTAGATCATTTTTGAAGAAGTAAATATTTCCCTTGGAAATATTCACTTGAATAAAATAACTTTTATTCCCGAAATGCCCCTTTTTTCATGTTTACTTTCTTTCCTCAGCATGTCACTATCGGTTAACAATGTCCTAAGTGTGATCTGTATCACTTTCAGCTGGCATTCTTGCCAGTACAATCAATTCTTGATAACTCAAGTAAGTTTAATTAGTTCCAGGGTTTTTTGGGGGGAGAATTATTATGTACACCCTGTGGTGAATTTACTGGGTCGTTGGGAATGGGGGCAATTCAGTGTTAAAGAGCATGAAGTAGCAGGTGATTTCACCAGATTCATTAGGATGCACTTCTGGAAAGGCAGCATGTTTCTTAGATGTCCCTGTCAGATGTGTCATCAAATCCTCTCCCTGATTTTCTCATTGCCTGTGAAATGTTAGCTTTAAAGGCTTCACCCAGATATCCTTTCACTTTTGCTTGACATTTGTACTCTTCTATCCTTCATTTCTATGGAGACTCCCAGTCATCCAGGCCGTGGTTGTCCCCAAGCTTCTTGAATGAGAAGCAAAACGTCTTCAAAGAAAAAACAGAAAGTCCAGTTGCCTCTTGAAAAAGCACCTTTGGGGCATCCTTCATTTTCTTCTCGGAGCACCTTCCGTTCTACAAAACTGATGCAACAATTGTCTCTTTCATCCATGCAAAACAAAAAAAAAAAATAACAATCCAGGCCCTCAAATGTCAATCAGAATAGAGCTGGAAGGGACCTTGGAGGTCTTCTAGTCCAACCTCCCCACTCAAGCAGGAGACCCTAGACCATTTCAGACAAGTGGTTGTGCAGACTTTTCTTAAGAAACCTCCAGTGACGAAGCACCTACAACTTCTGGAGGGAAACGGTTCCTCGGGTTAATTGTCCTCCCTTTTAGGAAGTTTCTCCTTAATTCCAAGTTCCATTGCTTCTTGTCCTGCCTTCAGGTGCTTTGGAAAAACAAGTTGACCCCCGCTCTTCTTTGTGTCAGCCTCTCAATACTGTCACCCCAGTTCCTGTTTTCTCTAGACTGGCCCTGCCCAATTCCTGCAACCTTTCTTCATATATTGTTATCTCCAGGCTCTTAATCCTTTTTGTTGTTGTTCTTTGCACTTTTTCTATAGTCTCAACTTCTTAATTGTAATGTGATGACCAAAATTGGATGCAGTTTTCCAGGTGTATTCTTACTAAGGATTTATAAAGTGCTACTAATATCTCATGTCATTTTGATTCTATGCCTCTGTTTCAGAGGTGGTATTCAGCAAGTTCTGACCAATTCTGGAGAACCGGTAGTGGAAATTTTGAGTAGTTTAGAGAACCGACAGATACCACCTCTGACTGGAGATTTTACAGTCTCCTTCCCCTGCTACGTCCATCAACCCACACCCACAGAACCAGTAGTAAAAAAAATTTGAATCCCACCACTGCTCTGTTTGTACAACCAAGGATTGCATTAGCTTTTCAGGCTGCTGCTGCAGCACACTCCGGTTTAAGGGATCGTCCACTAGGACTCCAAGGTCCCTCTCACAGTTACTGTTTTTGAGCCAGGTTTCACCCAGGTGGTCCTCCAGGCTGTTCTTGAGGCCTGTTGATTCTCAGCCTCTTGTTTCCCATCCATTGGGAAACTTCTTCCCATAAATCCCATCTCCCCAGTCCAAATGGATTTGTATCTCCTCCTCCTCCTCCTCCTCCTCCTCCCGGTGTTTCAATGGACACCAGCTTTCCCTGCTCCTCTCCAGCCAGGACAGGCTGCCCAGGGAATGCTGCTGAGTTCCCTCCAGGCCCTGGCAGTGGCCCCATGGCTGCAAGGCAGTAGACCCTGCAATGCTACAAGAGGGGAGGAGGGCCTGTGGCCTGAGCAAGGGATGACAGCTGCTCAGCAGGCCTGGCTGGGCACTAGTGGGGCTGAGAGTGGCCACTGGTCCCCAGCATCCATTTAGAAGTCTTAAGAAAGGGAGAGCTGACAAGGACACTTTTGTACTTGTTTATTAATACAATAGTTTCAGATCCACATGCCTCATTGTCTCATTCAGTTTCGCACACAAGAACCCCTTCCACGGGCATTCTGTAAACATGCTGAGCATCAGGGAGACATCAGACATCCTTGGCTTCCATTGGGTCGGTGCTGAATCCTTACCTGAAGCATCCTGCATACTTTCAAGTACGCGTTGCTTCCATCATCACAACCACCCTGTGTCCTTTATCATCGTGCCTCACTCAACCCCACAGAACTTTCTACAAGTCAAACCTCTTTCCTTAACCATTTCTTTCCCTAAACATTTGGCTCATTCTCTTTCTCACACCTTTCAGTCTGAATGCTGCTAAACCCAGGCAAGCTTAAATGTCCATCAGGAAGTAAAAAATAATAATCCCACTGGTAGCACCACCATGTGATCAGAATCCCCCCCCCCTCCTTTTGTGCGTGCTGTGGACTCTCCTGCTGCAAGTAGGTGCACTTTGCAAAGGAAATCCCTCTCTAATTGGCATTCAGGATTCAAAAGGAATAAATGATAAAGAAGCTAAATTAACAAATAAAAGAAAGGAAGAGAGAGAGAGAAAAGGAGGAGAAGGAAAGGAAGGAAGGAAGGAAGGAAAGAAAAAAAGAAAGGAAAGAAAGGAAAAGGAAAGAAAGGAAAAAGAAAAGAAAGGAAAGAGTAACTAAGAGGAAAGAAAGGATTCATAGATTTTAAGGAAGAGGTTCTAAACTTGTAGGATAGAGTTAATATGCAGGGAAGTAAAGACACAGGTTTCATTGTGAATGAAAAGGCTAAAATATAGGTCAGAAAATGTTGCCTAATGTCATCTCAATTGTGTGTGTGTGTGTGTGTGAAAGTAGGAAATCATGTTTATTAATAGCGTGTGATGTGAAGGGTCATTGTGATAGAGTTGGATAGGAGTTTTTGAGAAAAACAATGTCTCCCTGAATGAATGCAGTCCAGGAGAAAATTGTTCTGCGGCTGCTGCTGTGTGCTGAGGGGAATGAGACAGATGGGAGGGGAGGAGAGTTGGAACAAGTGATCCTGACCGGGCTATTCGGAGACCCAGGAATGAAGGGGAATGGAGTATCGGCTTAGAAAAAAGCCTTTGGTTTCAGAGGGGTGATGAAAGCGCGCCTCTGTTCCTGCATGCACACAGCAAAGAAAGGAACTTAAAGTTAAAAGCATAAGTCACTGTGAAATAGAAAGTTACATACATCATCAACAGATTTTAAATGCAATCCTTAGAAATGTGGGTTCCCTTTTATTTGGGGGGGGGGTCATTTGCATGGGTTTGGTGACAGATGACTGACCTGACCCTCATTCCCTTTAGGACATCTTGAGCACAGAAGGACAAGCAACCTGGCTTCATGCAGCTAAAGTCTATGCTCCTAGCCAGACTTTCGGCACACATTCCTGGGCACCATTAACAGGTGCCTCATTTTCCTCCTAGCTAAGCAACCCTTTATCTTCTTCATGAGTCAATTTGGAAGACAACAGTTCAAGAGCATTCACTTCTGGAACTTGCTCTAGCTGGCTCAGACTGCTTCCACCCAATTGTCTGAAAGATAGCAAGATAACAAGGCATTCTTTTAAAATCTCCCTCAGCTGGATTGAAAGTGCTTAAATATTGGTCAAAGATGGTGGGTCTTTAAGGAATACTAAGCATCCAGGCAGATCCTTCTAGAGGTTCCAAGTTGAGAAGATCCTGCAGCTGCCCAGTTCTTTCAAATTGCCATTCTTCTGGTAGGCTTCTTTTACAAATAGGTAACAAACACCAATGTCTTAGATTTGGGGTGCACTATATAATCATGAGTTTTAAAAGCAAGCTTGAAATCTTCTTGGGCGATATTTGGCTTTATTTTTCTATATACAAAGAATTTTCAGATTTTTCTGTTATTCTAAGCAAAGGGGGGAGAGTAGTAAGATTAGTCCTAACATAATAGCTTCTTTGCAGCATCAATACCTGATTAACCCACCAGCAGCTTAACATTCTCTTAATTTCAGGGAGTAACTTAGGCTTTGATATATCCCAAGTTTAAGCAGGGCCAAATGGCTTTGTGACATGTGGGAAGTAATGGCATCTGTGTTCCGAAAACTGTGAAACAAACAAAGGTCCCAGTGGGTTGCTTGGATCTTCTCAAAGAAAAGGCAATCCCAGCAGTGAGGTTGCCATGCTTTGAAAAGTTGGGTGAAAGTGTCCAGCAGTGCCCACACCAAGGTTCTCTGCAAGGATCAAGAAATGGGTGCCCATAGAAATGCTTAGACAGTCAAGGGCCTTCCTTGGCTTGAGGACGGTGAGCATTGCGCCCCCACTTGTGCTGAGAGAGGCAAAGCATACTAAACACACTAATAGCATGGTCTTAGCAATCATACTTAATTTTTTGCTGATAAATTTATCAATTTAAAACATTTCTATGCTGTCATTTCTGTCCATCTAGATAAACTTTGATGAAATGAAAAAAATAAAAACCAGTAGGACTTCAATTGTACAGTTATAGAAATCATCTTAACCTTTTAAAAAACCCCACCCTTCCAGCAGTTATACATGACCTAAATCGAGGGTGTCTGACACTTTAAGACTTGTGCAATTCCCTAGCCAGCCAGGGGAGTTGAACTCTACAAGGGTTACAGTTGCCAAGGTTGAATATCCTTCAACTAGATCAGATTACAGATTAACAGAGTTGGAAGGGACCTTGTAGGTAATCTAGTCCAACCCCATACACCCCTGCCCAAGCAGGACACCCTACACCATTTCTGACAAATGGCAGTACAATCTCTTGAAAGCCTTCAGTGATGAAGCTCCCACAATTTCCAGAGGCAAGCTGTTCTATTGATTAAATTGCTCTCACTGTCAGAAAATTTCTCCTTATTTCTAGGTTGATCTGTTTCCATCCATTATTCCTTGTCTGTCCTTTGAGTGCTTTGGAAAATAGCTTGACCCCCTCCTCTCTAGAGCAGCCCCTCAGATATTGGAGCACTGCTATCATGTCTCACCTAGTGTTTCTCTTCTCTAGACTAGCCATGCCCAGTTCCTGCAACCGTTCATCCTATGTTTGAGCCTCCGGTCCCTTAATCATCCTGATTGCTCTTCTCTGCACTCTTTCTAGAGTCTCAACATCTTTTTTTTATAGTGTGGTGATCAAAATTGGATGCAGTACTGTAGGTGTGGCCTTACTAAGGCTTTACAGAGTGGTATTAGTACCTCATTTGATCTTGATTGTATAGGATTGCATTAGCTTTTTTTGGCTGCTGCTGCACACGGCTGGCTCCTATTTAGCTGGTTGTCCGCTAAGACTCCACGATCCCTCTCACAGTTCCTGCTATTGAGCCTGGTTTCCCCCAGTCTGTATGTGTCCTTTTGGTTTTTCTTGCCTAAGTGAAGGACTTTCCTTTTCTCTGCATTGAATTTCATTTTATTAGATGGGGCCCAGTATTCTAGTCTGTCAAATCACATATTTCACAAGTATTAGCCACCCATCTCCCTTAGACAGAAGATGGATGTGAAATTATCTTTCTTTGCAAGCACATTTCTAACTGCCTTACTTCCTAAGATTCAAGTTTACATTGGAGAAGTTAAAACCATAGTAACATCTAAATATAACATCATAGGAGTTAAAATTGAAGGTACCCCAACATTTGACTCAATAGCCTGTGGAACGGGGTGTTTTTAGCTGCTTTGTAAAATATATGCAGACCCAGGAATCTAAAATGAACTGCCTTCCCCCACCTCATTTAGCCTCACATGAGAATGGGGCCCAAGTCAGCTTCTCTCGGGAGAGAGTACATAGGTAGAAACTTCCTGGCCAGGATCCTGCAAACCATGATGTGCCAGGTTGGGTAGGACTTTGAAGATTAAAACCGAATTTTTGCATTGGGATGAGAAGCCGTCTGGTGCCATGTTTCCCCAAAAACAAGACCTATCCCGAAAATAAGGTTTTCTGCAAGTGCACCCAATATAAGCCCTACCCCCCAAAATAAGCTCTACTTAAGTGTCTGTGCAGCCGGCCACCCACCTGCCCATTCCATTTGGCTGTGGTGCTGCTGGCACAAGGTGAGGTGAGGCGAGAGAGTGGGTGAAGCTGCCTCACATGCAAACTGGCTTACCTCAGACCTGCAACCAGGCCATCCATGCCCCAACACCTGCCTAGCCTTGCGGCAATAACCCACTTCTTCTAATGGTACCGGCATGTCACTCAGCCTCCTGCTCTGGTACCACACTGGTGCCAGAAGAAGGAGTGGGCCAGAGAGGTAAGGCAAGGCAGGTGTCGGGGTGTGGATGGCCTGGCTTTGGGGGCACTGAGGTAAGCCAGTGTGGGGCACGTGGGGCAGCTCCATCCCCCCGCCTTACAGCAGTGGCACTCAAAATGGCAACAGTACTTGGACTTATATCCTGCTGCACAGTGCTTTACAGCCCTCTCTGGGTGCTTTTACAGAGTCCGCCTTCTGCCCCCAACATCTGGGTTCTCATTTTAATGACCTCGGAAGGATGGAAGGCTGAGTCAACCTTGAGCCTGGTTAGATTCGAACTGCCAAATTGCAGGCAGCCAGCAATTACACAGAAGCAGCTTGCAGTACTGCTTTATAACCACTGTGCCACTGTGGCTGAAATAACACACCCACTCACCCACCCCTGAAATTAAGCCCTAGTGCTTATTTCAGAGCCGAAAAGAGAATAAGATTGGGTCTTATTTTCGGGGAAACACTGGTATTCTTAGTAAACAAATATAGCGGAAGGGAAAAGGTCAAAACAGCCAAGATGGTAGCCATGGACATTTGGTTAAAGCCCTGCTCTTTTCATTTATGTCAGAGTCATATAAAGGGTAAAGTTTCAGTTAAAATGCTGCAACCATTGTTTTGACTTTTTTCACTCTTTCCCAGTGGACCCCTCCCTCCTATTCATGACCACATTCATAAATCGGAAGCATACGTCTTCTTTCATTTGTCCTCAAGATCCAGTATTAAATCTTCACAGCCACACATTTCAACTAAAAATATAACTTTTTTATATTTGTTGCCATGGAAATATTATATTTTACCATTCTTTACAGTACAAATTCTTGGGTACTTCACAGCATAAAAACAAAAAATACAAAAGGCATATAACAATGGCAATAATCAGATGGCGGGAATAGTCCATAAAACAAAAGTTGTATACCAGAAGGGGTTCCAACCACTCTTGCTCCAACACAGTGGTGGCATTCAGCCAGTTCTCACCAGTTCACATGAACCAGTAGCAAGGATTTGGTGTGGGTCACCGAACCGTTAGTAACTTCTGGCTGGCCATGCTCCCAACCCAGTCGCTGCTCGCTTACCCCACCTGCCCGATGCCCGATGTTCACTCACCCAGTCTACCTGATGCTCACCTGCTCAGTCACTCCTTAAAGGAGTTTTTTTTTTACCTCCTGACAACCAGCTGTTCCTACAAACAGCTGTGCCAGGATTCCCCTCTCTTCTTACTGCTTTGCCCAGGAGGCTCCCTGAGGCCCAGGAAAGCAAAAATTCTACCTTTGGAACATAGGACGGGCACACAAGCACTCCTCCACACTCCACAGGTTCTTCCCAGATCCTTTTCTTCATAGAACTTGGTTTCTGTTAGAATTTGCTGCACATAAGTAAATAATTCAGCACGATTCATTTATAACAAACTTCTTTATATACAATATTATACAGTATGATGCATGTATACAATACCCATGCAGCAGAAGTCAGAATCAGAACTCAGAATCCAGAAGTCATAATCACAGAAGCAATATATTACAGAGGCTATATTGGAAGGACAGAGCAACTCCTATATACAAATCAGTCAAGCTAAGCCACGCCCAGGCTCTGAGCTGTCTGGGTCACCAAACAGTCCCCATTGGCTGACCTGTTACCATGTCAATTCCAATTCATGAACTCTTATATGCTGACAGTTTCTACCCCTTTCACCATCATGCTAACCATCCTCTGAACATGCTCCAACTTGTCATGATTGCTATGCCCAGAACTGGACACAGGACTCTCAGAAGGAACAGCCTAGGGCAAAGTACAGGCAGACAGTTATGACCTCTAATCTGGACTCTATACTCCTGAATATATCCCCAAATAGCATCTGTTCTTTTAGCAATGGCATCGTATTCCACTTGTGAACTACTAGAAGGCACAAATCTTTTTTAAAAAAAATAGATTTTATTGAATTTACAGTTTAAAAACAAATCAACGGTACATTTACAAAACAGAAAGAAAACGGCTGGGGGGAAAGAAGGAAAACACCCGGCCTAACACACCGGATAAAGGCCGGTTGGGGGCAAGAGAAAAGATATAGAGGGAGAGAGGGGAAGGGAAGGGGAGGGAGAATAGGGTAGAAAGTACAATTAAAAACGAATGATATCTTTTTGTGACAGTCTGTAAGGATCATTTCTCTTCGTCATATCCAATCTACTCCTCTTTTCCATTATGTTTAAGTTACTCTATATCATTTACATAATTTGTCTCTGTGTAAGCCAATTATACCATGAGTCCCAGTTGTCGTAAAATGTTGAGGACTCTTTGTTTTTTAACGCTATCGTTAGTTTATCCATTTCAGCACACTCACAAATTTTCTGAATAACCATTTGCTCTGAAGGTGTATGAGGTGATTTCCAACATTGAGCAAACGCTAATCTAGCTGCAGTTAGAATATGGATTATTACATATTTTGTCTTTTTGGATAAATATCTATCAGAGATCCCTAACAGGAAGAACTCTGGTTTATAGTCTATTTGTTCTTTAGTTATCTCCTCTAACCATTTTCTGATTTTTTGCCAAAATTTTTGGGTAGTTTTACAAGACCACCACGTGTGGAAAAATGTTCCTTCAGTGCTTTTGCATTTCCAACACCTTGAGCTCATGTTAGGGTTCATCTTCGCCAACCTCGAAGGGGGTAAGTGCCATCTATATAACATTTTATACATATTTTCTTTGTACGCCGCCGATTTCGTAATCTTGATGTTTCTATTCCAGATCCTTTCCCATTCTGTTAATGTAATGCTTCTTCCAATATTCCTACTCCACGTTATCATGTTCCCTTTCACTATCTCTTGCTCTAATTCTACCTCCAATAAATATTTATAAAATTTGGAAATATTCTTTTTATTTGATCCTAATAAGATTTTATCTAAATATTGTAATTTGCTATAGGTTCCAAACTCTTTGATATCTTGTTTGTATCTGCTATGGATTTGTATATATAACCACTGGTCAATTTTAAATCCCTGTTCCTATAAATCCTGTCGAGTTCTTAATTTTCCTAGAGGGTCTAATAAATCTTTATATTTAATCGTTTTTGTTATATCCAAATTGTTGGGATGAACCATTGCCTCCATTGTTGAAAGCCAAATCGGAATTTTTAAATAATGTTTTTTGCATATTTTTTTCCAGTTAGTTAATAATGAATGTCTAATAAAGTGTCTTTGGAAATACGACTGTCTGGTTTTCCCCACTTCCCATAAAAATGCGTGCCACCCTCTCTGAAGGTCGTGCCCTTCTAAGGCTAAGGTTCTTTTATTGAGTAAATTAACCCAGTCTTTTAACCAGATTAAGTTGGCTGCCCAATAATATAATTCCCAATTTGGGAGCGCTAGCCCCCCTCTACTTTTTGCATCTTGTAAAGCCTTAATATTGATTCTAGCTTTTTTCCCTTGCCAAATAAATTTAAGTGTTACCTTATTTATATCTTCAAAAAAAAATTTTGGTAATTTAATTAGGATTGTCTGGAATAAGTAAAGGAATTTTGGTAGGATGTTCATTTTGATCGTGGCAATCCTGCCCAGTAGAGAAAGCTGCAGCTTATTCCAGGATTCTAGGTCTTTCTTAATTTGCTGTAATAGATTATCGTAATTATTCTCTTTGAGCGATTTACTATGTGGTGTTAACCATATGCCTAAATATTTGACCTTTTTTGTTGCCTGTATCCCTATGGTTTTTTCTAATTCTTTCCTCTGATTCTCTGTTAGATTTTTAGTCATTAATTTTGTCTTATTTCTATTGATCTTTAATCCTGCTACTGAACCGAATTGTTCTAGTTCTTTTATTAGGTTATGTCCTTTTTCCATGGGTTCCTCTAGGAAGAAAACCATATCGTCTGCGAACGCCTGTAGTTTATATTCCTCTGCTTTGACCCTAACTCCTTGGATTTCAGAGTTTTGTCTTATCTGCGTTAACAGTGATTCTAAAGCAAGTATAAATAGGAGGGGTGAGAGGGGGCAACCCTGTCTGACACCCTTTTCAATGTTTAATGGGCCTGTTTGTTCACCATTAATTAGTATGTTGGCCTGTTGGGTGTTGTAAATTGTTGTGATAATGTTCTCGAATTTAGTGCCCAGACTCATGTTATAGATTTTTTGTATTAAAAAGTGCCAATGTAGATTATCAAATGCTTTCTCAGCATCTAAAAACATGAGTGCAAATTGTTTCTCTGGATGAACTTCATAATATTCTAAGACGTCAATAACGGTTCTTAGATTATTTTTGATTTGGCGGGACGGAAGGAAACCATTTTGATCTTCATGAATGCATAAATTTAAAACTTGTTTTACTCTATTCGCTATAATTGAGGTAAATAATTTATAATCAGCGTTTAAAAGTGAAATTGGTCTATAATTGTTGATATATCTGGCATCTACGTCCTCCTTCGGAATTAACGAAATCAACGCCCCCCCCCTCCATGAGTCTGGCATTTTGGCTGCCAAAAGTACTTCGTTAAACACTTCCAGCATCAGTGGCCCTAATAACTCTATTGTAGCTTTGTACAATTCTACTGGAATCCCATCTGGACCAGGGGATTTATTATTACTTTGGTTCTCCATTGCAGATTTCAACTCAGACCATGTAATATCCTTATTTAATAATTCTTTCTCTCCTTCCCCTATTGTTTTATCATTCGTATTCTCCAGATAAGTTCTTATTTTGTCTTCATTGATTTCTTCCTTTTTATATAATCTTTGAAAATAGTTTAATATAATATCTTTTTTCTTCTCAATCTCATGTTGTGGTATGCCTTTCTCGTCTATTAGTTGGTGTATCAGTCTCTTTTCTTTTTCTTTTTTAAGTTTATGAGATAGCCATCTTCCTGGTTTATTAGCGTGTTCAAAATAATTTTGTTTGGACCTTCTCAAACTAACTTCTATTTTATCTTGTTCAATTAAATTCAGCTTATGTTTGGCTAATATTAACTGGTTTTGTATTCCTTGGCTCTTAGGAGTTTTTTGTAATTGTATTTCTAAGTCTTTGATTTGTTGTTGTAATACGTTTTGTCGGGCATAAGTTCTCTTGTTTCTCATAGCATTATAGGAAGTTGTTGTACCTCTTATAATTGCTTTCATAGTATCCCAAATATTCTGTTTTGAAGTTGTTTCATTACTATTATCTTTTAGGAAATAATTTAGCTCCTCTTTCAGCTTATTGATATACTCTTCTTCGTTTACTATTTGGGTATTTAGTGTCCATCTTTTTTTTATTCCTCTCCTGTCTCTCCAAATTAGCTGTATTGGGTTGTGGTCAGCCCATTCATTTGGTAGGATTTTAATTTCTTTTATTTCATTAGCCAAATCCAAATCCATCCAAACCATATCTATTCTAGTCCAAGTCTTATGTGGATTGGAATAGTATGTAAATTGTTTCTCTTCCAGGTTCCGTTCCCTCCATAAATCTTTTAAATTTAACTCTTTCAACATTTCCTTACATGCCATAGAAAATTCCCTTTTCCCCTTCTTTTTTTTCCCCCATATTACTATGGTCTTTTTGGTAGTCTGCAATGGAGTTAAAATCGCTAATCAAGCAAATGTTCCTTTTTTCAAAGCCTACTATTTTTTGGTGGAGGTGTTTAAAAAATTTTCCTTGGTCTTCATTTGGGGCATAGATTGCTACAAGTAAAAATGTGATGTGGTTTATCCAAACTTGTATAACCAGAGTTCTTCCTTCGGGATCCGACCAGGTTAATTCTGCCTTTACATCTTGTTTTATGTAAATTGCAATTCCTTTTTTCTTGTGTTTATCGGCCAGTGCCGTAAAAAGTTTTCCTAATTTTGGACAAATTAGATGTCTTTCATCATTTTTTGAAATATGTGTTTCTTGAAGACATATTATATCTGCGTTATGTCGAACAAGTTTTGAAAATATCCTTTTTCTTTTTGATATTGAATTTAATCCATTTATATTGATGGAGAGCAACTTCTTCCCCTCCACCATTTATCTACGTCTGCTTAGATTTTTGCCTAGTAATGATTCGATTCTCTTCTTGTTGTTGTTGTGGGATTTGCTCTTCTCTCCTAGGTTGTGGTTTATCACTTCCTGAAATTGGAGAAAGTCGTTCCTTTTGGGTTCTGTGACGATATCGGTCCTCCTGTGGTCTCCTTTTAAGTTCTTCTTTAGCGAATTGACCATCCGTATCCGTGAGCTGTTGATAAAAGTCTTGGGCCTGTTCTATCGATTCAATTTTGATTTTCCTCTCTTTCCACGTAATTAACATCCCTTCCAGGATTAGCCATTTAAATTGGATTCCTTTTTTATTTAAATCATTAGCTAGAAATTTATAATCTTGTCTTATCGTCCTTACTTTCTTTGGAATTTGTTTTAAAATCATAATTTCTCTGCCTTTATATGATATCGTTTCCTCCCTAAACATTTTCAAAATTAAATCTCTCAGACATCTCCTAGAGAAGCGGATATGGATTTCTCTTGGGCAGTTGTTGCGTCTGGCGTAGCTTGTGCTAACCCTATATACCTTATCAAACTCTTTAATTAGGTCATCTTTTTCTTTTCCTAACCATTCAGCCAATATTTTTGCCATCAAATGTTCCAATTCTTCATTTTTTGTTTCAGCCACATTCTGGAACCTTAAATACGCCATTGCTTTGTCCATCTCGAGATGAACCAGTGAGTCTTCCATTTCTCTAAGTACATTTTTAAATTCCTCATCCATCCTTTCAAAGTTAGTCTCCATGCGTGTTGTTCTACTCTCTATATCTTTTATTTTCACTTCATTTTTCTCCATGGCCTGCTGCAGAGACCCTATCTTACCCTCCACCTTCGATATATCCGCTTTCATTTCAGCCTTCAGTTTCCCCATCTCATCTTTCAATTCGCTTATATCTGCTCTAGTTTCATTGTGATTTTTAATCATCATTTCTTGCATTTTAGATATAGCTTCCTGCAAGGATAATAAGGAAGTTTGTATATTAATGTTGGGGACATTAGGCTGCTTTTCCCCTGTTAAGGACTCCTCAATAGTTTTTTGAGTTGTTGGTGGGGTGGGTGTCAACATAGTTGATAGGGTCGGGGTAGCCTTCCTTCCTGTTTTTAAGGCCATAGTTGTCGTGGATGTCATCTCTCTAAGTATTTGTTTTTGTTGATGCACAATTTTAGATATATTATCCCAAATCACCATTCAGTGTTTGGGTCTTGTATTTAAAAGTCTATTCTCATATTTCAATTTAATATCTCGCTCCACAGTCTTTTCCCCTATATTATAAATAGATATCTACTACCGTATTCTAGTCTATGTAATAAGAAAATTGGTCAGCAATAGTACATCAATTAACACTTTAAGGAATTAATCTTAAATGTCTTAAGTAGTCTAAATAATTTATAAATAGTTTATATCAACAGAGTTTATCCCTCTTTACTATTAATACTTACAACAGTAATCTCTTAACTCTATAATAATAGTATACCCCTCTCTTTCTTTTCCCCCCCCCAAATAAGTAAAATTATGTAAGCAATTTAAGAGATACAATAGGGAGGCAGGGGGCAAAATAATAAGAGAAAGGGTAGGAGAGAGATTACTACAGCTTCAGAAAATCAACAAACAAAAAGCAAGGAAGTCATCTTAAGGAGAAAGTAGTGCCAAACTAGTAATATTAAGTAGTACCACGTAATAAAGGAAGCAAGTTGAGTGAGCTAATAGTCCATCTTCCAGCTAGAGGATTCTTTTCAGCATTCCAATCAGCAAATGGTGTAATGTGCTGACTAATGTGCAGTCCCGAAACCGTCTTTCCCAGCCTTCTGTTTGTCTCTGCCTTCTTCCTCTTGCTTCTTCTTCTTTCTTTGCTTTCCAACTTTTAAATCAACATACAAATCTTCCAAAGTCCAATATAATGCTCAGTTTGTCTTCTCCACAATATTAAATAGATGTGGTAGTCGTGTTGTACTCAGATCTGAGGGTTCATCAGACTCGATCCATGTCAGTATTCTTTCACCTCCATCGCCTCCCTTTTCTCAAGGCACAAATCTTTTTCACACATATTACAACCAAGCCAGATCTCCATCTTATATTTATATGTTTCCTTTTTTGTGTGTGTCCCCAGCTGCTCCCAGACTGGACATGTCTTAATGTTAAATTTCATCCTTGTTAAATTTGGCCTATTGTACCTGCCTACCAAAGTCATTTTGAATCTTGTCTTTTCTATATGTTAGCTATCCCTCCTAGTTTCGCATCATTTGCATATTTAATGATCCTTTCCTCAATCTCAGGTTATTAATAAAGAAGTTTAATAGGACAGGTCAAGACAGAACCCAGTAGCCCTCTATCTGGTCCTACTCTTCCACCCGATGTAGAACCATTTGTGAGCTTCCTCTGGGTGTTGATTCCACTCTACCCACTGCTTGTATAACTTAGTTCAGGGGTCCCCAACCCCCAGTCCTCACTGGTTAGGAATTGGGTTATGTAGCTGGAGGTGAGCTTTCCCCCACCTTCCTTCCCTCTTAGAAACAGAAAGTTTTCAAAGAGGAAATAATATTTCACAGAATAACAGAGTTGGAAGGTACCTTGGAGTCTTCTACTCCTGAGTCCCCTGCTCAGGCAGGAAACCTATAACATTTCAGACAAAGTGTTGTCCATGTCAGTCTCTTCTTAAAAACTTCCAATGTGGGAGCACCCACTACTGGGGGTGAGTTGTTCCCCTGATTAATTGTTCTAACTATCAGGAAATTCCTCCTTAGTTCCAGGTTGCTTCTCTCTTTGATTGCTTTCCACCCACTGGTACTTCTCCTGCCCTCAGTTGCTTTGGAGAAGAGCTTGACTGCCTCTTCTTTGGGGCAGCTCCTCAAATATTGGAACACTGCTATCATGTCTCCCCTCATCCTTCTTTTCATTAAACTAGACGTATCCAATTCCTGCAGCCCTTCTTTATATATTTTAGCCTCCAGTCCCCTAATTTATTTTACATCGTGGCAACCAAAACTTGATGCAATATCCCAAGTGTGGCTTTACCAAGGCCTTATAAAGTGGTATTAACACTTCACACGATCGGGATTCTATCCCTCTGTTAATGCAGCCTAGCACTGTCTTGGCTTTGTTGGCAGCAGCACACTGGGAACTTCTCTCTAGCAGAGTATGTGCTTTGGGCTATTCTGTGTGTGGTATTTATATGGTGCCTGTTGTGTGTGTGTGGGTTTTAGATGTCGGTTGGGGTGTTGATGGCTAGCTATTAAGACATTGGCTATTGTTTTCATGCACTGCCATCCCTTCCCCTCCTAAGTACTTAATAAGCTGGTCGTAAGTCAAAAATCCTGTTGACTGACAAGGGGCCTGTTTCCCAGGTTTCAATCACTTCTCCAGGTTGTTTTTGTCCCTGCTTGTCCAACAATCTTAGTAGCTGTGAAATTGAATGTCATGTCCTTGTTCATTGTAATGTGAGTCTACCGATTTACTCAGGTTTCCTCATCCGACAGCTGGCTCATATTTAAGTGATGGTTCACTAGGACTCCAAGGTCCCTCTCACTATTGAGCCAGGTACCATCTATACTATACATGCATTTTATTTCTCTAGCCTAAATGTAGAACCTTATTTTTTTCACCATTGAATTTCATTTCATTAGATAGCACCCAATGTTCAAATCTGTCTAGATCCTTCTGGATCTTAAGCCTATCTTCTGGAGTGTTGGCTATTCCTGCTTGGTGTTGTCTGCAAATTGGACGAGCTCCCCATCTATCCCCTCGTCCAAATCATTGACGAAGATGTCGAAGCGTCCTGGGTCTAAGATAGAGCCTGGTACTTTACCCCACTGGCAAGTCACTGGTGTAATCTGGAAGGGAAACCCCATGCTGAGCCATTGAAGAGTGCAGGTGGTGGTCATTCATGCCTCTTCCTGCTTCCCCAGGTCCTTTGTTTGGGGGCTTCCTCCGGAGCAGAAGCAGAGAGCGGCTTCCAGGGAAGGTTTCTCTGTGTCTTCTGATTTTCCTCCAGAGCAGAACAAGAGAGCCTCTTCCCATGAAAGCTTTTCCATGTCTTTATTCTGATTTTCCTCTGGAGCAAAATCATCTGACGGCAGGCCTTAAGTCAGATTCCCACCTGTTTTTTAGTCCATGCACGGCCTGCCCATTTTTTAATTCACCATTTCTGTCCGTGCCTCTTTCTCATACTGAGCACTTGTCTAAGTCACAGTTTTGGTAATTCCCACATCCCATCTTTGTGAAGGAGGGTTTTCTGCAGTGACAGCAACCAAGCCAAAATTACAGAGTAGACTGGACATAAACAACACACTTCGGGTGTCACTATCTCTCACCAGCCCCAGATGGGATTGTCTAGTTACAGGAAAACAGATTCAGGGCTCCCACAGATTCTGCATTATGGTGAGTTGTAAAATTATATCATTATATATTGCAGGGGTGGGCAAACTTTTTGGCTCGGGGGCCACATTGACTTTTAAAATTTGACAGACGGGCCGGGTCAGCACAAGATTTTTTGGGAATTGTCCCCCCCCTTCCTCCCCTTCTTCTCCTCCTTCCCCTCCCCTCGGAGGCCCCCTGAGTCAGGAGTTGCTATCGCGGCTCCAGTCCCGCGTTGCCTCGGGAAGGGAAAGGCAAAAAGGAAGAGCCGCGGTGGCGCTTTGCAATGACAGCAGTGGCACCGGAGGCTCAGGCTCAGCGGCTCCTGGTTTTGCCTTTCCCTTCCCAAGGCAACGCGGGACTGGAGCCGCGCGGAGCTGCGCCCGTGGTAGCAACTCCTGACAGCCCCAGCCGGACACCTGAGCGGAGCCTGGGCGGAGGGAAAGCAGTGGGCGTTCCCTGGGCGGCGACCTCGGCCCCGCCACCAGGGAAGCGGCTGCCCAGCTCCGTGTTGTGTTTGCGATTTTATGGCACGCGGCGCGGGGTCTCTTTTGGCCGGCCCCAATTTTTTTTTCAGAGGGGAATTTTTTTTTCCAGAGGCGGGCCGTATTAAAATGACCAACAGGCCGGATGTGGCCCGTGGGCCGTAGTTTGCCCACCCCTGATATATTGCAATGTAATCTGTTAATTTTTCATCCAGATAAATTTTCATCCGAAAACTGTAATCTTGCATTTTTAAATACACTTATTAACCAGAATATAAATTTCAGTTTCCCGGTGTTTTTCAGTAATTTTTTTAGTGTTATAATGGAGGGGAGCGGCCTTCTCCACAAATACCGTCATACATTTTCATAAGGACATATAGACAAATCTTGCAAGTTTCATATCCATTTTTAATTTAAAAAATAATAAAACAAATATCATTATACACTGTCCAATGTATTACAGCCATTGTGAAACACACACCCCTTCACCCTATTATAAAACTTCAACAAAACAGAAAGGACACAAACACACACACACACAAAGAGAGAGAGAGAGCGTATAGATGAAAACTCATTTAAAAACCTTTGAGAAATGCAAAGTATTCAGCTGGCTGGAAATTATGCTCAGTAACTTTATGCCACAAAAGAAATCTAATAGCTATAAAACCTCTTCTAAAGGGCAGATCCCCAATATGATACAGGCCATTATTTAAATACCTTAATCCCAAAGCACCAATAACTTTAAAGTTTAAAAAAAGCACTCAAAAGTCAGAGTTAAAAAAAATTGGACAGATCTTTAAATATTATTGAGAAGTGATTACAGCAGTGGTTCCCAAAATGGGCGGTACTACCCCCTGGGGGCATTGGGGTGACTTGGGGGGGGTGCTAAGAGGCAAGGGGGGTGGCAGAGGAGTGCTGGAGGTGGGCCCCTTGCAGGGCGCAATTCAGGGGTGCGATTCTACAGTTGATTACTGCTCCCAGTAGTTCAGAGAACTGGTAAAATGGGCCCCTGGCTGGCCCCACCCCTCTCCACCCGCTCCACTGTTCCCTGCCTGTGCACAATTTATTTATTTAGAAAATTTACAATAAATGTTATGTGCTTGAATCATTCTGATACCATCCCTAGCCCACTCCCGGTCCGTGGAAAAGTTATCTTCCATGAAACCGGTCCCTGGTGCCAAAAAGGTTGGAGACTACTGATTTAGTTCATATGATAACATTTTATTAAGGAGAATCTTTGTCAAGTGCTTTGCTGAGGTCGGGGTATAAGACTTCCCAGAAATTTCAGTTGGAGATTCTGCTAGTTCTTCTGTTTCCTAGGACCTAATTTATCCAGCCTTGGAGAACTGGAGTCAATTAATTGAGCGAATGGTTCTTTTACTATTTTTGCCTACCTGAGCACCAGTTCCCTCCTTGCAGTAGTGGCTCAACGTATATTCTTGGCATGTTTCAGATGGCAGCATGACCTACCCAATCCAAAGGCTTTGATGTAGTCAGGAAGACAGAGTTAAAACTCCTCTGGTTCTTTCTTTCAGTTGGCCATCTTACACTCACTGTCTCATGTCCTGTCTGTTTTGAAACCTGCTGTTCATCTGAGTTATTCTATTTGTCTTTGCAAGATCTTAAGCAAACCTTTAATTACATGAATTAAATTATTGCATACTTTGATCATTTGTACATTCTACATTCTTTGGAATACAAATATACGTTAGTCTTTTTCAGTCTCCAGTCTGCACATTCCTGTTCTGTCTCTGCTGACCCAGCTTTTAAATTGTCTCTTCTGCCAATTTAAGAAGTTCACTGGGTCTTCCATCTGCGTCTGGTGCTTTTCTATCCAACAGTGAGTTTGAAGCTTGGATTCTAACAGTTGCATTCTGGTAGTTCAATCCGGAGTCATTGCTGTATGGTCATGCAAAGACTTTCCAACTTTCCTCCCCAAAGGGCACAATTATATCTGCTCAAGCTGAACAGACTCCACCAGTTTGCTCTACTCTCTTCAAAAATAGTTAATTTCCACCCTCCGCCATGTGACTTTGATAGGCATCGATTGGGGTCAAAGCTAAGGAAATCATTTGTAACTGCATGAGAGACAGGAAGGAGGAGATGAGTGACAGGGGCTGCTTCTAAACATTTGGCCTATTCATTCAGATGAGGACACTCAGCCAGCTCTCTTCTGAACTTGCCCATTTTCAGAAGACCTCCAGAACTTCACCCTCTATAACTTGCTTGATCGTCTGCACTAAGAACGGGTGTCAAATAGTGCAAATGATCATCAGAATAGAGGCGGGAGGGACCTTGGGGGCCTTCTAGTCCATCTTCCCCAGTCAAACAGGAGACCCTGTCCCATTTCAGACAAGTGGTTGTCCATGTCCGGCCTCTCCTTCCTTGAAATCTTCCCGTGATGGAGCCCCCACAACGGCTCTGTGGAGGGAAGCTGCTCTGCTGGTCCGTTGTCCTCCCTGTGAGGAAGTTTCTCCTTAATCCCAGGTTGTTTTGCTCCTTGATGCGTTTCCGCCCGTTGTTTCTTGTCTTGCCTTCTGGTGCTTTGGAGAAGAGGTGGACCCCCCCCCTGTTCTTTGTGGCAGCCCCTCAAATCCTGGGATGCTGCTACCATAAACATTGTGAGGTGGCCTCTCACCGTCCTCTCCTAATACATACAGGGTGGTTTCTTTTTCTTAAAACAGGACTCAACATTGTCCCAAAGGGGCTTTTTCAAAAGGCAACTTGACTTTCTTGATTTTTTTCCTATAAGGCATTTCACTTCTCACCCAAGAAGGTTCTTCAGTTCTGACTTCAGTGAAACATTTTTAAGACGGAAAAAAACGAGAAAGTCCAACTGTCTTTTGGAAAAGCACCTCTGGGACAACCAGGACCTGGATGACTGAGAACCTCCAGAGGCAGCACCCAACATTGTTCTGACTTTTTAATTGCTGCTCTGCATTGAGATAGTGGCTTTAATAGGTTTCTGAGGCATTTCTTTTTCTCTTAATACCTTTGCAATCCATCAAAGAATTCTTGCTGTTGATGGGAGAAATAAAAATCAGAACGATCAGGAACAGCGAATCCTTTGGCTCCCTCCAGTGTGGAACAAGGGACGGAGTGTCTCTTTCTGACCTGAGGTGCCCATTTTTCCACCCTCAGTTTACACCAAGGACATTACTCTCCTGCTCAGACACCTCAGGCCAGCCGTCTGAAGGGAACTGCTGAGCTGGCCAGGAGGCTCTTGAGCTGGGAGACTCACACACCCACACACACCCACACACCCACACACCTCCCCCTTCCTTGCTGCAGAATCCCCTCAGCTGATGAAGTGGGTCACAATCCCCTCCGAAATCCAGGTACCTTGCTGTAGACCTTGCCCAGGCGCCATAAAAAGAGGTAAAAGGGCCACCCCTGCAGGGCACAGCCCCCCCCCCCCCGGCCCTCTTCCTCCCCACCGGAGCTCAGCTCTGGCCTCCCCGCCTCCTGAGCCAGGAGGGAGAGTTCAGGGGAGGCAGAGCCAGATCTGGGGGGGGGGAGGACGGTCCTACTGCCAGGTTGTGGCTGCTTGCAAGAAGCAAAAAGGGCACCTTGAGGGATGCTTAGCTAGCTGCTCTTAATGCAAAGGAGCATGAAAGCAAAGAGGGGCGCAGGGGAGTAGGTACCAACCTGGGGGTGCCAAGATTGACAAACAGAAAAAGCAAAAGACAGCAGCGGCACACTCTGCGAGGGTTAAGCGTAATTTTGCAATGTAAACATGGTGAAAATGTCTGACAAAAGGAAGGAAGGAAGGAAGGAAGGAAGGAAGGAAGGAAGGAAGAGAAAGAAAGAAAGAAAGAAAGAAAGAAAGAAAGAAAGAAAGAAAGAAAGAAAGAAAGAAAGAAAGAAATGGGTCTGAGGCTGAATTCCTAACCAGGTGGAAAGGGGAACCCAACTGCAGGGGGCGCCAGAGGTCCAGAACTCCATGGGCTCAAGTGCCTGAAAGCCCAGCGGACCCTCTGCTGCCCCCCCAGGGTCCCCTCCCAGGTGAGCAGAGCAGAAGTGGGGCCAATTGTGAAGGGGCTGAGGCCCAGCTCCCCAGGCCCCAGTTCCTGCCCCCCCCCGGGCCCAGCCCCCGGGGCGCAGCGCCCCGGGCCCCCCGGGGGGGGGGGGGGGGGCTCCCCCCGGGCAAGCGGGGGGGGGGGGGGGGCGCCCTCGGGGGGCGGGGGGGGGGGGGAAAAAGGGGGGGGGGCAGGGGGGGTTGGGGGGGGGGGGGGGGGGTGTAGGAGGCCTGCTGGGGGGCTTCTGGTGGTGAAAGGGGGCTGAGGGTGGCCCTCGTCCCAACTGGACCACCCCCCTGTGCTTTCCCACCCTCCTCACTTTCTCCTGCTTTAGGCCTCCCGCCATGGGCAACCTGATCAAAGTGCTGGGCAAAGATTTAGAAAACTGTCCTCATTTCTTCCTGGATTTTGAAAGTAAGTCCCGGACACAAAAGAATGGGCTGGGCTGCGGTAGGGCCCCCATAAATCCTGCCGGGGGAGTCACTGTTCTCCACCAGTTTGGGGGGGGGGCTTGGGCCATGGACTCCTATGTTGGCCTGGTGGGGGGAGCCAACCGCTGCAGCGGCTGACGCTACAAAGAAGCAGCAGCTCCATTGCCCCCAGGCAGCCTTGCACGCTTCCCCCCTTGGGAGGGAGGGGCGGCCACAGTTTTAGAGCGGACGCCTGGACGTCCCTGGAAGTTTGGGTGCAGAGTTCCCCATCAGGCAAATTGGGGGTCCTTAAATCCCTGCCCTTCTTATCGATGTTTGCACCCCCTCCTGCCATTCCCAGGTGCTCAGGACAGATGGCAGACTGGAAAACCAGAAGTAAAAAGCAAAACCATATGAAGCACTTAAAACCCAGCTGAAGCTCCTCCAACTTCAGGCCAGGTTGCACCTGACCTTCGCCCCCAAGTCTGAGGCAGAGGCAACCCCCCTGCCCCCCCCCCCCCCCCAAAGCAAGCCCCCCCCAGTGGGGGAAGGGTTCAGAGCCTTTGGCTGAAGCAATCCTTCCGCCCAGCCCCAGAGGGAAAGAAGAAAGGGGGCACTTGGCTGGCACAAATGCCGCAGAGCCGGGCGGCTTCTGCCTGCTCCTGTCTTGTAGTGAAGCAGCTCTGCCTCTGGGAGAAAATGAACGAATGGACGGACGTTCATTGATTGTGCTCAGCTGAGCTGCCGTGGCTGGGCGGCTAAGAGTCGTAAGCGGAAGGTTGGCTCGAGTGGTCTCTCTCTCTCTCTCACCCTCAGGGCCTCCAGCGGCACACCGGGGAACGCACTCTAGGGGTTACTCCCGAGAGAAGCCTTGGAAGGGCCCCAGAAAGGCTGAGATCCATTTCAGGTGCTTCGCATTGCACTTCTACTCAAAACTTTCCTGGCAGGCAACCGGTTTTCAGTAGGGCAGCAGCAACGCAGAGCTGCTGCGCTCCAGCCCCGATGGGCTACCGCAGGCCAGCCTGCCATAGGGGTGTCCCCTCCCCACGTCAGAGAACAGTGGCTCCCCTCTTCCTTATCATTGGTCTTCCTCACCATCAGCCGATGCTCACCTCCATTCGGGGCAGGAAGAAGCAGGCCAGGGCGGTCCTAGTTCAGCTTGGACACCCGCAATGCCTGCCTGGGTTTTCCTGCCTTTGGCTCTGCATTGAATGTGGTCTGACCGGTTCCCCAGGATCTGCTGGAGACTCTTTCTGTCCCAGATGAGGCGCCATTCCCAGCCCCCCTCCCCCCCCATCCTCACCCCCCCCATGACCCATCATGCTTTTCTCCCTCTTGTCTCTTCTCTTGCAGGTGTGTCACATGGGGAGCCTTCTTAAAGTGTTGACTTATAATGAGCATGACCAAGGCCCTAATTTTCCCCTTGACTTTGAACGTGAGAAGGGTTTTTTAAATTATTTTTGTCTTTATTTTAATTTCTCAAGTCCTTTCCTTAATTTTTGCCTTATTCACGTTGATTTTCTTTCCTTTGGTGTTATTGTGCTGGGCGGTAGCCAAGCAGGCTGGTGGAGCTGGCCCCTGGATGGCAGTTGCACGGGGGGGGGGGGGGGGAAGGCTCCCAAGAGGAAGGCGGGGCCAGGAGCTCCGTCTCCCGAAGGACCTCTGGGCTTCGTTGGCAGCATCACTTGGAGAGGGACCCCCAATGACCGTGATCGGTGGCCCCTCCCCTCTTTAGAGGGCACCGCGGCCCTTGGCCTGAAAGGGGACTTCATCTCCCAGAATTCGGTTGAAGGAGGAACCCACGTCGGGGGAGAAAGGAATGGAGGGGGGGGGTGCTGGCCCATCAGATCCGAGGGGGAGGGGGACCCCTGCCTAGTAGCAGCAGCCAGGTAGCCCTTACAGGTATCAGGCTCTGCTTCACGCTTTCCATTCTCTTTGGTTGTCCTGTATATTGTTTCCTCCTGCCCTGCTCGGGGCCAAAGGGCTTGCTAGAGCAAAGCAGCTCATGAGTCAGGGCTTTCTGGGGAAGCCCCGGATATCCCCCCTCCTTCCTGGGGGCTCTCTCGTCCTCGGTGGGGGGGCAAAAGCTCATGGACCCCACGGGGCCACTTCACTGGCTCCCTTGAAGACCTGGCTCCTCCAGGGGCCGGTTTGGACTGACTAACCACCTTGGGGCGGCGCTTGGCAGACTCACAAGGGGGCCCTCCGAAGTGCCCTGGCTCCTTCCCATCCCTGGCCGGCCAATCATCCTCCTCCCTTCCACATTTCCCCCTCGGTGGCCACCCCTTTGGCCCCCAGCTTCTGAACGTTGCCTTCCTTCCTCCCTCCCTCCCTTCCTTCCTGGGTGGGGTGTGCTGCAGATGCTCAGCCCACAGAAGCCGAGACGGCCGTCTGGAACCAGGTGAACGCCGTCCTAGAGGAGGCCCAGACCATCCTGGCCGAGCTGCAGTCCTACACCGGCGCTGGTCAAGAGATCCGAGAGGTGCGGGCGGAGCGGAGCTTGCAGCCACCCCAGGCTGGGCCACCACCGTGGCTTAAGCGGGAGGCTCCGTTCTCACAGCCGAGGGATCCTTCACCCGGGATTCTGTTGGGGGGGGGGGGATTTGGCCGCCTAACGTTTCTGTCTTGCTGGCCTTGGTTAGTCAGAGCTCCTCCCGCAGGTAGATTGGTCCCAAACCGTGGGGGTTGACGATGGGCTCCCGCTGCCCAGGGGGGCCTTTTCTCCGGCCCCAGAGTGGCTCCCCAGCTGGCCCAGTTCCCCAGTGGATCCACCAGGGGAAACAGGCCCGGTTGGGGTTGCAGCTGCTTCCCGGGGAAAATGAAACCCCAGCAGTGAATGGGGGTCCTTGGGAAGGGCAGGCCTGGCATTGCGGCTTCCTTCCTCAGGCCATCCAGAACCCCTGCGACCTGCAGCTTCAGGAGAAGGCCTGGAATGCCGTCTGTCCTCTGGTGGCGAAGCTGAAACGGTTCTACGAGTTTTCTCTCAGGCTTGGTAAATGGAGGCCTGCTTGGTGGGGGGAGGGAGGGCCCTTTCCCCTGGTGCAGCCCGTCTCCCAGGCTGCCTCTCCGTGGACAGGGACCCTCACCGCTGTCCTGGTTTATTGATTGTACTTCTTATTACACCGCCCTTATGTTATATTACACTGGGACCCTGGTGACCTGAGAGAAGGCCCCAGGATTGTGCCCGAGCGTCCTCTGGCACCAGCCAGTTTGAGGGAGGGGCTTTTCTGGGCACGGGGGTCCCTGGGCTGCACTTTCCCCATTTGGAGAAGCTGTTCTTCTCCATTCTTGAGGCTTCCCCTTCTTAGCGGCCTGCTGCTTCCCCTGCACAGCTGGGCCCCAAGAGCCTGGCCTGGCTGGGCGCCCCTTCTCCCCCTGACCTGAGGGGAGGGGAGGGGCTTCCCCATGGGCCTCCAGTGCCCCCCTTGTCGCACTGCACCAGCCGCCCCACCCAAAGCGGCACACAGGGGCTGACCTGCCCTTTGTCCCCCCTCCCCGCAGAGAATGCCTTGAGGAGCTTGCTGGAGGCCCTGACTAGCCCCCCCTATGCCCCCACCCAGCACCTGGAGAGGGAGCAGGCCCTGGCCAAGCAGTTTGCAGAGATCCTGCACTTCACCCTCAGCTTCGATGAGCTCAAGGTACCTTGCTGGGGGGCAGGCGGGGGCAGGGGGTGGATAGGGGCAGGAGAATGAAGTAAAGGGGATCCTGGGGAGGCTTCAGCCTCAGAACTGGCCCTAACCCTGTTTAATCACGACTCGGTTGGGGCTTTTTCCTTTCCCATTTCCCCACCAGTCCCCACTTCCACAGAGCCGTTTTACTCTGTACGGCCAGAGACCAGGGAACAAGGCTTCCCTCCCTGGCAGCTGATCCCAAGGCTCTCCTACCTAGGCAGCTTGGCAAGAGTCAGGTCCCCGCTCAGCTGAACACACACGCACGCACACGCGCACACAGAGGTCCCTACCCTCAGCCACTGTCAGCCAGCCCAAGGCCCATCTTGCTCCAGCCCAGTGCCTGCCCAGAGGGCCTGCCAGATTTTCAGAGATTAGCACTCCTTCAGAAGAGCGCTAAACAGGGGCTTAAAAATTTCCCACAAAACATTTAAAAAGCAAGGGGTTGTAACATAGAGGGAGACCTTGCAACTGCACTTCCTAATCTCAAAATATTTTATTCTGAAAGAATGCTAAACTCATTTGCCCTGGAGAAAAGCTATCTGTGTCCTTTTTAAGAGTCAATGCTAACTTTCTGCCCCCCCCACCCCCCCTTCCTCCTCTAGCAGTTGCTGCAGGGAGCAGCTCAATGGGGATTCTACTAAGGAACCCGGATGTGTTGGGGATGATGGGTTTTACCAGTCTGGGGATCAGCTGCTGTCAGGCCGGGGCCTCCTGGGGCTTCCAGGGATGTCAAGGTGGGGCCAGGAGGAAGCACGTTCCCCTTTGTCTCCCTCAGATGACCAATCCTGCCATTCAGAATGATTTCAGCTACTACAGAAGGACCATCAGCCGAAATCGAATCAACAATTTGCAAGTAAGGAAACGCTTCTCTGCTTTGCTAAGTTTTGGACACATAAAGTCTGGTATGAAAAAGATTTGAGGCAGAGCAACGAGGTGAAAATTAAAATCTATTATTTGCTTATGAGGTAGTGACCAATTTTGCACCTAACCCTAACCCTTTACTCAGGTGTGAAAAATGCCAGGGAACCATCTGGGAGGACCAATGTCTCCTCTCAGCCGGGTGGGCTTTTGCAATTGGGGAAAGCAGACCCTGCTTGGGAAGCCGCCTCTTCCCCAGACAAACCCCTCCCCCACCGTGGTCCTGCACTGGCCCCTCTGAGGCCACTTGCCTTGCCTTGCTTTGTGCCCCCCCCCCCCGCAGCTGGATGCGGAGAGTGAGGTCAACAATGAGATGGCCAACCGGATGTCCCTCTTCTACGCCGAAGCCACCCCAATGCTGAAAACTCTGAGCAGCGCCACCACCAAGTTTGTCTCAGAGGTGAGTCACAGGATCTTCTGGCGACACCTTTGCAAGCGCCAGGAGGGAGGGAAATGTCCCAGGGCTGCAGAGGCTTGGGAGGGAGAGAGGGTCTGCCCAGGGCCTGAGCCCCCTCCTTTGCCCTAGGATGGACGGGGGGGAGGGAGATCCCTCGGCCCACGGAAGCTCTCGCTCTCTTCCTCTCAGAACAAAACTCTCCCGATAGAGGACACGACCGACTGCCTGAGCACCATGGCCTGTGTCTGCCGAGTGATGCTGGAAACGCCGTGAGTTTTGGCTCGCTCTCCCTCGGGCTTGTGCTCTGGAGGCTGCTGGGCTGCTCACGCGACAGGCACCCTGCCACTCCGGCCCCAGGAAGGGAGGAGGGTTAAGGCAGCCCTCTGGCCGGGAGGGTGGCTGGTTACGTGCAGAAGGACTGTGTGCGTGTGTGTGTGTGTGCGTGTGCGGATGCAACAGGAAAAGACTCCCTGGCAAACCGGCTTCTCCGAAGGGCTGCAGACTCAGCTCAGGATTGGCGGCCTTTGGCATCCCCCCCCCCCCCCCGAAGGAAACTGGGGTCTCTCTCCTGCTTCCCCACAGGGACTATCGCAGCCGGTTCACCAGTACGGAGACCCTCCTCTTCTGCATGCGGGTAATGGTGGGGGTCATCATCCTCTACGATCACGTCCACCCGGTGGGGGCATTCGCAAAGACTTCCAAAATAGACGTGAGTAACTTTTTAGAGAGCCCCCTCCCCAGTGCAGCCCTCTAGGTTAAGGGCAGTTTCTGGGAGCTCCCCGGCCTCCCTCACAGGGTGGGTTTTCAGTTGGAGACTCACTCCTGTTTCTCCCCACTCTGGGCATTGTTTCTCCTCCCGGAGGATTTCCATGAAGAAGGGCGAACCCGTTGGGAGAGCGGCCTCTGCTCGTGCAGGAGGACACGCGTGAGACCCCCTACAGCCCTCCCTCCTCCTCCCAAGAGGAGGGCTGGCGGTGAGGGGCAGAGAGGAGGGGAGGCCTCTCAAAGGAAAGCCACGGAGAGTCTGGCAGAAATCTCCCTGGCAAGGAAAGGCTCCAGTTCGATGCCTAAAAAGGCCGCTGGGGGGCAGGAGGAGCCTCTTTGGGTGACAGCCCAGGAGCGGCAGTCAGCAGATCTGGCTGCGCCTCAAAAGCTCTCCCTCCCTCCCTCCCCTCTTTCCCTCTAGATGAAAGGATGCATCAAGGTCTTGAAGGAGCAGCCTTCCAACAGCACAGAAGGCCTTCTCAACGCTCTGAGGTATGGCAGCTCCCAAGGTCCCCGCCCCCGCCCCCCGCCCCCGCCAGAGGCACAGGGTGGCTCCTGACCAGGTGCCTTGGGTGCTGGGACTCCAGAGGGTCAGCCGTCGTCCTTCTGGGAGACCTTTGCAATTGGGAAGAAGACATAGGCAGAGACGGCTGGCCAGGAGGTGTTCACCACGCAGAAGTCCCTCTGTCCCTCCGATTACATAGATGGCTCTTCTTGTTTTGCCCAAAGACAAACGGTCCCATTGGTCAGGCCAGGAAGTGAAGCCTTCTTAGGGTCAGGGCTGGCCTGGCTCCTTCCGTCCAGCGGATGCTTTGGCACCGGAAATGATTTACAGCTGGCAGTTCAATAGGAACCGGTTGGCAGTTGAAGGCCGTTTGCTTCTCCTCACTTCTAACACTTCACTTGTTTGGACAGGTGGTCTTCCACCTACCACCACAATGGAGCCCAAAATTTCTGTGGCTTAGCAAAGCGCTTACTAAGTGAATTTTGCCCCATTTTGCAACCTTTCTTGCCACAACACTGCAGTTGTTAAGTTGCTACTAGGGCTAGCAATTCTGGCTTCCCCTGGAGTTTGCTTGTCAGGTCCCAAAAGATGACACTGGAACTCTGCAACCTCCATAAATAGGAGTCAGTGGCCAAGCATCTGAATTTTTATTTTTTTTAGTGCCATTGTAACATTGAATGGTCACTAAATGAACCATTGTTAAGTGGAGGACTCCCTGTACGGTCCATCAGATAACCCAGGTTCACCCAGCACCCAAACCGGGTGGCCCCAGTGCTTCTTTTTCTCAGTTTGCACAATGCCCTGAACCCGCAGCCTAGCGAAGAGGTCAGCGAGGTGTGAATGCCGCCCCTGGGGTGGGTGGGAATCACCAAGAGCAAGGCAGGCAGGCAATGCGGTTGTGTGTCTTTGTGTTGATGGATTTCACCAGGAAGGAATTGGGGTTCCGTGGTCAGGAGGTGGGGTCACAGGGGTTTTCTGCATTCACCCCACACGGCCACTGCCCGTCCAGCTTTGCACTCAGGCAACTTGGCCTTAAGGGACGCTTCTCTTCCACCCTGGTCCTGTTCTGGAGCTCACCCATTTTTTCTTGGCTATGTCAGTACATCACAAACACACACACAGGCACCCCTCGCTAGCATATTCCCCGATTCCCTTTCCTGTCCATGGGCGAAGGCCCTCTACCCCTCCTTCGCCTACGGGGGGCCCAGAGGCTTTGGAGCTTCGTGCATGTCTCTCCCTGGCTGGGCTTACCCTCCCCTCGCTGTGTTCCTCCCAGGTACACCACCCGGCACCTCAGTGACGACACCACTTCTAAGCAGATCCGTGCTTTGCTGCAGTGAAACTTCCTGGAGCAGCCATTCCTCAGAGACACACACAAAAATTCTTCATGGTGCCTCTGGCAGAAATTTTAATGTTGACATGTTGCTATAAATAACCACTGGTCATCATATCCCTTATTTTGTGAAGAAAAAATATATATATATATAAAAAAAATAGACTGGACTGCACTAGATAGTCCAGCTCCAAGATGACCGGCTCCGTCCAGTGCTGGCCAAAGTGCAGGGACCAGCCTCTCGTCTCGAGTGGCTGTGCAGATTCCAGCCCCATCCATGCTGGATGACCAGCGGCCGCCCCCCCCGCCCCCCGCATGTCATGTCTTTGGAGCGGGGAGGAAGATTTCTTCCGAGCCTTTCTGGGATCGTGAGATGGATGGACAACCAAGCCCGAATGCCAGGAAAGTGAGACAGAAGGATGGCTGCTCTCTTACCCGAGATGTAAATAACATGTCTGGAAAAGCTTGAATTGAATGGGCACGAGCACCATCATTAAACCTTCAATTCTGGTTCCATTCTTAGTGGCTCAGTCACACCTTTTAGATTTTTAATATGAACAACTGCAACCATCCACCTATTATTTTGAACATTTTCGTGTCGAAATAAAAAACAGTTAATGTGTGATGTTTCCTGCTTTGCTTTAATCAGGGAAATGCTTGTCAACACTGGTTGGGTCTGAGGCCTCAAATAGTGCCTCCACCGTTAAGCTGGATTCTTGTATATGCCAAACCTGCCCCAGTTAGGACCAGTTTTTAGGTCACGTTGCCCCCAGCCTTTGCTCCTTGTACTAAAGATGGCAAAGAAGGGAGTACGAGGCACACACGGAGGAGGAGCTGGGGGTCTTAATGGCCTCCAGAACAAGGTGCCCCCGTTGGAGCCTCAGGCCACTTGACAGAGCCAGCTCTTTGGGCCCTTCCAGAAGGCCAGGAGGGGCAGGGTAGATCGCCCCTTCAGAGCCACAAGGTTCCAGAGGGCAGAAGCCACTGTTTTCCTGCCAGGGGACCAATGGGGTCTGCAGCATGCCCCTTGCCCAGTGCAGACCAATCCAATTGGGTCGAAAGGGTACCTCAGCTAGACTGGACACAAGCTTTTCTCCCTTCAGTCGGCCATGAGCCATCAGCTAATGTGCTACACTTAGCATTTGTGCAGCATTGCAGTCAGATTGGACATGTGGGGGTGGAATATGATGGCGCCCATTGGCCTTCAGCAAAGGTTGGCATTCTTCTCCCCCCCTAGTCCCTGGGCCTTGTCTTCGGGCAGCTGAGAAGGAAAGTGACTTTCCCCCATGTAGCTGTCTGATCTCTTGAACTGGTCCAGAGGCCAGAGATCCAGCTGACCAGAGGTGGTATGGCAAGCGAAAGAACGGCGTCCTCCATGTCTGCCAGCTGCTGTCTGGATGGCCTTGGCACTTCCAAGAACACCACTATTTCCAGAAGCAGCCCAAACAAGCGAAGGCAGCTGATGGCTGGGATGAGGAGCAAGAAAGCCAGCTCCTACAATTTCCACCAGGCCTGTTTGCACCGTCAGGTATCTGGATGGATCAGGACCAGAGGAACTGCATGCGAAGAGCTCGCTGTCTGTCTTCAGCCAGAAAATGTGGACCTCAGGCTGGGAGGAGGGATGGTTGGGGGTGGGGGAGAGAAACGTCCTGACAGTTGGTCAAACCTGCAGGCCCCAGCCATCCCCACTACTCAAAAGAAAGCCCTGGTTCCTCCTTCCTGTGCTGGTGACCTTTGGGAGGTGGAAGAAGGGCAGATGTCCCTGCATGGAAAACGTGGGAAACCAGAACAGGTGGGGGTGGGGGATCCACAACGGAGACAGTGAACCGTTGCTGGTTCCAGACAAGCAGAGGCCACCTCTGCAGGGAGAGGCCTGGCAAACCCGCTGGCCTCAGCCTCGAGGGGACCACGATTGGCGCAGTCAGGCTCCCAGCTGGGTGCTTAAAGTGCTCCACTCTTTTGAATTTATGCCTCTTGCAACTTCTTATTTGGATCCACGTTTTGGCTGCCTCTTTGATATCAGCCTCAACAGCTGCCTTTATTCCTTCTCCCTGTTTTTTAAAAAAACGCTCAGATGCATCCAGCAGCCCCGCCCCATTGGACTCATTCCCTTGGACGCCGCGAATCTGTGTTCTTGGTTTTGTTGCTGAGTGGCTTAGTGAGTCCCAGTGTGGTGGCTTTGTCCTTCTCGCAGTGGGATGGTCCTTGTGCTTATTTGGCTGGCCAACCCACTTGGGGGTCTCGATTGAACTCGCCCCAATGATGGTCTCTTCACAGCCTCTGGGAGACCCAGCAGGGCCTGCACTGCTGCCTGAGCTGCCACTCCTGTCTGCACGAGGGCTCTGAAGGTCCACAAAGGCTCTCCCAAAGCCTCCCAGGAGGGACAGCAGAATCCCAAGGAGGAAAAGGGGCACTTTGAGGACAACCTCAAAGGGGAACCACATCGACTCCACTACATGACTGGAGCTTAGCTGTGGGGGTGGTCTAAAACTCAAGGCGTCTCCCTGGGCTCATTCACCTTTACGGGTTCTTCTAAGAGTCTTATTTTGCAGGTGTTCTTTACATCCTGGTATGTTTCTTGGCAGTCTCATGCTGCAGACAATCCATAACTACGGATTAGTGTAAAAATCACCAAAATGATCATAGAACCACCTCAAGGCCACTTTGGATAAGAGCAGAATGCTGTGTGGACTGTTGCCTTTGGGTGCTGAAGATAATCGTTCTAAAAAAAAAAAATAGCACCTGCACCCCAGTAAGTTATTAGCGTAGGTTTAATGGGTATACTGGGTTTCATCACATATGTGTGAAAAGGGCACCTTCCTGATTAAGACTATAAGCTACTTTTGAACCTCTTTGTGTCACACATTTAATTCAGGCAATTGCTGTTACATTCAAGACACACGGAAGCACAAACGGCCCTCCGGAGGAGATGCCCATCCGCAGTTCCAACCAGAGCTCCCATAACTTAGAGGCACTTCAAGGCCCTGCAGGGAGGGGGTTGTCCAAAAGAGCCCCTGGCCAGTGCAAGAAGTCCGGGTCCCACCATCCAAGAGTGCGGTCCCAGCAGCCTTTCCTGTTCCGCGTCTGGAAGAAGACTAAAGGTCCTCTACAGCGTCCGAGACCCAGCCCAGGTCATCAGAAGGAGGAGCCCTGCTGGAGTTCCTAAATGTGGCTCTGGAAACCACAGATCTGAGGGAAGAGCCACATGGACGTCTCTTTTTTAGGACTTCCAAAGGAGCAGAAGGGCTGCCGTTGCACCCTGGACTCTCCTTCTCAAGCTCCTCGAAGTCTTTTGTTCCTTCTGTGCCCCATTCTGACTCAGCACGCTCTCCCCCCAGGTCAGCCCTGGCAGCTGTTTCTCTAACCGTCATTTTTCAGGCCGAAGGTCCACATTCCCCAAGGCCTCTTCCCAGGGTGTGCAAACAGAAACCTTTGCCGGCAACCCCCCCCCGAGGCTTTCCCACGCTGGAGACTCACCTGTGCTGAACTCTCCCTTTGACCTTCCTTGGAGCGGCACTGCTGGCACAAAACACCTCAGCAAAAGTGTACAAGGATCAGGGAATGATCTGAGTGGAAGAGCCGCTGAGGTTTTCGGCTCTTTAAGTCTGGACTTCAAAGGTCCCAAAGGACTTCCTTGGTTTCTATGAAGAAGTTTCACTTCTCATCCCAGAAGCTTCTTCAGCTCTGACTAGATGGTGAGGAAGGGAAGGATTGATGCTCCTTGCAGACAGCTGCTCAGTTGCTCCCTTTTCAAAGCAGGGGTGTCAAACTCAATTTCATTGAGGGCCTCATCGGGGTTATTTGACCTGGGGGGGGCAGGGGGTGTGGCTCTCACTCGTGTCAGGGGTGCCAGCAAAAACAGGCTCCAGAGCTCTCTTTTTGGCTGCAATAGCTTCCTGCAACCCTGTCAGCAAAAATGGAGCTGGGGAGGGCCACGCAGGGCCCTCCCAAGGCCCATTTTCACGGGCAGAGGCACCATGGACCAGTCCTTTGTTGTGTCCAGGGTGGCCCTGTGGGCCAAGCACCCTGCGGCCCCCGGCCCTTGAGCCTGACACCTCTGCTTCAGAGAGTCCTTGAGGCCACTTGGAGGCTTGTCTGTGTCTTCAGGGTTCCGGGTAGAAAGGACTGTGTTGTGGAGTTGTGCGTTTTGCAGGGTGTTTTTCTCTATCATCTATCTTTGTATATCTACCTCGTATGCCACCCATCTCACCAGAGGCAATTCTAGGCATCTCACAGCCATTGAATTAAAATGTACTATAAAACATTGAGACAAAAAAAGGGTCATGCATTTAAAATTCAATTAAAATTAAAGTAACCAGGATGGAGAGGGAGGGAGCAAAATGCACAAATGGCAATAATGGCTATTACAAGGAACGGTCAGAAGTCCCTTCCTTTGGCCGTGTTGTAATTTTGAAGTTGCTGAACACCTGGACACTGAATGAGGATTTACCGATCGAAGGCATGCCGTGCTGGTAACACTAATAGCTGAAACTGCAAAGGACCTGCAAGCTCCAATGATAAAAGTTAAGGAACCAAGAAAACCAAGACTAAAATTAAATGTAAAGGCGGCCAAACTAATAGCAACAGCTGGAACAAGCTGCCTTAGAACTGGCCATGAAGCTAGAGAAGTGGAGGAGGAGACCTTCTGCCTTCTAGGATCACCCGCCTTCCATAAAGGAAGAGGCAGCCAAAAGGCCACCAAAGCCTTGGAAAAAGAGATTTCAGCGCCGATATAGGTCCACCCCTACGAAGATCAGCAGCAGCAGCAGCAGCAGCAGCAGTCTGGGGCTGTCCAGGAAAAGCGGGTGAGTGGCAGGTGCCCTGCCAGTCCTTTGAGCAGGTGGCCAAGCATCGGCGGCCCAGACAGAAATGCAAAACCTCCCTCTGTTGTAAGGCACTCAGTGCACCCAGCCTGGCCTTGGAGAAGCAGCTGCGGGTCAGTGCTGGGCTTACAGCCGACACTTCCCGCCTGCCACATGTTGGGCCGCACCTTCCCGAGTGGAGAGTCCCAGCCCTACCGAGGTCTCCCAGGCAGGAAGGTTCAGAAGGGGAAAGCCCCAGCAGCCCTCGCCCCCCCCCCCGCTTCTTCCGCTGCTGGATTTCAACTGGTTTCCAGGGCAACCTTTTTCTCCCTCACCTTAGCGCAGGGATGGGCAGCTACAGCTGGCTCAGAAATTCCAGGTACTGGAAATCCACAGGTCGTAAAGGGGCCAGAGTTGCCCACCCCTGCCTTGGTAGACGTCTCCCTGAGGACCAGTGGTGGGATTCCATTTTTTTTACGACTGGTTCTGTGGGCGTGGCTTGGTGGGCGTGGCAGGGGAAGGTTACAGGCAAAATCCCCCTTCCCTTCCCTCCCCACCCCACTAACCTGCTTTCCAGCTCCCTTCTCCTGGGCAGGGCAGCCAAAGGAGACCCAGCCGATCAGCTGGGACTCGATGGGAGGCAGAGAAGAAGAGGCGGGGTTGGCCGGTTCTCCGAATGACTCAAAATTTCTGCTACCGGTGGTTCTCCAGGACTGGCCAGAACTGTCTGACTCCCACCTCTGAGGGCATCATATGCTATGTGGGGCCAGGACCAATGGTCACCCTTGACAATTCTCTGAGATCACACATACATCAAGAATTGCTGCAGGTTGGGGGGCTCTCCGCCAACTGCCACCCTACTCCACAACATGCTTTTGAAATTCAGTGGCAAACTGTGGAACAAAACATGCTGCAATTTCCTGCCCATCTTAGTGGGAAACCAAAACCAAAGTGCCAAAACTGGCACAGAAGCAGTAAGTCGAACAGGTTCAAAGGGCTTCCAGTTAAACGTACTTGAGGTGCCTTCAAAGGCCTACACGGCTCAGGACCTCAGTAACTGCAGCAGTCTCTCTCTACCTCAACAATGTTATGAGAGTAACAAGGGTTGGAAGGGACCTTGGAGGTCTTCTAGCCTGAGCCCCTGCTCAAACAGGGAGACCCTATATTACACCAAACAAGTGGTTGCCCAATCTCTCCTTACAAACTTTTAAGGCACATGGGCTGGGAATTCTGGGAGTTGAGGTCCACACACCTCAACATTGCACCAGTCCAGGGGACCACCTGCTCCCAGTGACTTTCGGGTGCCCAGAAGATTGGGAAGGGCAGCCCAAGTCCCTGCCCTTAGGAATGGCCACTTTCAGAGGCCTGAGTCGAGCCTTCCTTCTCTCTTTGGCACACCTGAACTCCCAAGCTCAGACAAGCTGCCCTCCTTCCTTCTGGAGGTTCCAGAGAGACGTTCAACCCTGCAAGTGAAGGCAGCCTGAGCAGCAGGGCCCCTTCTGGGAGGGTGGATGCTAGTAAGTTATTTTTAAGAAGCAAAGGCTGAATGTTGGTGTCCGCGTGTTCCTTGGATGCTGGAGCCTTACGGCTATTTCGTTCTATTGATTTGCTTTCCTGCTGAACTCCTGATCCCCCAAAAGGCACGCATCCTTCCCAACTTCCCCCAAATGTCCGTTCTTCTTCCTCAGGTCAGTTTTCCTCTCCCTGTAATGACTCACCCCAACCGCACACACCCCTCCCTCCCTCCCTCCCTCCCAGCGGCTAAGGAGAGACCAGCTGCCTCTGGCAAAACACACTGCATTGCCCTCGCTTGCTTCCTGGGTTCGCCACTCTCTCCTTCCCTCCTTCCCACGGGGCCTCTTGTTTATGCTGACTTGTGCTGTGGGGTGGGGAGGAGGGAGCTGAGGGTTCACTCCTGTTCCGGCTTTGCACAAGGCCGGTGTCCGCAATCACCGCAGCTGCAGAGTGTTGCAATCCACACACACACACACCCCCAGGGTCTCTCTGCAGGGCTCCCCAGAGGCTCCCAGCAGGGCTCAGGGCTCCCTTCTTCAGGAATCCACCAGAGCCACTATTATAGCACATCATCACCCAAGTTCCAGTGCCAGGCAGGGCCACGGGTGGCTTCTTCCCCCTGCGGGTCCCATTCCTGCCCCTCCCCCACTTCTTCTGGGTTTGGGGTTCTGCTTTCCATCTGCTCAGAGTCAACTTGCTCTTTTCCTTTGCTTCCCCCCCCCCCCCCGCGACTTCCTATCTGCAGATCGATTGCGACACTGGAGCCTCCCTTGTCTTCACTTGCAACGACTCTTCCCTCCCTCCTCACCTCTGGAATTGAACGACTGGAGAGAGAGAGAGAGACGGAGGGAGGGAGGGAGGGAGGGAGGGCCGTCCTGTATTCTGCACCTACCCATAAGGGTGCATGATGCGGGGGATGGAGCAGCTCCCTCCCCCCCCTGCGCAAGAGCGCAAGTTCTCCGGCCCAAACGCCCAGAATTCTGCTCAAGGGCCTCTCGCCAGGCCTTCCCTACCCAGGACGGAGCTGCTGCTCCTCTGCTTCCAACAAACGACTCTGGTTAGATTTTTATTGAGAATTACAAGACCCGAGATTTTCTCCAAGGTGTTTTGTTGGACAGGTGCTTGCCTGAATGGGGTTTCCGGCTTGGGCAGGGGGTTGGACTAGAAGACCTCCAGAGTCCCTTCCGCCCCTGATATGTTTGCTCATGTGATCAAAAGCGGGGAGTGGGGGGGTGTCCATGGAGTCATAAAAAAAGTCAAGATGGCAACCGTGAGGGGGCACCTAAAATCCCCGCCCCTCAAGCCATCATGCTGCAATACCTCCCCAAACGAGGCTTTAGTAGTAGAGCTGCAACTCCCGACCTGCCCTTTTCCCCTCTTTGTGGGGGGCCCTGCCCAGGGAAGCCGACCCTGGGGGGGAATCGAGGCAACCCGCTTTGAAAGCAGCAGCAGCAGATGCTCTTCCTAGGCCGAGGCCCGCCTGAGCCCCAAGGGCCCCTTCAAGGGCCCCCTCCCCTCCAAGGGACGCAGGCCAGCTCTTCTGCGACCAGCACCTCCCGAGCAGGCCCCCTCTCATCTCTGCCCAGGGGCTTTTGGCCCCCTCCAACAGGGGCAGAGCTTGAGGGCCGAGAGGTGCCGCTTGGCAGGACGGGTTGGGCAACTGGGGCCTCAGAGCTTCTCTGCGGATCGAGGGAGGGTGGAGGGAAGGGGCTGGCCTCAAAGGGAGAACTGGGGAGAGGAGTTCTGCTGGGGGCCTTTGGGGGGCTGAAGGACCTTCCAGGCCAGAATTCGGCCTCCGTCCTGAGAGCCCTGGAACAGGGGCACACGCAGGCAGGCACTCCAGCGCCATTTTGCCTCCCTCGAGATCCCAGTCGGAGCGGAGACCCAGCTAACGAAGGGAGAGGCGCCAGCACCCGCAGGATCAACATAAAGAAAGAGGGCCTTCACTTAGCGGCGAAGAGGGGAGCCACGGGCCGTTTGCCGCTGGAGGCCGGGAGCCTTGCACTGGGCAACGGGAGTTCCTGGGAGACGGCACAGAAGCCGCTCCTTCTCTGGGGGGGGGGCACTGGGGAGCCTCAGGCGCAGGGCTGGGCCTCGGGGGTCACTGGCCTCCTCCCTCCGTCTGTCTTCTCTGCAGGAGCCTCTGAGTTGGGGGCAGGGGGGCTGAGCGCTGGGACTTCTTGAGGAGGGAGAGGTGGGACCGGGACTTCAGGTGAGCTGCCAATGAGAAAGAGAGAGAGAGAGGGAGAGGGAGAGGGAGGGAGAGGGAGGGAGGGTCACTCAGAGTCGGCCCTTCCTTTGCCTAGACAAAACAACGCTTGTCACAGACGAGGGGATGCATAATTCTGCTCAACACAGGCAAGACTCAGAGTTCATTTAGTGACTGTTTTAACGTTAAAACAGAATTGAGAAAAGTGACTTATGACCGTTTCTCACACTTATGGCTGCTGCAGCATTCCCCTGGTCACATGATCCAGATGCTTCGCAACTGACTCGTATTTATGACGGCTCGGGTGTCCCAAGGACCAATCCAAGGGGAAAACAGACTCACTTAACAACCATGTTGCTAACTTAACAACTGCAGTGATTCACTTGATTCCCTGCTGGGGGAAACGGACCGGGCCCCGGGGGGGGGGGAGCTTTCCTGGGTGCAAAAAGTAGCTTTTCCACATGGGATTTTCAGTCAGGTTGCACTCTTGGTGGGAAAGATCTCCCAGGAGCCTCCTTTGCTGCCTCAACTGTGGGATGGTGGACAACCACTGTTAAGGTAGGTCATAAAATGGGACAACATTCACTGAAAACTGTCTCACTTAGCAACAAAAACGTTGGGCTCAATTGTGGTTATAAGTCAAGGACTAGCCATAATCGTGGGACTCTGAGCTTTCTGAGTAAATATTCTACCTTTGGCCCAACTTCCCAAAACAAGATATTGATCTTCAAATCATTTGTTCTGAATTTAAGGCGATCCACAGAGAATAGTTAATATCCAAACCTGCTACCCAGCGAGCTTCGGTTTGGGTTTGAGAAGGCAGGTTGAACTGCCCTCTTTTAAAATGTCAAATACTTTCCACATTCAGTTTCTTGCAACTGGAAAATGGAACACATAGTACAGTATGTCCCAAGCAACAGCTAGTGAGAATTACAGGGCCTGGATCCCTAAGGTAAGGCTGAATTAAGTGAGAAGGGAAGGTTGATGCCACAGAGCAGAAAGTGCGCTGGACGTGAGAACCCCATTTCTGGATACTCATAAATACAATAAACAAGTCCTTAGTGACTTTAAGACATGTGGACTTCAACTCCCAGAATTCCATGCTGGCTGAGGAATTCTGGGAGTTGAAGTCTACATGTCTTAAAGTCACCAAGGTGGAGAATCCCTGCCATGGAAGAGAAGAAAAATAGAAAGAAAAATATTATGTAGGGAAAAAGAAAAGTAATATATAAAAAAATGACTTCTCCCTGTATCCCAAAAGTATAAACGATGAGCTAATTTTTCACCTGTTAAAATGCAATATATTATTTCTTCTTCTCATACCCCATTCTCTTATCTATCAGCAATTCCTTAAATATTTGGTGGTTTCAATCCTGATCAGCAAATGTCTATTAAGGTTTACCAAAGATAACATCAAATCTATATTAGCCATGACCAAATAAATCCACTTTATATAACTTCCGTTTACTTTTAACCATTTTGATCTTCAGCCCCTTCAAGCAAAAGGCAAAGGAGTCTCTGTGGATTTTACTCCGCTGGCCGTTGCTGACTGTAAGGGGCGCTGCTCACCTCTGTTTCAAGGCCACTGAGCCAGCGCTGTCCAGAGAGATGTACACGGTCACGTGGCCAGCATAACGTCCCAGAGCACTATTACCTTCCCACCGGTGTGGTACCTATTGGCCTACTATCTGCCTGCTTTCGAACATCCTAGGTTGGCAGGAGCTGGGGCAAGGATGGGAGCTCACCCATCATGTGGTACTCAGGTCTTGAACCTGGGATGCCAACTTCCCAGCTGACCAGCCCGGCGTCTTAACCGCTGAACATCCCAGTCCCTTCCAGCAATGTCCTAAAACCCGATTCCTTTTCATTCTTTTTCTTTCTCGCGTCTCCACAATTCTCTTACAAGCCTCTTCTGTACCAGCCGATTCCCCTCTCCAGATCCCTGCTATCCTGCTCTGAAGGGAGCCCTCCCCTGCCCCCCTCCGCCCCACAGATTCGAGGCAGGGCCTGGCCAGCTCTGCCATCAGGAGGGGGAGGCCGTGCCCCGGCCTTCCCCACCGCTCCCTCCTTTCCCTTCGCTCAGGAACAGGATTGGCTTTGCTTTCTGCCGGCAGAGAGGAGGCGGGGGGAGGGGGGGGCAATGAGGGGGGCATGACAGTCGCTTGCAGCCTGGCTGTTGCAGCCGGTCTCCCAGCTTGGCAAGCAACTGCTTGGACAGAGAAGCCGGAGGGAGACGATCCTGCAAAGGCCGCTTGACTCGTGGCGCAAAGGTAGGGCTGGTCTCCCCACCCGGCAAGCCTTACCTCTCCATTCTCTGTCCCCAATGATGACTCGGCTGCACAGCCCACACAAGTGGCAACTCTGCTTCTCCTCTGCTGGCACCGGCTCCAGCCTGAGGGGCTCCATCGGAGGCTTCTGGCCCTTGGGGGTGGGAGGGAGGGCAGGGAAGGGCAGGGCAGGGCAGAGGAGCAAAGCAGGAGAGTGCTTGACCGAAGGGACCTTGGAGGCCGCCCCTTCCAACCTTTGGCTCATGCAGGGAACCCTGGGCCACTTCAGACCAAGGGCTGCCCTCGCCCTCGCCCTCTCCCGCCGTGCCGACTTCCGGGCCAGGCAGCAGCCCTCCTTGTACACCTTCTTTTCTCTACACTGAACCTCATTTTCTTAGCTCGGGTCCTGTGCCACGATCCTCCGGGGTGTTTGGCCGTTCCTGCCGATTTGGTGCCCTCTGCAAGTCTGATGAGGAACCAGGGTTTGAACCCGGTGGGAGCCGCTCCCCACATTCAGGGCAAGGAAACCATGTTTCTGCTGGTTTGACTATGAACGGTCATTGTTCCGGGGGGGTGGGGGGGGGGGTTATTCTCACTACTCCTGCCCCGTCCTTTTGGGGCAACCCCTTGTCCAGGGCGGGTACGGGAAAACCTCCACTGGATCTGTCTGGTTCCCAGAGCTGCTGGCTCCCCACCTCTGAGGGCTCCTTGCCTGGATTGGGCCGCCTCCAGGGCCTGACACACACACACCCCCCGTGAGCCCAAGGGGCTCTCTGCTCCAGGCCAAGGGTCTCAGGGGACCAGCCTGCAGACCCAGGGGGCAGTGGCCAGCCAGGGCAGCGACCACCAGCAGACTCCAAGGGAGCCCCTCTCCCGGGGCCACCTGGCGGTTACCTTCAAGAAGCTCTCCACCACCTGAGCGGCTGGTTCCCACACACTTTCCTCCCACTGAGAGAGATCGGAGACATCCAGGCCAAAGACGGGGGGCACGTTTGTTCCAGGACCTGGAGGAACCCGTAGAAAAAGAGCATCGTTGGCTCCATCCTTGTGACCGGAGGCTCCTCCGCCAGTCAAAGGAGCAGGGAGGGCCGGAAGGAGTAACGTGGGGGGGGGGGGGGGGGGGAGCTAAGGATATCCTGAAAGCCTCCGCTGTGCCTGCGAGGCAGGACTTGCAGAAGCTGACAATCCCTTTGGGGCGAGAGCTACCGCTGGGCTGCCCACTAACAGACTCAGCCTGCCCCAAAGGAGACGCCGGCTGAGGGCCTGCCCTGCCCCACTCGCCATGGCCCGGCCTTCCTCACTCTTCCTGCCAAAGGGCCTCACCCTCAGAGGGCAAGTGGGCAGCGTTCCTCCGGCCCTACGAGGACGGGAACCTCCTGACTGGGCCTCTCCTTCGATCTTAGCAATGCATCGTTTTACGCCTTTCATCGGCTCTATTGCTCTGTGTGGCCAATCGGCCGGGTGATCTTACGCTGTCCCTGCGGCACAGGAGAAGCGCTCCTGGGGCTGGGCTGATCCAGGGAGCGTTCCTAGAAAGGGCCACGGTGAGCTCTGGCATCTCAAGGAGGCCACTTCCTGCCTAAAGCTAGGCCCCTGGTCCTCCCCATCTTGCCAAGGGTGCCAGTCCAGGGGACGGGGGCAAGGGAGGGCCGCCTCTCGCCAGACAGTGCCTGTGTCTGCCAGGGCAGGCCGAGCTGAACAGCAGCAGGACAAAAGGCCTCCCAGGGCCAAAATCCCAGCAGGTGATGCCTCTGACTGCCCTGACCACAAAGCCTGCAGCCACACCTGTCGGCTGCTTGGCACGGCTGCTCACCACCTGGCCAGGGGAGGCCCTGGCTGGGCCCAGCCTCTCCCTCCTCTCCACCCACTGCCCAGGTTGCATGACCGTCCCTTGAACCCACCAGCAGCCTTTCCACTAGCGCCCCACCCCACCCGAGGCAAGACGGGGCAGTCCAGGGGGGAGGTAGGCCCCGCTCCCGCCCAGCCAGATCATGGAGGAGAGCTGTCAGTGGGGGCCTGGCCCTCCCTCAGGCCCAGGAGGGAAAACCCAGAGAGCGGGAGCCCCCCTTCCGGGGCCCCCTGGCTTCACCCCCCTCCAGGGGTGGCCTTAAGGGGCTGTGAAAGGGCTCCTCTCTGGAAAAAACCTCCTCTAGATGCTTCAAAGAGGCCTTTACAATGGTCGTCCATTTCCCCTCACGCTTGAATGGGTTGCAGGGAGAGCTTTGGCTCATGCCACAGATGCCCAGAAGAGGAGGGGCATGGTCTCTCTCCCGGCCAGCTGAGCAAAGGAGCAGCAGGGAGGAAGGACTTACGCCGCAGGAACCGGTTCCGGACCCACTTGTTCTGCTTCCGGGCATACCTCTTGGTCACCGTCCGGAAGGCCTGGAGGGCTGGAAGAGCTCGGGTCAGGGGCGGCAGAGCCAGGAGAGGCTGGCCTGTCCCAGTCAGCCCAATTCAAAAGGGTCTCACGGTGGTGTGAGGGAGGCATCGCAAGCCCTCTGCTTGTCTCCTCTGGACCAGCCGCATTTTAGTGAGCCGGGAAGGGGTTCCACCTCCCAGGACATGGACCCACCTCTTATGCCAAAGGCCGCCTCATTCTCCAGCCTGCCAGTCAAGCAAACCACACAGCCTGCTCTCCAGAAGTGCCCCCCCCGCCCCCCCCAGCAGATCCTCACCTTGGTCCAGCAACTGGTGCCTGACCTCCTCTGGACTCTGGGCCTCAGAAACCAGGAACTGGTGGAATTCCTTGAAGCCGATGGACTGGAAAATGCCCTGCTGGTAATCCTGGCTGGGGAAGGGACGAGAAGCCATTGGCCAACATTGCCGGCATCCTGGCTGTCGATCACGCAGGCGGAATCTGCCCTCCCCACCCCCACCCGTGCCAGGGTCCACCTGAAAGCAGGCAGGGCCTTCACCTGTTCTCGGCCACTCGCTCCTGGTTGTATCGCCGGTGAAAGTTCTGCAGCTCCTCCAGCAGCCCGGCCTCCATCATCTCATCCACCCGCTGGTCCAGTCGCGCCTCCAGAACTGAGGGAAACTCAGCAGAGGCAAAAAAGTCAGGCTACCCCCGCAAAAGACTCTGGAAAGGGACGGGATGCCGGCCCCAAGTCACTTCGGCAGCAGCCAAGCAGACGCGCCTGGCCAGAGAAGGAAGCTGCCCCTTTCCAAAAGGAGCTGCTGCTGAGGCCAGAAGGGCCCAGCCTGGAAGAGGAAGGCCACCCTTGGTTCTCAGACCCCCCCCCTCTTGTTTACCTGCCTGTTCCGCATGGAGCCAGAAGATGCAAGCATTGGGGTACTTCAGGGGTCCCCCCAGGGGTCCCCCCCCTTTTTCCTCATGCTGCCGCCGCAGCAGCTCACTGTGGGGGAGGCCAGTCTGTTCAAACAGCTGCAAGCTCCTGCAGGGGGGAGAGTGGGAGGGGGGCTGGCTGGGGGGCCACACCAGGCCAGAGCCCGAGAGGAGGGAAAAGTGGGCTTGGCCGAGGCTGGAAGGGAGGACTGCACTGTGCCATGCCTGGCACTGGGAATCCCTTTAGACCTTCTGGGGCAAGCAGGGAAGCTGGAGCCACGGAGCCCTGCAGGAGCTCCAGAGAGGTGGCCAGCGATCCCTGAGCCGATCAGGAGGGCACCAGTCCACCTCAGAAAGGGGGCCCAGGCCGGAGGCTCTGCAGAAGGCTGTCGGGCCACAAAGGCAACCTGCCTTTAGCTGGGACTGGTCAGGCACTGGGCTCGCCCGCCTCCCCAAGACATGCAGCATTCCCACCTAGCCTTGGGAGGCCTCTAAAGCGAGTCCCCTCGTCCCTTCGGGGCAGAAGCCGCCATGAAGGGGGTCTCTCTTCAGAGAAATTGGGGAGGCAACTACTCCAGCCCAGGGAACTGCCTGCTCGGCTAGAGAGGCCCTCGTGGCTCTGCCTCAGGCTGTCCTTGCAAAGCTGCCCCACCCTCCAACCCAGGGCCTCCAGAATTTCGGCGGAAATTAAGGCGCCTTATAAGGGAGATGAGCGGCATAAAAATTAAATCGGCTAAAACAGCCCTGCCACAATGCATCTGCAGGATGCCCACGGGAGATGTGAGGAGAGGCCAGAGCAGAGCCTGGCTACAGTGATCCTTCTTCAGGCTGCTCTGTGCCAGTTCCGGCCACCCTCACCCCACCTCAGTTCCTGGCAGAGCAAATGCAAGCCAGATCCCAGGAGTCCTGGGGAAGTCCTGGCCTCAGCCCCACTCTAAGTGGGCAGGGTGGGGGCTCCTCCTCCACCTCCTGGGCAGGGCAGGGCTGGAAAACTTGAGCAGAAGGGCAAGCCAGGGCCAGCTTCTCACCCAGCTGGAAAGCTGCTTGTCTGGTAGGGCAACTCCAGTTTGCACAAGTGGTGCAAACCCCGGGGCAGCCTGGCCCAAGGCGGGCCTTTCAGGCAGCTGCGCACGACGGAGCTGCTGCCCTCAGGGCAAGGGGGGCAGGAGACCTCCCGACGGTGGAGGCAATCAGTTAGTGCCACAGCTGGACACAGTTAGAGGCTGTGGAGACTTTTAAGAAGAGGCTAGAGCGCCACTGGTCTGGAACAGGGTAGGGTCTCCTGCTCGAGCAGCAGGTTGGATTCAAAGACCCCCAAGGTCCGTTCTTCTGAGACCAGCTCTGACCTCGCTGCTTCCAGGCAGCTGCCTCAGGAACGGGGCAGCAGGTCCAGGAAACAAGATGGCGGCTGCGACCACCTAATCGGGAGTTCTGGGAGTTGAAGTCCACAGGTTGTAAAGGAGCCGGAGTTGCCCATCCCTGACCTCAAGGGAGTCCTGTCCTGTTAGTACACTGTCATCACGGTTGCCACCTGGACTTTCTTTTGGGGGATCCCTTGCCATCACAGCTGTGGGGGATTACTGGCCCCGGGTGTCAAAGGGCCTCGGAAGCTCCTGGCAGAGTTCCAGATTACATGGGCAGGGGGGTCTGCAGGGCGTGGTCAAGGGGAAAACAAAAGTCCACTCATTTTTTTATGGGGCTGCCCTCGTGACTTTGTGGACCTTGTCCTGCAGATCCTCCCTGTGTGGCCCTTTGTTTCTTGCAGGGCTCATGCTGGCTGAGGAGTTCTGGGAGCTGAAGTCCACAAACCTTAGGGCTGCCAAGTTTCGAGAGCCCAGGCTTATGGTAAGGAGGGAAGGGCCTTTTTTCAGCAGCCAGCCATCTCAGGGTGTTTGCCAGCCACATTCCCCCAGGGAGGGGCACGGTTGGCCTCCTTCTCTCCTTTTCATTGCTGAAGGGCCGTGCTTGCCTGCAAGAGATGGAAGCCACAACTTCCCATTTTTCAGAGAAATTGCTTGGCTGTTGCTCGCCATCCATCACCAAGTATCAGAGGGCAACTGAGGAGGACTTGCAAGGCCGTAAAAGAAATGGCTGGCAGGGCCACACAGCCAACAGGTACCAGTCATGCGGTTCAAGTCATTTAACAGCCGGTCCTCCCTCATGACCGGCTAGGGAGGCGTGGCTGGGGTGTGTCATGTGACTGAGTGGACAAGGTGGGCGCTGGTTGGGGCCTTAGTGCGGGAGTGAAGCGCCCCTGCACTTGCCTTTGTGCAGCACCAGCATTCCGCCTTTGTTACCGCACATTTGCGCTCAAGGCAGCCCTCGCCTAGCGCTGCTTCAGCCTCCGAGCTGTAAGCTGCGTCTGTGGCGGAGAGAAGCGCCTGGGGGCTCTGATTCTCCGGCGCCTCTCTTGCTGGGCCTTGCTGCCCAACAGTCAGGTTTCTTTTTAAGATTTCTGCAGCAGGAAACAGCGGGTGGCTACTTCCGGCCTTTGTTGGTGCAGCTGGGCATGCCTCGGCCCCTTGGAGAGGTGCACGATTGCTGTCCGTCCCGAGACACTGGCCTGCTGCGTGTGCCGCAACCACCTCATGGCCTGCACGCTGACCCCACCTGGCCACGGCTCACGTTGCTGCTCTTGCCAGGGGCGAGTGAGGTAGGGCTGCCTTGTGGCCTCGTGTTGTAATGGGCTCCAGGAGGGGCGCTGCCTCCCCCACTGTGAAGCGCACTGAATTTCATTGTGCTGTGCAAGGCGGCCACTCGGCCATGAGGCGGCAAGCGTGGCAGCAGCCAGTGGGCAGGCCATGAGGCAACCGTGGCAGCAGCCAGTGTCTCGGGGCAGAGAGCAGGTTGCACATCTCCCCAAGTACAGGGGCGCTTCACTCCCGCACTAAGGCCCCGGCCACTGCCGCTCTGGCCGCCTACATCGCCCCACCTTGCCGTGAGTGATGTCAAGCTGGCCGTGCCCACTCAGTCACAAGACACCGCCCCAAGCCATGCCTACCCAGCCGGTCATTAAGGGTTGTTCAATTACTTGAATCACATCACTGGGTATAAGCCTCCAGTTTTCAGGGGCCTGTAATACTTGGGAGAGTCTCGGCTGTCCCACTTGCAGCCCCCCAAAGGCTGAGTGGGAGCCCGTCCCTCAACGCTCCCAGCTGTTCGACTGACCTGATTATTTTGCGCTTATTATGGGGGTGTAATCTGGTGGCCATGTTAGGGTCCACCAGACTCAGCCGATGGTGCAGCTCCTCGCTCTCCAGATTCTCCAGCCCAGCTTTCCACTCTTCTGTCACCACTGCTGGACCCCTGGACTCCGCCTGAAAAGGCAAGAGACGATCACACACCAGACAGAGTCTCCAAAGTAGGACACAACTGCTGAAAGGAGACAACCTGCAGCTAAGCTCACAAACCCTCTTTTTCTGATCCTAGCAAGGGTCCAAGGAGGACACGGAACTCAAAACGGAACCCCTGCATCCGCCCACCACCATCCCTGCACCGCCGATCTCTCAGGAGGACATCCTGCTTGCAAGCAGAACAGCGGGTGTCAGGCCCAGGCGGAGGGGAGGAAAGGCTGAAGAAACCGTTGCCACCAACAAGTAATAAATTCAGCAGCGCAAGGAAAACCTTAAGACCATGAGGCGGGGGGGGGGGAATATTATGTCATAAATGTGTGACATTTTTGTAATCAACGATTTTTGCAGGCATTCAGAAAGGGCAGGATTCTGTAACTATTGGGAAGGAAGGAAGGAAGGAAGGAAGGAAGGAAGGAAGGAAGGAAGGAAGGAAGGAAGGAAGGAAGGAA
>NW_020769327.1:16677594-16807147 GCF_900518735.1 Pseudonaja textilis
GAAGGAAGGAAGGAAGGAAGGAAGGAAGGAAGGAAGGAAGGAAGGAACGGACTTGCAGAAATGAAGCAGAATTCACAATGCACACAAATCAGCCAAGGAACAGGGAGGCAAAGGACTAACAGGTCCCTGATGAAGCTCCTTCTCCCCCATCTGTCAGTCAAAATCCCTCCTGCCAAAGGATTAATATCCATTTGTCCCAAAGTGAGGCTTACCTTCGTGTCAAACAAAATATTCCAGAGCAAAGATTCAATGTAATAATTTGTTCCACCAACCACAATTGGGACCTTCTGGGAGGCAAGAATCTCATCAATGTGAATAGTTGAGGAACACACGGAAAAACTTTGAAGCTGAGTCTCATTAAAAAAACACTTAACATATATAAAACCTGGTAACTTTAAAATCATACATTTTGGAAGACATCTTTTCTTCTGTATTTTCCTGCACTAAGTTTATTCTTGAAAAGTTGATGCAGTGCCAGCATCAGAAATGTTTGGATTCTCCAGGATGCAATTTCCACGAGTTCTTTGCCTGAGTCACAAAGATGTTTTTTTACTAATTCTCCTAACAATCAGAAGCCCTTTCACCCTCCCTGCCCTAACATACATTCTCAGATTTGGATATAATGTGATCTATAACCCCTTGGTTGTGGTTTTCTCCTACAGCACTGAGCCCACCCGTGTCCCCACCGAGTCTCTGGGAAAGGATATGATGGCAGTGGCCTTCTTCTGGAAGTCCAGCACTGTGTAATTGGTGACCAAGGGATCCACAAAGCTGATCATGTGGTGCTTGCATAGCTTCTGCTCCTGGGCAGAAACTTTGTTGGTGATGATGTCCAGGCCCTGATATATCTGAGACGGGGAGAGACAGACAGACGAAGCTCTACGTTCAGCCAGGGCTCGTCTCTGTGCTGGTGGCCAGCCTGGATCTCAGCTGGTCCACCACTTCAAGCCACGGGGGCCTCAGAGCAGGCAAAGGGCCAATCTCAAGGCACTGCTGCGACAAGAACGCCTCCCCCACCCTTAGAAAGTACATGCTGGCTCAGGGCTGCTTGAGGGCACCGTGCAAAGAAAGGCTGCCTGCCTGCCTGCCTGCATCAACATGTCCTGATGACCTAGTGCACCAATGAAACAGTTCACTCGGAGCAGCACCCGGCTTCCCAAAGGTGCCCCGAGCCCTTTCTCCCTAAGCAGCCAGGGCATTGCTCCCCGTGGGGCAGGGCGGAGCCGCATGCCTTCTCTTGCTGGGAAAAGGGGCGTCTGCGGGGCCTGAACCTACCAGCAAGGCCACCCCATCCACTAGTTCCAGAGCCACCTCTGGAGACTGGCTGGGTGTTTGGGCACGCCCACCTGGGATCTGCTCCTTTTGTCCAGAGAACCGTTCAGCTTCAGACGGAGCCACGGAACATTTCAAAGAACACCAGGACAGGCACACTAAGCATGTTCTCGATTGCTTGTGTGGCTCGGCACTGAGGAGTCACAACTGAACTGCACACATCTGAGACAGAACAGACAGGTTCCCTTCCATCATCGGCTCAACCCACCCTTCTGGGCAGCCGGTGATGACCAGGGGAGTCAACTTTCCTTTTAGGATTGCTCTATATACTCCTTGGTACATAACACTGCATTATGGAAGGATCTGCACCTTCGAATATGCAAAGTAATTCTCCACCATCACCACCTTCTTATCTCCAGTTCAAATCTGGGATTTGGTGCTGAATGTGGGCAGACAGAGTCAGCAGAGGCTGGTCCGGGTTTTGCATGATCTTGTTCCTAATTGGCAGCTTCTATGTTCAGAAATCCCAGCTGGCAGAACAACCAGACAGCCTCGCCCTGGGTGCAGCTTCAATGCTCGCAAGCAAAGGTCCCCGTCTTCAGCTGCAGGCGCCAAGGTGCCTTGGCCTCCGCAGCATCTTTCCTGCCCCAAAGGAAGGAGGCAAGCGCTGAAGAGGGCAGGGGCTGGGATAGAAGAAACATGGTCCCTCCAGCTGGCTCACATCTAAGGATTAAGACTAGATGAGAAAAACAAACACCCCCACCCCTGTGATATGCAAAGCCAGAGCGGGGAAAAGAACAAAGCAGAACAAAAGACAAGACAGACACGGGGAGCTTTGCTTGCGAGCATCCTTCTCCCTGGACCTCTGCAAGACTCCTGCAGGGCCTGGGCCGTATCCATTTCTAGGGGAAGGCTGCCTCAGAGGGGACAAAAAAGGCAGGCTTCCTCACTATATTTGACAGCACAGTATCAGCAGTTGAATCCTTCAAGTTTGGGGGTTCTATAATCTCTCAGGACTTGAAATGGATACTTAACATTAGAACCATCATTAACACAGCACAACAAAGGATGTTCTCCCTGCATCAACTCGGGAAGTCCAGCCTGCTCCAGGAACTGTTGGTCCAGTTCAACGCAGGAATTATACAAAACATTTTGTATACAAAACATTTGCTAGACCAATACTCGAATACAGCTCATCAGTCTGGAACCCACATTACATATCTGATATTAACACAGTTGAGAAAGTCCAGAAATATTTCACAAGAAGAGTTTGCCGCTCCTCTACTCGTTGCAGAATACCTTACACCACCAAACTTGAAACTGTAGACCTAGAAAACCTAGAACTATGCCGCCTTCAGTCCTATCTAAGTATAGTATATAAAATCCTACATTGCAATGTCCTACCTGTCAATGAATACTTCAGCTTCAACCATAACAACACAAGAGCAAACAATAGATACAAGCTCAAGGTTAATCGCACCAAACTGGATTGCAGGAAATACGACTTCAGCCACAGAGCGGTCAATGTCTGGAATACTCTACCTGACTCTGTGGCTTCTTCCCCAAACCCCAAAAACTTTAACCTTAGACTGTCTACTATTGACCTCACCCCTCTCCTAAGAGGCCTGTAGGGGGTGTGCATAAGCGCACCAACGTGCCTACCGTCCCCCTCCTATTGTTTCTTTTTATTTTTTTTATATGTATCCATTTCATGTATTCATAACTATGTTTATACTTATACCTGTAATCTTATAATCGCTTGACAAAAATAAATAAAAATTATTGAGTCTGTCACCTGCGCTTCGATAACTGTCTGGCTTGGTACAGCAACCAAACAGGACAGGTGCAGACTTCAACGGACAGTTTAAGACCCTGGAAAGAACAACCGGAACCAGCCTGCCTTCTGCAGAGGACTCGTATATTTCATGGGATCAGGAGGAGGAGCTGAGAAAACACCCCTCCCATCCTGGACATGAATGGTTCCAACTCCTCCCCTTGGGATGGGGCTACAAGGGCACCGCAGGCGAGAGCAGTTTTTCTCCTCGTGCCATCGCTCTGCTGAACACCTAATTCTCACAGTGCTGTCTGATTTTTATTTATCCAAGTTGGATGGCTATAGCATTATCTTATCCTCTTTACCACCCTCTCTTATCACTGTTGTTGTTGTTGCCTTGCATGTTCACTGAGAGCTTCTGCACTGGAGAGAAATTCCACGCATGTCTAACACATGGCCAAATCAAGTATTCCACTCTATTCCAGTGGTCGCCAACCAGTGGGCCAGGGACCACTGGTGGTCCATGGGAAAATTTTGGTGGTCCGCAGAGAAATGTCACCCCCAAAGCAATTAATCCAGGCTGCGCCAAGGCTGCACCACCCACATGGCCCGTGGGAATACAAGGCTCCCGTCACTTGCACTACGAACAACATGAGGTAGTGAGGGGAGGGGGGGAAGGATGGAGGGGGAGAACTTGCCCCACGCATCCCATGCGCCTGGCCTGGCTGCTTCTTTCCACTTCTTTCTCCTTCTGCTTTTGGCTGCATGCAAGGAAAGCAGCAAAAGTCTTTCTTTCTCTCCCCCAACCTCTGCCAGAAATGAGTCTTTGGGTCCCTGCAAGGCCTCCTGCTCCAAGAGGCTGCGCCAGCAAAGACTCATTTCTGGCAGAATTTGGGGGGAAAGAAAGACTTCTGCTGCTTCCCTTGCATGAAGCCAAAAGTCTCCCCCCCTCCCCCCCAGAACGGAGCTGGAGACAGTATCCTGTGATCCCAAATAAAGAATGATTGATCGGTAGGAAAATTTGGGGGTGGGATTTTCCTGCAGACTTTGTTTGGGATTTTCCCAGGGTCTCTGGTCCGTGGGATTTAAAATTATGAGTTTGGTGGTCCCCAAAAGGTTGGCGACCCCTGCTCTATTCTATCGCATAAGATGTCACTGCTTGCTTCATGGAAACTGGAGCAACCCAACTTGGCCAGGACTTCGTCAGGTCTAAGTTGCAAGAGGGAAGCAACTCTGTAGGCCTGCAAGGTCCTGCCCTGCCCTTCTACTGCTCGAAGACAGTAATCGCTCAATAAAAGTGGAATACAAGGAGAGTATTCCCAGGAGGGATTAGAAGGCCATACTTCACTAGCAATTAAAACTCTGGTGACAGAGAGGCACCTTGGCTGCTCCACGGAAGGGAGAGAGAGTTGGGGCCAGAGGCAGGCCTGGAGGCTGCAGAGAGTCTGGGGAACAACCTGAGGGACAAGATGGGACTCTCATGGGCCACAAGCCACGTCAAGGGATATCCCAGGTCGTCCATCAAGGCTACCAAAGCCTCAGCTCCACGCATGCCTGTCAGCTCAGCCAAACCGGTCAGGGTTTCTCAACCTTGGCAAGTTGAGGACGTGTGGACTTCGGCCCCAGGAATTCTCAAGCTGCTGGGAGTTAAGTCCACACATCTTCAAACTGGCAAGTCTGGAAACCGCTGATCCAGATGCCGCTTCTATTGGCAGGAGAAAGCAGCTCAATCTAAGAACCGCCTCTCACTCCCACTCTGAGCAGAGGCAGCATCCGGGCCCCAAGCCAAACCTGTCGGCAGAGCCAAAACTGGTGGCCAAAGTGCCATCCGGCTGGGGCAGCAGAGGTGACCCCTCCCCAACAAGGGCGGGGTCCACTCTGGTCAAGCTGGCCGGGGGAGACGGGCCTTCTAGTTCAACAGGTCTGAAGGGCTCCTGGAGGGAAAAGCTGCGGCACAAACAGCAGCCCAAGGAGCCTCCAGAGCCAGCCGGGCAGCCGCCCTCCTCTTCTTGCAACGGACCGCGGCCAAGGAGCAACCAGGGCTCGTTTTGACGCGATTCTGGGTTTTCACACAAGCGCAGCGCGGCCACTTGGGCGCCTCCCAGGTTAGGAAAGCAGCTCCCCCCGCGGGTGGAGGGAGGCCTCCGGTCGTCGTCCCCCATGCAGCTCTCCAGAAGGGCCGCTTGTTCGACAGAGGCCGCCCAACGCCCGGCCCCCTTTGGGAAGAGGCCGCTTTCTCATACCGACGGGAAATGCGGGAGGCTGAAGCGGCCCGTTCCGTGCCTTCCCGCTCAAAGAAGGCGGCGGCGGCGGCGGCGGCGGGTCCCGCAACGGAGAGCCACGGAAGCCGGAGCCACGCGGGAGGGAGCAGAAGGGCCGGCCGGAAGCGCCCCGCGCCGGGGCTGCAGCGCCTCCCCAGAGCTCCGGCGGCCGTGCAGAGGCCAGCCCGGAAGGCTCCGCGGCGGGAGGCCCGGCCGAGGCCCTGGCGCCCCCGGCAGCCGAGCCCGCTCCACGCAGCGCCACCCCAGCCGGGTCCCGGCCGCCCCTCCCTCGCCAGCCGGGGCCCTGCGGGAGCGGAGCCGCCGCGCGTCCGGCCCAGCCCGGCTTCCCCCGCGGGCTCCGCGCACCTGCATGGAGTCGGCGCTGACGATCTCGCCGCCGAAGCGCAGCCCGAGCTGCAGCGCCAGCCGCGACTTGCCGGTGCCCGTCGCGCCCAGCACCACCACCACCAGCGGCAGCTGCCGCGCCCCCGCCGCCGCCGCCGCGCGCGCCATGGCCGGCCGCTGGAGGACGGAAGCCGGCCGGGAGGGAGGGAGCGGAGGCGGGGCCGCTGCGGGTGCGCGCGATGGGCAGGGGGGGCGGGGGTTGGGGGCGGGCGGGGCGGAATGGCCCCCCCCCCCCGCCCCGCCGCCGCGGCCGGGCCGCACCAATTCTGCAGCTTGGGGGTGGGGGTGGGGGGGCGGTTGGGCCAAGCGTGCCCACCGCGTGGGCCAAGGGGCGCGCCCTCATCGTGGCTCGAATGCGGGCCTCTTTACAAGGCCTCGGTAGGGCCACGCGCGCAACGACCGGGCATCGTTTGGGTCGCCACACTCTAAAACCGCGGTTGGGGCTCTGGAAAGCGTGCAGAGAAGAGCAACCAGGAGGATGCGGGGGCTGGAGGCCAAGACAGCGGAAGAGCGGCTGCAGGGCCCGGGCCTGGCTAGTGGTCCCGGGAAGAAGAGAAGCACCGGGGAGACCATGAGAGCCATGTTCCGATGTCTGAGGAGGGGCTGGCCCAGAGGGGAGGAGGAGCATGGGGTCAACCTGGTCTCCAAGCACCCGGAGGCCAGGCGAGAAGCAAGAGATGGAAACTGAGCAAGGAGAGAAGCGACTTAGGACTAAGGAGAAACTTCCTGGCAGTGAGGACAGAGACCCAGGGGAACAGAAGCTGCTGCCTTCAGAAGGTGTGGGGGGGGCTCCCTCCCTGGAGGTTTTTAGGAAGAGACCAGACAGCCATTTGTCCAGAACGGTATAGGGCCATGATGGTGAACCTATGGCACGCGAGCTGCAAGCAAACTTATCTCACTGCGCATGTGCGCACCTCACAGCTGATTTTCCGCAGGTTTGAGGCCCTTTCTGGCCTCCCAGAGGCTCAAGGAAGGCTTCTGCAGGCTTTGCAGGCCGAAAACTAGCCCTGTTTCATCACTTCCTGTTTTTCTGACAATACTGGAAGTGACAAAACAGGGCTAGTTTTCGCCCTGCAAAGCCTGCAGAGGCCTTCCTCAAGCCTCTGGGAGGCCAGAAAGGGCCTCAAACCAGCCCAAATTCAGCTGTGAGGCACAGTGCAGGTAAGGGGGCAGCGGGGGTGGGGGGATGAGGGATTGTGCACAGGTGTCGGGGGCGTGGGGGGTGCACATTGCCTTCTGGGTGCTGGCATGCAAGCATGAGCCCGTGCACAATTTTTGGCACAGAAGCCCAAAAAGGTTAGCCAACGCTGGCATAGGGTTTTCTGCTTGTGCAGGGGGCTGGACTAGCAGACTCCCCAGGTCCCTTTCAGCTGTTATTCTGTCATAGTTTATCTTGGATGTTTTAAATAAAACACAATTGGTTAGCTACATGTAATGCACTGAACTATAAGGCATAGAAGGAACACCGTGGTATTTGGGGTCCCAGACTTCCAGGAAACTGCATCTCGGACATTTGCCTCTCTCTGAACTTAACATCGGGGATTTTGCATATTGTATTGCTGCATCCCAATTGGTTTTGGATCAATAACTGTGGCTTGCTGAATTAGAGCTACAATCCCATGCAAGGTGTCATTTAATTCTGAAGCCATGGTAAAAATCCCCTGGATTTGCTGCATATCTGTGACAGTCCCTCCCACTTACCACAGCGAGGGCCCTCCAAGTCAAGGATGATGGGAGCTGCAGTCTTCTTTGCCCTCAGGAAGATACAGGTCAAGAAGGGGCCGGCCTCCAGGCCAGGGGTCAGCCCTAGCCATGTCACATCTGGTGCCAGGTGGTCTGATGCACATGGGGGGGGGAGCGCCAAGCTCAAAGGGGAGAAGGAAAAATTGATTGGGTAAGCAAAGTTGGGAGAGGGAGATTGCCATGGCAACCATTTGGAAGAGCAGATGCCCTAGGGACCGATAAAGAGATGAACTTGTGACCAAAGACAAGAGAAAGGGATTGTTGCCGTAGCAACAAAAAGCAAAGAAGAAAAAGGATGGAGACACAGTTGCCAAGGAGCTATTGCCAAGGTAGCAGAAAGGTTCAGCAATGTTCTGCCATAGCAACAAGGGAGGGGGGGAGATGCCTTTTCCCCTAGCAACTCACATCTCCTGCCGTAGCAACAGGGAGAGCAAGCAATATAATTGGAGCAGATGGGATTAAAGCAGGCTTGGCCAAAGGAGCCTGAAAGTGTACTAACCCATGAAAACTAACCTTCCTTTCACCCCCAAAAATGAAAAATACATGAAGCTTTTACGCACCTAGAATAAACAAAAAAACCAAAAACAAACACAAGGCTACATGGTAGCCGAAGAGGAAATGCTTGATAAGCAAAACAGAGCAAAAAGCTGGGATGCCTAGACTTTCATCGGCCTTTCTGCTTATGGTCTATTAAGGACTTCTCTGATACAAAAACGAGTTTATTAATATTGCCCATCTCCCTCCATGATCGATTCCACTGTCTGGCTGCTCTTCTAGTTAAACAAGCCAGCCAACCCCTCGGCCACCTTCACTGCCTCCTGAGATTCTGCACCTGCAATTTCCCGGCCTGCCAGGCCCAGAAGAGGCCTCTTTCAGAGCACAATTCTCTCTTCCCAATACCTAACACGGCTGCCTTCCCAGTATGCTTGCTGTGGAATTCTGGGAGTTGAAGTCCAGAAGTCTTTAAGTTGGCAACTTTGGAGAGCCCTGCTCTTAAAGGATTTGCATTTGGGAACTCTTTGGAATTCTCACTGGATTTCTTTGAGCTGCTTCTGATGTCCCAAAATGCATTTTAAAAACGTGGTTTTTAGAACTGGACACAATATTTGAGGTAAGATATGACCAATATTCAAAAAAGGGGGAAATAATTATTTTCAGTGATTTGGAAGTATGATACTGTTGAAGCAACCTAAAATTGCATTTTCCCTTTTTCCCTGCTGCTGCCTCCTACTTAGGTGACAATTAGGGACTGTTAGAAGGACATTTTTATTACAATGAAATCCCATCTTGTACCTCAACATTTGACTTCTGTTCTTGATTTAACTCTGGTTTTTTTAAAAAAAACTTACTTTAGCCTGTTTGTAGCCTCTGAAGGGCTTCTTGATTTTTTCCTTCTGTCTAAGCCATTTGCAAACATAGCCAACTTTTGTGTTATTTGCAATAAACTCATTTTTGTATCAGAGAAGTCCTTAATAGATTGTGGGAATGCTACCAGTACAATATATTTTGATTTCAGACAAAAAAAGTTGTTAAAAAGACCCATCTGCAACTGCACTGACATGCAGACTATTTATTATTTTTATCAGATGAAAAGGTAAGAAAAATACTTAGCAAATATGGAGATGATGCATTCAAAGGAATCAGTGTCCCATAGACGTGTTTTGGTCACTCTTAACCCTTGTTCTGCTCTTCCTAGTTGCAAGTAGCCCACCTGCCCTCTTGGTGGGGAAGAGAGCTTGTGTCTTTGCCTTAGGTGGTCAAATGTTGTGTGAAAAGAATCCGAATTCAATTCTGTAGACGTACCTATCCGCACACATGCACATATAGAGGTAGTCCTTAACTTACAACCTTTTAATGACCGTCTAAAGTTACCACATTACTGAAATGACTTACAATTAGTCCTCACTCTTAATGACTATCACAGATTCTCCATGATCACATGATCAAAAGTCAACCTCTTACCATACAGCTTGTATTTACAATCATTGCAATGTCATAGGATCAAGTGATCACCATTTGCAACTTTCCCAGGCGGCTTCCAACAAGCAGTGAGGAAGCCAGACTGGCATAATGACCCTGAGATTTGTTTAACAATCAGCAAAAACGGTTGTAAAATCAGGCATGACTCATTTAACAACTGCATTAGTTAGCAACCCAAGTTCTAGTCACAACAGATTAACGGAGCTGGGAGGGTTCTTGTAGGTCCCAAGCAGGAGACCCTACCCCATTCCTGACAGAGGGCAGTCGTCTCTTCTTGAAAGCTTCCAGGGATGAAGCTCCCACAACTTCTGAAGACAACTTCTCTTCCATGGGTTGATTGTTCTCACTCCTTATTTCCAGGTTGAATCTCTCCCTGATCGGTTTCCATCCATTATTCTTGTCTAGCCTCTGTGTGCCTTGGAGAATAGTTTGGCCCCTTCCTTCTCTCTGGGACAGGCCCTCAAATATTGGAAGATTGCTGTCTTGTCTCCCCTGGTCCTTCTCTTCACTGGACTAGCTGTGCCTACTTCTTGTAACGATTCTTCATGTTTCATCCTCCAGTCCCCTAATCATCCTGGTTGCTCTTTGCACTTTTTCTAGAGTCACAACATCTTTTTCATAGTGGTTAAAAATTACCTGTACAGAGAATGTATCTAATGGAGTGCTTAACCCAACAAGTAACTTGATCAGTTTTCAGGCTTTGCACAATACATTGGTTATGCTACCCTCAAAGCAGCTGTCCTCATGCTACAAATGAACGTTTTCCTCCCAACAGTGAAAATTATTAAAACTAAGTTGGGAGGCTGTGCAATGCAGCAAATAAATCCGTAACTGACCAGGATAAGCATGTCACATGAGTACAGTTCAAGGGCTAGGTGGGATAGAATCACGGAAGACCTGTGCCTGGGGAAGATGGGCATTTTGATTTCTCTGGGCAGTGGCTTCGTGGCTGATCACACTGGAGGCGTAGAAATTCCCAGGTTAAGCTGGAGGAAGATCCTGTGGCTGCATTTACTTACCTGGCATAAGTCCTAAGGCGTTCCCACTGAATCTCTGTTCTGGGGCCCGATTGTGGATCAGGAGGCCAAGGATTCTTATTGCCAACTGGAACTTTCATGCCGCTGCCTGAAGCATTTCTGCAGTTGCCAAGTTTCCTTTATTATGCAGAAAGAACAGAGCAAGCCGCTGCAAGGTGAGCATCTCCAAATAAAAGCTTACACTTGGGGGGGGGGGGGCGGTGTAGACATGCCCCTTCTAAAGCAGACCAAAATCACTTTGGGGCATCATTGTGTAGAACGGATGGTGGAGTTTTTGCCTTATAGCTGCAGTTGTCATTGTTATTTTAATCCTTGGAAGACTATACGAGCTGCATCAGACCGCCTGTGAATGTCACTGTAGAGGTAGGACTGAGTTTTGGGCCTATTTTGGGAACCCTTTATGGTGAAGGCTTAGCACATCTATGTTAGTTTCTTCATGCAAATTGGAAAAATCAAATGGTTTATAAACTATTTGCAGCAGTGTGCCTAGGGCAGAGATGGCTCCTGATGACATAGGCAGGCAGGGGGGCTGCTCATCCGTTGTTCTGGAACCAGGGAGCAGCCACAAACCTGTGTTGCAGGCGCTTCTCCACCCACAGCAATCAGAAAATGCAGCCATGCAAAGGACCCCCCCCCCCCCCGCCGAGCATGTTGGCCTTCCAAGAACGGTAATATTTGGAGAGGTTGCGGTTCAGCATCCTGCCTGTTATTTGTACCTGGGCAAAGCAGAGCCGCCAGTCCTCTAAAGGTAAAATCAGGAGGGAGCCTGGTAGCCCCACTTTAGTTAAAAGGAATATTTTAATTAAAGGCAGAAGCCTTCAGTTCACTTTAGTTACTAATCTGATTTTTGGTCACCACACTGACACACACTCACTCCTCTTACAATGTTACAATATTGAGTAGCTGAATAAACCTGTTAGCCAGAAATAACAGGGAAATCCATTGGGAGGCATAATGCGCAAGACATTTGAGGCCTGGTTCATACAACATGATATAATAAGCTAAAATCTGTTGCTAATTTGATTCATTTTGCACTGAAACTAGTTAACATGTTTTGTCTTTTAGAGGCGTGTGAAAACAGACTTGCACTGTTAACATGAGTTTAATGTGGTGTGAATCCAGAGCATTTGTGTAACTGCTAGCATTTCACATCCATGCCACAAGTGAGAGAGGCCTCTCCCCAGGGATTTCATGCTTCTTTTCACATCCTGTACCGGAGGGGGTGGGCTAGCCAGGAGCTCCCGTCCTTGTCATCTGGCTGGACTGATAAAACCTCTTGAATCAAACATTTTAATTACCTTTAAATTTTGATGCAAATCCAGTTCTAGTGTTGGGGAAACCAGCTCGTCCTCTTCCTCTTGCATCTGTCAAGACGGAGTACAAGCCGTTGGCCTCTCATTCAGAGCAAGCAAAATCCTGAAGCACTTGGTTGGAATAAGAATGCAGCTCTAGATCTTTTTGGACATGAAAATGCCCCAAATAAGCCCTTATCCTACAAAGAGCCAACTTTGCTGCATTACCCCCAAGGTTGCCACTCTCCAATTAGAAGACGTCTCCATTTGCAGGGGGTGGCAATCATCACAATGCCCCAAATTAGCCAGACGCTGCCCACAAGTGTCCGGGCATTTTAGGAGCTCAAAGATGCTGAACAATTCAAGGTGGCCAGTCTTGAGGACTTTCCCTTACAGCACCAGTGTGCTTTCTGCTTAGTTTCAGCTGGATTCAACCCAGCAGAAGCCTCCCCACCCCCAGGTAAGAATCTGCCCCCCCCCCAAGAGAAGAAGACACCATGTTGGTTTGACCTTTTGCCATTAATTTATTTCAGAAATGTGAGGTAACAAAGTGCTAAGTCTGAACCACGCAGCCTCGAAGCTTGGGCGGGGCTGACTGACGAAGGTCCCAGCTGCTGCTGCCTGGTGGATCTTGGGCCAGCAAGGGGGCCCATCACTCCCACCTCTCCCGAGATGGGGGAGAATGGGTGGGGTATGCATAAGGAGGAAGCAGCCACACTCTAGGCAAGCTTGGCCAAAGCAGGGGGAAGACGCTGCTCAGCCCCTTGCCCGCTAGCTAAGGCTGCCATCCTAACCTGGAACCCATTAATAAACAGGAGTCCTTGGCAGCAGATCAAGCTGGCAGTCCTCCTGCACATCTCGCCAGCAAGGATCCTCGGGTGGCTCTTTCACTGAAGAAGAAGAAGAGGAAAAAGAAGAGGAGGAGGAGGAGGAAGGAGAAGGAGAAGAAGAGGAGGAGGAGAAGAGGAGGAGGAGGAGAAGAGGAAGAGGAAGAAGAAGAAGAAGAAGAAGAAGAAGAAGGGGAGCCAGTGCAGAGGCCTTGTGTAGAAGGAGTTTCCAAAAGGATGAGGCCGGGAGTCTCCCAACTTGACAACTTTAAGTTTTCTGAACTTCAATTCCCAGAATTCCTCATGGCTGGATGAGGAATTCTGAGAGTTGAAGCCAGAAGACTTAAAGTCTGGAGACCCCCACTTGAAACCTCCCTCTCTCCCAGCAGGTTTCGTGCAGCACGCGGAGTTAAAGCCCAGGGCAAGCTTTCCTCCACCTGCCGTGCCCTTTCGCAAGACTTGCCAGCCTCCCCATTCACCAAGCCGCTCTCGATGCTTCTGCAAGCCAGGACTCGCACCTCGCCTGCTTTGCTGCCCTGAAGGTCTGCCCCACAGACGGGCTAACCGCCCATACGAGCCCTTTCCTGCTCTACCTGGGACAGAAACCCCATCTTGGAGCCAGCCTGAAAGTGCAGGGCCGGCTCGGCTTCCCACCAGACAGGCCCCTGGGACATCTGCTATTGGCGCTTGCAAGCTGGAACCAGCCTCTTCCCTGCGAGAAGAATTTCCAGTTATCCCAGTTTTTGGAAAGCAGCCTGTTCCCAAGGGAGCCCATTTGAATCACTCCCTAGCAAGCCATGGGGGTGGCCCACCACCCTGACTGCAGGCGGTATATTTGGGTATAGAAACGAGGGAGGGCAGGCAGGGGAAAGAGCAAGCATTTTACAAAAACAGGAAAAAAAATGTAAAAAGTACAAAAATACAGCATATATATCTTTAAAAAGCAGTCCGGTACAAAGAATGAGGCCGTCACTACTTTAGGTTCATTAGGATATACAAACACCAAGATAAGCCTTGGTTTGTCATTAAATGGAAAAAGAATGAGGTAAATCAAATTCAAGGTGATTGCAGTGCTTTCTAGGGATGCAGTCAAGTGGGGTGGTTTTTTTAAGCCCCCCCCCCCCCCCCCCCCATGTGAGCTGGAGAATCTCTGGAGAGACGGGTGGTGTCCATGGCCGAAGTGCCTTTTGCACCAAACCCTTGGCATGGATTTCCTCCCGCACGGGTTGCCCTCCCCTGGAATAGGGCCTCTCTGCAACCAGGGGCTCCCCTGGAGGGTGGTCTTTGCTGCCTCTCCAGGGAGGTCTCAGCTCCCTCCACCCCCGACTCCAGAGCTGTAAAATAACCCTGTGCACAAAGGACCCGTCCACAAATTGTTGGAGGAACAGAAAAAGCCAATTCTAACCACGTCTTGGTCTGGCAGCAAGGGGACGAGACCGAGAATTTGACCCCCATCACATTATGAAAAAGCAACGAATGGCCGAAAGACCCACCCTCTTCAGGAGCTTCATGAGTGACAAATGACCTCCACTGAGAAATGCTGCTTGAAACACCCCCTGGTTGCGATGAGGGTCTTGTCTAGTGTGTCCCCCGGTCCCTCTGGAGAAGCCGCCAGCTGGGTCCAGCTGGGCCCACCAAGAAGGGCAAGGTGGCTGTGGGGCTTGGCCATAATCCAAGGTTGGGCAGCTGAAGCCCCCTCCCTCTCCTGGAAGGAGGAACAGAAATCAGATGCAAGCAGCAGAATAAGGACAAGCCCCGTATGAGGTGCAGTGGCAGTGCATGATGGGATTGACAGTCCATGAGGAATCTGCAACCCAAAACCAACTCAAAAGTACCGAGGCAACGGAAAACCCAGGTGGCCTGGCCTGCTACTGTGTGCCCTGCAGGTGTGAAATCTGTTGCTGGAGCTGGAGCTGGTGCAGTTTCAGCAGCTTCTTCTCAGCCACCATTTGCTGCTCGGCGCTGAGAAGCAGCTGCAGGTACTCGGAGGCTTTGCTCAGGACCACCACTTTGGGGGTTTTGGGGCAAGAGGCGAGACCGGGCACCTGGTCCCTCAGTGCCAGGAAACGTGAGCGAAGGTCGTTCCGCCGCTTGCGCTCCAAGTAGTTGTGGTTTCTCCTCTTGGTCACATCCTCACTGTCTGAGCCAGGAGCACTGCCAGTCTTGGGGAGGGAAGGCACGGGAGGGAAGCGCCCCACCCCCTGCCCGGGCGGCTGTGGCTCATCGTCCCTGGCATCAGGACTGACCTTCTCCAGAGGCCCCTCGACGGAGCGAGCCTCAGGTGGGGAGCGGGCAGCGTAGTTGTGCTGCTGTTGATGGATGGCAATGTGGAAATGCTTTGTGCAGGGGTCCAGGGGGTTGCCCCGCACTGTGATGGTGACCGGCTTCCGTGTCCTCGAAGCTTGCCTCTTCTCAACGGTCACCACGTCGATTTCTTCTCCTTCTGCAAACAAAGAAAAGAGGGAGGAATCAACGGGTATCAAGGTCCATTTCTGTGATTCAGGCAGTGGCAAACAACCAATTAACTGAACTGAACAGAGCGGGCAACTGTAGCGTAGGGATCAAATTGAATGGACAGCACTTCACTTAAGCCCAGAAACAGCTCTAGGCTGGGTTTAAGCTGTGCTGTGGTTTGCTTGGTTTTGGTTTGCATATTATGCAAATCCAGCTAATTGTGATTTTCAACAAACCACAGCGAACAAAACAGCAAACCGTGCCTCAACTTGTGTAAACCAGGGGTTCCTGTAGATGTAGGTGAGCGCTTGTGGCCTCTTTCTTCAGAAAAGGTGGGTGTGAGCATCCCAAACTGGAAAGTGGCTTGATCCAACTCCAAGGCTGGATTCGGTTTTCCCATCAGATGCCTTGTAAAGCCAACCTTGGCCCTGCCAGAATAGGTTCTTCTCCAACAGATGCCGAAGGCAGGAGCCCGCCAAAGCCCGTTCATTCATCTCTCTCCGTGGGGATGACCTCACCTGCCTCCAGGCTGAAGGTTGTAAGACTGAGCCCTCGCTCAAGCTGCTCCCCTCTGCTTCAGCCCAGGGCCCAGAATCAGGAAAAGTGGAGCTCTTGGTTCTTGGGCCTGGACTTCCTGAACAGTAGGATTTCCCCCTACGCCTTGCCCTCTTCCTTCCTCTGACAATGGAGAGTACCTGCCTGCTCCTGACCCCGAGTCGGGGGTATTACCAAATTCTGGAATGGCTTGTGGCTCAGAAGACAGGAGACGCATCTCCAAACTCAAATACCTGGAACACTGAATGTGTTTTCCTCCTGACCTCCTGCGCTGCTCCTCGAGTAGGAAATACCCCGTCCCCTTTGGGTCACATTTGGGCATTTGGATCCCTGACCGGACACTCTTCTCCCTTCCCTCTTTTTCATCAGATGGTATCAGTCTGCTGTTGGGGACTATTATGGTTTTGTTGCCATACTTAAGTAACCAAATGCAGTACAATAACCAAGTAAAACTCTTTAAAGCAGCAAACTTACACATCTATAACGTAGTGTCAAAAGATCAGAGACATTAAAGCTAAACTCTAAAATCTGACCAAGTAGGCACCTCCAGGCTGTCCCCATTAATTGCTTCTCAGCCTCAAGAGTGACCAAGGCAATGGAGCCGCGTTATTCTGAAGACAAAAGTACCCACTTGGCCTCCTGTCCTGTCCAACTCAGACCTGTCAGACTCCAGCAATCTGACCTGCACCACAGCAACCTCCTGGGGATTGTGAGGGTGGCATTTCTGCCCTCCAAATTCAGTCTGTTTAGAACTGCAGCCAAACAAGGCACGTTGTCTGGTACTCTGGAGGGGAAGAAATCTCTACCGCAGGGACAACAACAACAACAACAGAACAAGTCCCAATTATACCTGGTTGGGAAGCAGGACTGGAGTAAACTTTCTTGATTAAATCCACCTCCCATCTTTGCCCTGTTCTTCCATGGCTCATTGGAATTGTAAATGAAGCAGAGACCTGGGGCGAGGAAGGGGGGGCGCAGGAGGAGAGGAGCTGGCTTTTGTCCCTTTGACTTGCCACTTCTCAGAAGCCATCAATCTATAGAGCCTTTCCCCACCTCCAGAGGCACAAAACGGGACACAGTACCTCCTAGCCAGCAGCTCACCAAAAGAGAGAGTGAGGAGTTGAGAAGGGCTTGAGTAACTTCAAAAGAGACGCCTCTTTCTTCTTCAGACAAACTGGCTGGGCTCTCTGCAAGAGAGACAGCCCTTTCCAGGGAAGGCTGCCGCCTGTCTAAACTCGCCTCTCACTAAACTCCACCCTCTGGTTCAGCTTTTCTCTTCTTTGCTGAGGGCTCCAAGAAGAAACAGCCAGAGGAGCCCAGGAGCAGAAGATCTTTAACGTGAAAGATAAAATAACAGATGGGGAGGGACCTTAAAGATCTTTTAGTCTAACCTGCTGCACTAGCAGCAGACTCCATTTCAGACAAGTGGCTGTGCAGTCTCTTCTTAAAAGTCTCCAGTAATGAAGTTCCCACAACTTCTGAAAGCAAAAGCAGTTTCACTGGTTAATTGTTCTGTCAGGAAATTCCTCCTTATTTCCAGGTTGAATCTCTCCTTATCCAGTTTCCATCCATTGCTCCTTGTCTGGCCTTCGGGGTGCCTTGCAAAATAGTTTGACCCCTTCCTCTCTGTGGCAGCCTCTCAAATACTGGAAGTCTGCTCTCCTGGTCCTTCTCTTCTCTAGACTAGCCAGGCCCAGTTCCTGCAACCGTTCATCGTATGTTTTAGTCTCCAGTCCCCTCATCATTCTGGTTGCTCTTCTCTGCACTTTTTCTAGAGTCTCAACATCTTTTTTACAGTGTGGTGATCAAAAGTGGATGCAGTACTCTAGGTATAGTCTTACTAAGGCTTTATAAAGATGGTTGGATGCACCATATTTCTCACTCTCAGGACCCAAATGCAGGGCTCATGGGTTACATGTTAGACACCAATAATGGCAAGATCGTCTTGCCATGTGTTTTATTCAAATTCAAAGAGATCAATAGAGATCTGGGGCTCCATGTCACAACAGTACTGAAGAGTAAGCAAGCAGAGTTGGGGCGGGGGCTGGAAAGGGAGTCTGGGGGAATGGTCTCCCCGTCCTCTAGAGAGCCCCCACCTGCACTTAACAAAATTATAAATGGATCACTACTTTTGGAGAGTAGGATTTTACTGTGTGCACTTTGGTTCTGAAAACAGCATAAAGCTCCTAAAGTAAAAGATATGAATACCATTATGAATTCCCACTTCTCTTTCTAACCACTTGCTTTACATTTTGAAGCTGTCCTTTTAAGCTTCCTTTTTCACAATCTGACTTTTTCCTAGGATTACTATTGTTTAAAGAGCTAGTGTGGTCCAGTGCTTATTAAAGCTTCAGGCTACAAACAGGGAGGCCCTGTTGGCACAAAGCCAGCTAGGTGACCTTGGGCCAGGCACTTTCTCTCAGCCCTAAGAAGGAGGCAACGGCAAGCACTTGTGAAATCTTGCCAAGAAAACTACAGGATTCATAGAAGCAAATCTCCAGGAGTTAAGGAAGACAGACAGACAGACAGACAGACAAAAGAGCCTGACCATTGGTTTCAGGATGCAACAAACTGACGGATCACATTCAGAAATGCCACCCCCTTCCTATCCCCATTGGCTTCTCCTCCAGCCACTCATTAAGTAGCCACACCTCCTCAAAATAACCCAAACATGAACATCTGTTGCCTTTTGTCCCTGGCTGAAAAGGGCATTTGTGGACAGAGCCCCCTTGTTGGTGGGGGTGAAGTCCATGTCAATACAAGATCATGAGTCAATCAATCAGTAACAGGTCCCACCTCCTCTTTGCTAACCTGCCAGGGTCCTCCTGCAATTAAACCTCACACCTGATCTGTTTCTTCAGCCTTGCAGGCTGAGTCACCAGGCATCACCGTTCACCTGGTGATTCAAGCTGAGGAGGGTCAACAAGGCTTGAAGCCTGGAAGTGGAGCACAGTAGTAAAATTACAAGGAGCCTCCCCTTCCCAGTTCAGCTGCTCTTGCCCCCTCCTCACTTTGTCTGGACTCTCTTTTCACCAGAGGGCGGATTTCACCCTGGAAATAGTCTTTATGCTGGAAAACTTTTTCCAGAAATAGTAATTCTTTACTAGAATGAGTCCGTAAGAAAGCACCACTTCCGAGAGCATCTCTGCCATTGCTTATTTTATGGAACACTGGAGCCATCATGATCTACTTGCGCGCGCGCGCACACACACACACAGCTTCGCAAGCCAGGCGCACTCAAACTACTCCAATACCAAGGCAGTTGGGGAATATCAGTGCTGGAGTAGTAAGAAATGGGGGAGATCCCTCTTTGGGTCTCAGCCAGAGAATCAACCAGCAAAAAGGTGGAGCTGCAAATAAGGACCTCACCTGTTCCGCTCTGAATGCACCAAATGGGCTGAGCCAGGTGAAACTCAAATCCAGCACAAAAGGGATCAAACTGCCCTAATAGCAGCCGATTGGACCAGGCATAAGCAACCCTTGCAGCTTATTCGTTGAACAACCGTTTCCGGGCTCTGATGACATGCTGAGGACAGACGATATGCGAGCCGGCCATTACTCTGCCTACCTTCTCATGCCCTTCCATTTCCAATGGCCCATCTCCCCCACCCAGCATGCTGCCTGTCTGGCCATGTTTGCCACTCTTCCCCTGAAGTCTCTGGGTCTCCTACTACATCAGAAAGTCTCTTGCAGCCCCCCCCCCATTTTAAAAAGGCTGGCCCCCCGTCCCCCCCCCCCCCCGAAGATTTCACTGAGAATTTAAAGGGGGCGGGGTGCTCAGTCATTGGAAGTCTCTGGTTTTTCTTGAGATGGCTCCAGCACCAAGTGGGTTGTTTCTTACTGCCCTTCGGTGCAATTCTGAGCGTGAACTGTGTGCAGCCAAACTCCGGAACTTCAGGCATGGTTTGGCTGCGCCCCCCCCCCCCTTTCTTGATCCCCAAGAACATCGTGGCTTTCAGGTCATTTTAAACGCCAGGCTGCGAATGGGAGCGAAAGAGACGCGGCGGCTTTGGCTCTATTCACCAGCCTCCCAGGCTTTTGTGATGGCACCTGCAGTGGTCGGATGCGAGCAGCTTTGAGCTTTAGGATGCCGCCGCCGCCATTCCAGGCCTTCCAAGAATTGATAGCTAGGAACTGGGTTTAGTTCCTAGGATCGCAGTGCAGCGGAGGCGCCCAGAAGCTTGAAGCGGCCACGTCCAGTTCCTCCGGGAAATGCCTCCTCCTACCGGGGACCCCGGGCAGCCCCCACCCTTCGTCCTGCAGGCCCCTCGGGCCGGCTTCACTCACCGGGCGGAACAGCCACGGCCTCACCTGCCCTGCCCGAGACTGAGCCAGTCCCGACCACAGGCGGCTAAGCCAATCCCGGGGTTCGTCCGGGGACCCTGCCCTCCCTCCGCCAGGCAGCTTCCCGGGGAACCGGCCGAGGAGCCGGAACTGCCGGGGCAGCGGGAGAGAGAAGAGCCCGCGAGCAACCCTGGGAAGTTCGCGGGAGCAGCGAGGGAAGCCCGGAGGGGACCCGGCAAACTTCGCCGCGGAAGCCGAAACTCCCGGGGAGGCTCCAGGGCGGCGAGGGGTGAGCAACGGGGAGCGGGGGGCGACCCTCCAGCCCCCTCTCGGCTACAGGCCGGCCTTACCGGAGTCACTCTGGCTCTCGGAGCCGGACGAGACCGGGATCTTGGTGTCCGCCGCCGCCGCCGCCCCCCCGCTGCCGCCGGGCCAGGCGAAGACGGCGCCCGGAGCCACGCACTCGCCGTCCAGCCCGCCGAAGTCGTGCGCGGGCGCCAGGGCCGGCGCGGGCTTGGCCGCCAGCTTTTCGCCCCGGGCTTTCTCCAGCCGCTCGCGGGCCGAGGAGCCGCTCCACATGCAGTCGCGCAGCACGAAGGCGCTCAGGTTGCCCAGCAGGCCCGCGGCGGGCTCCGGGGCGCCGTCGGCATCCTCGGCCGGGCCGGGCAGGGGCGAGGCGGGCGGGCTGGGCAGCAGCTCGAACTTCTTCCAAATGTCCTCGCCCTGCGCCTCCCAGGGCTCGTAGAAGGAGGAGGGCGGCGGCGGCGGCAGCAGCGGCGGGTCCAGCTCCATGGCCGGTAGGCGCCGCCGGGGTCGCGCCCGCCGCTCTGGCTTCTCCCGGGCGGGCTCAGCGCCGCCGCCGCCGGGCAGCTGCCGCGCGCCGCTCCGGGCCGCGCTAGAGCCTCGCGGCAGCCCGGCTGGCCCGGCGAGCGACGGAAGCGGCGCTGCCCAACCCCCCGCCAGGAAGGAACCCCGCGGATCGGCGCGACCCAGCCGGGCTAAGCCGCATTGTTCGCAGCCTCCGCCGCTTATATGGGCCTCCCGCCTCCCTCCCGGACCGTCCCCGGGACGCAGCCAATGAGCAGCGCCGGATGGGCGAAGGGGGCGCGGACAGGCGTCGCCCTCACCTTCCCCCGCCAGGCTCGCCTCGCCCGCGGAGCCCCGCCGCCCGCCCGGGAGGGAAGGAGGGGGGAACGGCGGCGTCCCCCGAGCCCGGTCGCTCCTCCGCGGGGCCCTCCCGTCCGCTCGGAGCCCCCGGCTCGGCCTCCCGCTCCCGCTCGGGTGCAGCCGATTGGCCAGCGGCTCAAAGCGCGGGGAAACCTGAAGCCGGGACGGAATGCTCGGCGCTTTTGTGCCCCGAAGGGACCCCTTGGATCTCGTCTCGCAGCAGCAGGTGACGGTTTGGGGGGCCTCTTGGGGGGGCGGGGGAGTTGCCCCTCCCCCCTCGCCCTCCCTGGAAGGGGGCCGGTCTCGGGCGCTGGGCCTTCTCAGCTGGACCCCCCCCCTCCTGCGGGTGCTGCCTTCAAAAGGCCTGAGGGACAGAGAGCCCCAAAGGTCTGGGGGTGTGTGTGTGGTCCCGTCCCTCTACTCCCCCCCTCCCATAAGTAATGCCAGGAGGGAGGAAGAGAAGGGAAGCAGCCCAGATAAGCTCCTTTGCAGATGCAGAGGCACCAAACAGCCCAATTCTGAGTCACACAGCAGCCCCGGAGGAGGCAGATTCTGGGTGGCCACAACTGAGGCAAAGGGAGCAATGTCCAGGGCTGATGCACCTGTAGGACAAGAGTCCTCAACTTATAACCCTTTGTTTAGTGACCGTTCAAAGTCAAAACTTCACTGGAAACAGTGGCTCGTCGTCTCCCAGGTAGCCCTTGCATCATCATCCCCATGGTCACGTGGTCAACATTTAGATACTTGGCCACTGACATAGAAGGGACTTTGGAGGTCATCCAGTCTGGTCCAACCAGAGAGCAGGAGAGTATGTCCCAAATATTAGCTTCTACCTAGGATTGAACTCACCACCTCCTGCTTACGAGGTGAGAGCTCCACCTCTAGGCCAGCACACTGGACCATTCAGCATGGACTTCTATGAGGGTTGCAGTGTCACCTTTTGTGACTTTCTGACAATCAATGGGGAAGCTGGATTCACTGAACAACCATGTTACTACCTTAACAACTGCAGTGATTCACTTAACAACTGGCAAGAAAGGTTGTAAAATGGGGCAAAACTCACTTAACAAATGTCTCGCTTAGCCACAGAAATTTTGGGCTGACTGTGGTTGTAGGTGGAGGACTTTCTGCATTGTGTTCTATTTAAGCATTACGAGACCCACCTGTGCCAGGTTGCCTGCCGGAAGGACTGAGCACTGAGGCTGTCCTTCATGAGATCCCAGGGGGAGAGAGAAAATAATTGGCAATTGAATATAATTTGAACAATGTTTATTCATGGAGAATCCGACCTGAACACGGAAATAAATGCAGATGAGCAAAATTGCACCTTTTCCGCCTGTTCCAGAATCAGAGCTGCCACCTATTTATTTTGCTGTGCTGGTTTAATGGTTGACAGCCTTCCCGAGTACCTGGAAAGGTCACATGACAGATTGTTTCAAAAGGAGACTGTTATTTTTAGTGATCCTGCAGGTGTATGTGTATGTGCTATGAACTTACTCTTTGGAGAATGCACACACCATTTTTACACACTTAGTTTTTGTCCTTTTCATAAGATTTGACTCCCAGCAATTACAAGGATAATGTCCTGAAGCTTTCTGGACAACTTTTTCAGACGTGATTTGCTGTCGCCTTCTTTCTCCAAGGGGGAGTGACTGTCCAGGGTCACTAGCTGCCTTGACCACCCAAAGCAGAACTAGGCCTGCTTCCTCCCAGCTGCAATTCTTTGTTCAACATCGCCATCTCCTGGTAAATTGATGGCATCGCGTGTGTGTGCCAAACATTGACAACATCGAAAACTGTGCAGCTGCTCAGTGGCCAACCTTTTGGTTTCCCCACCAGACACCCAACTTCTAAAATGTCTTTGGTTATCCAACTCTTTGCCCAGTTCAGACGGTGCTGCCAGCTGGGCTTCTTTTTGAGTGTCATTGCTCATCCTCTCAGCAACACGAACTGAGTTGGAAGGGACCTAGGGGGGTCTTCTTGTGGCCCATTCCATTCTCACAAGGAGACCTACACTATTTCTGACAGGTGCCTGTCCAGTCTCTTCCTAAAATCTTCCAGTTTGGAGGCACCCACAATTTCCGATGGCAATTTGTTCCCTTGGTTAATTGTTCTGTTAGGAATTTTCTCCTTACTTCTAGGTTGCTTCTCTCCTTGGTTAGTTTCCACCCATTGGTTCTGTTCGTGCCCTCAGGTGCTTTGGTAAATAAGTTGGCTCTCTCTTACTTGCTACAGCCCTTCAAGCATGGGAAGCCTGCTATCCCATCACCCCGGTCCTTCTTTTCACTAGGCTACGTAGACCCAGTTTTAGCTTCTAAGCCCCTAATCATCTTTGTTGCTCTTCTCTGAATTCTTTCCAAAGTCTCAACATCTTTGTGTTCTGTATTGGGGTGACCAAAATGGGCCACCCCAATACAACCCCCCACTCTTCTCAAAGACACTCTTCATCACCCAGACCTTTGGTTCTGGAAGCAAAGGGCTGTCCCAAACTTCTGAGACTCTGTCACCGTTTGGAGTCACATTGTTGATGCTTTTATTCATGTGTTACATGCATATGCGGCCTATCTCTCTCTGAAAAGCAGCTCCGGTCTCAGGACGCCTGCTTGAAATGCAAGAGGACTAGTTCAAATGGTAGGTAATCTTCACAAGCATTCAGAGTTCTAGCCAAACCAGCCATCACCGTTTTCCTTGATTGTCCCAAATCATTTATTAAATTTATATAGTGCCCATCTTGCTGTTTGGGGCAACTAATTGGTGGTCTGCAAGAGGAATGCAAGTGTTCCTTGGTATGGCTGCTAAAATAAAAGCATAATTTTCAATGGCAAGTCTTGGAAAATTGCTACCTCTTGCAAATTCTACTTATTTCAGAATCTCATAGCATTCAAATGAAAATGCTTGTTTTATTTGGGTTTCTATGGAATCCAATAAAGATATGAGATAGATTGTACTTGAAGGTTCCACATGGCCAGTCATGTTGGAGAATCGGCTTGCCTCCCAGCCTTTTCCCCCAAGTTATTATTTCAAAAGACACCCTGATTCTTTCCAAATTAATTTCTTACAGACTCATAATCTTAACCTTGAGGGCCAAGACTTTTCTTCGGGAATCACTCCATTTCCCAGTGATTTTTCCAGAGTCCCATTGTATAGTATCAGTGCTCCTTCAGCACCACAGACAACCCAGCTTGCTTTTTTTAGGCATTATGGTGGGTGCCAGAGAATAAGCTCACTGCATTGACCCAGGAGGAGAAGAATTCTCCTTCTCACCCCAAGTTCATTTCTTGGAGCCATTGCTGTAACACTTGGGACAGTCCATCTTGACCTTCCTGCATTCTTCCACTCTTAGCCCTGCTCCTTTTCACCAGTCCCACTGATCTACAAAGAATAAATCCAATTTTTTCTGCAACCCTTGAAGACGGGAGGGCAACCTCGTGAGAACAAGGAGTTGTTTTTCCTGACCTTCTAGCTAGTTCTTCCTTTCTCCCAATCCATCTTGCAGCATCCTAAGTTAACTCTCAGGTATTCTTTCTTAAGACCAGGCTTCCTCCCTATGGGAAGAACCCCAGGGGAGCAGGCTCCATGGTTCCTTCCCCACCAACCATTATGGCTCCTCTTCCAAACCATTGCACTGACCACCTACAGGGTTGGGACAGTCCCGTGGCTTCTTGGAGTGTCTCACTGAATTCCCCTCCCTTGGATCTGCTAGTAGAGAGGATTCAAGCAGCCCCCTCCCCCACTTGCCCCGTGGGGCTTGCAGTTCCATGGAAGGTGCTGGGCGTAACAGAAAGGGCATCTCTCAAGTAAGCACTGCTTCTGCCTCAAAGAGTTCCCAACTCTCGCCCTGCCCCCAGCCAGGGTTTGACCTCCTTTAGGTCCAAAAATGGCTCAGGAATGATTGAGGCTTGCAATTTCTAGGCTTCCCAATTTCAGCAATGCTGAGCAGCATGCTTACAACAGTAAAAACTCAAAAAGAGGGTGTCATCTAAAACAGAAACAACAGCCAACTCCCTCTAGGGCAGGGGTCTCCAAACTTGGCAGCTCTTAGGACTTGTGGACTTCAACTCTCAGAATTTGTCAGCCAGCCATGAGCTGAAGTCCATAAGTCTCAAAATTGCCATGTTTGGAGACCGCTGCCCTAGGGTTCTGGCAGGTATTTGAAAACTCCATCATGGATAATAAATTCTATTTTTAATCATGACAAGTCCCTTTATCACCAAACTACTTTTGGCCTTGAAACAGTCCCACTCTTTATTCCATGTTTAACATTTATGAATTATTAGACATTTTTTTAGTTTAGCCTTTAAGACAAAAATCAGAATGGTGGGGTGGGGTTATAGAGTTGGTAGCTAAACAATGGAGAAGGTAGTTGCTGGCAAAGAGCCTTGGGGGAAATGTAGAGAAATGAAGATTGTGCTGTAAATGGTTCTGTATTTTTCACTAATCTCTGTAAATTTACCTGTACACAGAAGCTTCCACCATCCCCCTTAAGGGCCCCTACCCCAGCTGAGGAGGAAAGGAATTGGCCAGCATAGAAAAGCAAGTTTCCATGGTGGAGCTAAGGGACATTTTCAATTTCTAAAAGTGTAACAATGTTTTTAAAGTCCAATTTCTATTCATTCTATTTTACTTTCCATGTGGAAAAAACCCTTCAGAAAGATTCTGTCTCTGCACTTTCCCTGCTCAGTCCAGATTAGGATTTGGATTAAGGAAGGAAGCACCCAATGTAGTCACAAGAGCAAGTCAGAAACGCCCAAACCGGCCTAGGGACACTTTGCACTGTGGCCAGCATCTTTTGAAGGGAAGCCATAGGCAAGAAGCATGTTATAAGAGGGACATGACAACTAAGTATCAATGGCTAACTTGTGGTGATCTATTGAGATTCTTCCAGAGAGATTTCAAAATGAAATGATGGCACAGTGGTTTAGAATGCAGCATTGCATGCTAATTCTGCTGACTGCCAGCAGTTCAATTCGCACCAGGCTCAAGGTTGACTCAGACTTCCATCAGTCAGTAAAACGAGGACCCATATTGTTGGGGACAAGAGGCTGATTCTGTAATCAACTTAGAGAGAGCTGTAAGGCACTGTGAAGCAGTATATAATTCTAACTGCTATTGCTACTTCAATATCAGGAGGATAAATAAGGCAGTGGTTTCCCTATGTACAATGACTAGAAAGAGTTAAAGTAGATGAAAGGACTTTTCATTGCAAGACCAAACTTGAAATGTAATTCTGTACCAATTATGTACATATTGCTAAAATGTATATCCATGGCTGGGCTGCTGGGGGCTTGCAGGGGCTCGCGCGATCCCCTAGCTGAGACTCTGCAGAGCTTGGCGAGCCCCCAAATCCCACTCCTGGCTGGTCCAGCCCGCCCCATCGCTGCAGCCTTAGTGCAGGAGCGAAGCGTCCCTGTATCTGCCTTCGCGCCACGTTTGCGCTCAAGGCAGCCCTCGCCTCCTACCGCACAAGAGGGGAGTGGGGGGAGAGCAGAGGGAGAGGAAAGGGAATTCTCTCCTCTCCTCTCTCCATCGTTCGCGCGCACGCAAGCAGGAGACCCTCCTGGGCCGGGATCACAGCAGCGGCAACAGCAACGCCTCCTCCTCCTCCTCCTCCTGCTGCTGCTGCCATTCCACGCTCATGCGAATAGCCGGCCGTGCCGCGCAGGAGAGCCAGAGCTCTTCCCTCCTTGCATCGGGCGGCGGCGGCGGCGGCTGCTCTTCTTCCCTCAGTCGACACGAAGGGGACCGGGGCCGGCGCCAAGCTGCCCGCGAAGGGCGCGGAATGGCAAAAAGCAGCCGGTTGCCAATGCACCATCGGACAAGAGAGGGAGGGGCCTCACGGCCAGCGGAGGCAACGTGGAAGGACCCAACCTACTGAATCAAGCAGTTAACGGTCGTGGTGAGACCTTCAGACTTGCCGGTGGAATTAGCTCACCCCGGAAGGCCAACCCAAGCCTGGCAAGGAATCCAGCCGCTAAAAAAAGGGAGCAGGGAGAGGGTGCAGCAGCAGCAGGCGGCCCTCCTGTCCCCGAGAGCCCGACTTCCACCAGGCTGCCTCCCATCCAGCCATCTGGGGAGCAGAGCCCCCGAGAGATTTCACCAACTGCTGATAACCGCAGCAGCAGCCACACGCCTCCCTTCCGGCTGGGCATGCCAGGTCGTCCCTCTCGCCCACAACAAACACCCCGGTGAAGGCAAACTTTGTTTTCAATGTATTGTTCATCATGCAGTCAGCCAGGACTGGTGGCCTAAAATGGCAGTGGGCAGCAAGGGCTACGTAGTAGTGTCAGGCTTGATGCCTCTTGCAAAGTATTAGTGCTCCTTCTAGTCTCCTTTCCTACTAAGAGGCCCATCTCAGATGGTAATTTGCTACAAGCTCTCTCTGTCGTCTGCATCATTTTCTATGGGAGATTATTCTGAAATGTTATTTCTGATGTTTGCAGCTTTACAAGTTTGTTTCCTCCAACCCTGTTTTTGCATGCAGTTCCTACAAGTTATTTTGACATCCCTTCCTCCTCTTTAAACAAAGTAGTGGTTAAGGTGCTGGCCTAGAAACCAAGAGACTCTGAGTTCTAGTCCCATTTTAGACTTGAAAAAAATGGCTGAGCGACCAGTCACTCTTTCCCAGACCAAACTACTCCTTAGATTGTGGTTGGGGGCAGGGGTGGGATTCAAAAATCCCAGCAACCGGCAGGTTTGGCCATGGTGGGTGTGGCCTACCGGAACTTACTCGAGCCTCTGGGAGGGCAAAAATAGCCTCCCCCAGGGTCCAGAAGCTGGAAACAGGCCTGTTTCCGTGCAGACCCTGCACTTACCTGCATCCAAAATGGGCCACATGGAGACTCCGGGGAGGGGAGGGGTGGGTGGGGCAAGCTGGTCGGTTCAACTACTGGTTCAGTGAATCAGATGTAAGTTTAACATCCGGTTCTCCCGAATTGGTCTGAACTGGTAGAATTCCACCCCTGGTTGTGGAAGGATTATTATATAAGTTCTCCACCTTGAGTTGCTTATAAAGTAAGAAAGACAGGATAAACATCTAACAAAATAAATCATTAGTGAGAATGATGTCCTCCTAAAGGAGAAGCGGCGCTGACTGCCTTGTCACATGCCTTACACTCTGCATTTTCATACTAAAATTCTCCGTCATCCCCATTAACTATTACTTTTGCCATTTGCCTATGATATAGTGCCTTAATCATATTTATAAACTTCTTGCCAAAATCTATAGTCTAACTGTTGTATTGTAAATTGCCAATTTACATTGCCAAGACTTTCTGTATATGTTCATTGCATATTCACTCTTGGCTTCAATATTACCTTGCTTTATCACAAATCCAAATTAACTGTCTTTATACTGATGGGCTTCAGGACTTCAAATTAACCATCTTTTTACTGTTCTGTATTCTGTACAGTGATAGATTTGTCTTCTGTACAGATGCAGGTAGATAAACTCAATGAGATGTCCATAACCAAGTTCTTTTATTGGTTCATCAGGTATCCTCATTGTTAGGGATACACCCTAGCAGAATCTGCACGGCAGTCAGGCAGGCAGGCAAAATATGTGAGATAAACGTTTTTGTAGCTTACACTCAGTAAAACAGATACACAGTGCTAGTTAAATAGTTTATTCCAGTAAGAGTTATAGCATAGTCAAACAGTCCATATATCATTCACTAGTTCAGTCCATCCAGGGATTATTCAGTTGCAAATTCCAGTGTCGAAAAAGAGGTCAGTAAACTTACAAATATCAGTCCAGTAATATATCTCTTCGCAGTAGAGATATGAAGTCAAAAACTCCTCTTTTCCTTCAGCAACTCAGCAGTAGGGAAAACACGCAGTTAAGAAACCAGCAATTCATCAAACCAGCAATTGTCAGGAATTGAGCAGGTTCTCTTGCTCCCTCTTATGGCGGTTTCACACCGCACCCAAAATTACATGCTTTGCAGTTTAAAGTGACACACACTTAAACTTACTATCATAGTTTATATATATTATTTTACCCAAACTACATTAGGTAACCTTGTTATTCCTAACATTCTTCCCTTTTGGGTAATATAATAATATATATATCTATTTACAACCTTAACCCATAGTCATCACAACTCTCTTTGTGTTTGACTGAACCTTGGGCTTTTGTAAACTGATCATCAATATTTTGCTCAGTCATACAATATTCCAATCTTATTAAACCATTTTTTACAGATTGTCTTACATTCAGATATCAAAGATCTGCATGCTTAGATCTCGTTTTCACAGCAATATTTGTAGCCAACCGTGTGGCTGCTTGATTGTCCTCATACACTACAATGGAATCTTTAACAGTTAATCCCATATCTAACAACAACTGTTTGTACAGAATTAAATCAGTACATAATAAAGATAGACATGAAAATTCTGCTTCCATTGTGGACATACTTATGTGTTGATGTCTAATTGACCTCCAACCAACCAATGCTTTGCCTAACAGTATAGCCATTCCTGAAGTTGATTTCCTAGTGTTTATGTCTGTTGCAAAACTTGCATCAGCATATGCACTTAAAATCAAATCATCTTTTGGCTCCAAATACAATGCATAGTGCATTGTCCTTTTAAGATATCTTAAGATACGCTTTGTCGCTTGCCAGTGTCGTTCAGTGGCTTCAGTGTTGAATTGTGCCAATTGATTAATGCTATAGGCAATATCTGGCCTTGACCAATTACTAATGTACGATAAACTACCAATTAGTGATTGATAAATCGTCTTATCAAATTTTGAACTTTGAGCGTCAGTGTGGCCAAATTCCTTACCCATTGGAGTTTTTGCCGGTTTACAAAGTTCCATCTTATATGTTTTTAGTAATTGATAAATCTTATCCTCTTGAGATATCTTATAGCCACCGTTGGTTTTATTTATTGTCAATCCTAGATACTGTTTTATCTCTCCTAATTGGTTTAATTTTATCCTCTTACCTAATAATGATATTATTTCAGTAGCTTCATTATTAGATTTGGTAATTAAAGCAATATCATCTGTAAACAACAATAATAATGACACTATTCCATTTGTCTCTTTCTTAAATAAACATGGATCAGCTAAACTTGCTTTAAACCCTATATTGTTTAACTCCTTAACAATATATTGGTTCCATTCGTAACCAGATTGTTTTAATCCATAGAGACTCTTTTTCAGCTTCCAGTAGTCATTATTAGTTTTATCATCCTTAATCCCTACAGGTTTCTTTAGTTATATAGTGTGCTGCAATGGTGCATGCAAATAAGCAGTTTCTACATCTAAATGATTTGTGATATAGTTTTTCTTAGCTGCCCACACTAAAGCTGCTCTCAAGGTTGTTGCTTTTAGACTTGGTGCAAACACTTCATCATAATCACATGCAGTTTGATTAAATCCTTGAGCTACCAACCTAGCCTTATGGGTAACAGTCCCATTTTTACATGTTTTTAATTTAAATATCCATTTATATCCAATGGACTTTTCACCTGGAGATAATTTAACATTTTCATAAACTCCCATCTGTTTTAATGAATTTAGTTCCTTTTCCATTGCTCTATGCCAATTCTCTTGATCCTTTGCAGGATACATTCCAAGTTCTTCCACAGTAGTTGGAACTTTACTAACTTGGCAAACTATACTTGCTTGGTACCTGTCAGGTGGTCTGGTTTCACGTGTTGAACGTCTAGGTATTACAGGGCTTACAGGTGGACTTTCATGTACTACCTGTTCCTGGTTATGTATTTCTTCCTGTTTACTTATTTCTTCCTGTTCTGGTCCTATTTGTTCTTCCAGTACTTCCTTTTAATTGGATTTTTCTTATTACTGATATGTTGGTTTGGTCTTTTGTAGGTTTCTATAATTACATCTTTACTTGAATCTTGCTCCAGTTTTTCCCATCCTACATGTTCAAGGAATTGTGCACTAGCATTATAGTAAACTCTAGATGTACCTTTTTCCCAGAACCTGTATGATTTGTGGTTAGATTCGTAACCTACGAAAAATAACTTTTTAGCCCTATGCTGCCCCTTATGTCTCAGTTGTGTAGGAATATGCACCCATGCTGGCGCTCCAAATGTGTGCATATAGCTTAGGTCAGGTTTTCTACCATGCCACCGTGTGAATGGTAATTCACCTGTTGTTGAGTTAACAACATTATTCAATATATGATTACCACACATTATTGCTTCTCCCCACAAATTTTCAGGTAATCCTGAATCCGACAACATAGTACGAGCCATTGCCCGTAGTGTTTGGCCTCGTCTTTCTATAAAGGAATTATGTTGTGGCCTATATGGTGCAGACTTTTTATGTTCTACACCTGCCATCTTCAGTCTATTTTGGAATTTATTATTTATAAATTCCGTACCATTATCAGTTATAAGAGTTACTAGTTTCCTTTTAGTTTTTCTTTCTGTAAATTTCAACCAATTAAAGAAATTCTGATATACCATGATGCATTCCCTTAAGGGGACAGCTCACAATTGCCATCTAACTATCCAATTCCCATACACTGGCTGGACAGCACAATATATCTAGAAAAATCAACGGCATTTGTTTTTCTGAGTGTACTTCATAATATTCCAATGTGTCCAGAATGGGAGAGACAGGCCCCACTCTTGGAGCCCATTACAATGCGGAGCCACAATACAACCCTGCCCTACTCACCCCTGGCAACAGCAACATCCTAGGCTCGCTCTTGCTTCCCGGATATCAATTGCTTTTTCTGCAGACCTGGCAGGCTACCTGTGTTGTGATGCCCTGCCTCCCCGCTGGCCAGCTGGTCTTCAGTTCTCCACTGACCAGCTGATCATCTGCGAGCTGCTTGTCGACTCGTCAGCCTGTGGATGTCAGATTCCCACCACCCAGCACCAATTCAGGGGTTTCTCCCCCCCCCCCCCCGGGTATGGCAAACCATGCAGGGGGTTTGACAGCAGTGTGGGCCGGCCTGTGTCTTGGGGCAAAGAGCAGGTCTCCGATGTTTTAATACAGTCAAGCAGCCTTTATTTTCCAACAAAAGAGAGAGAAAAGAGAGGGAAGCGAGAGAGAAGAGAGGAAAGGAAGAGAAAAAAGAGTTGAGGCAGAAAAGAGAGAGGAGAGAGAGAGACATAGAGATAGAAAGAGAAAAAGGTGAACAATATTTTTACAGGACTTAAATAGACATTGAGTATTTTATTTGAAAGTAACCTTCAACTCAGTGTCTTTTTTTTCAGAGTTCAAAATGTTTTTGTTGCATGCAGAAATAAGCATTTGCTTACTCTGCAGTGGTTCATTGATTTCATAAATTCAACACACTATACTTTTTTAATATATAGCATAAAGATAAAAACAATATATGCAGTGGTATCCATTTTAGATGTCAAAAGGGTTTTGTGGCTACAAGTATTTTCTTTTCTGTGGGAAATGGGTCCAAATGGCTCTTTGAGTGTTTAAGGTTGCAGGGCCTGGTGTAGAAGATGCTTTCTTTCCAATTTTAGTTAGGTTTGGGGCACTCATGCCCCCCTTTTCCTTTTCTATTATAATCCGTCTACAATAACAATCTAATAATTACTCCCATCAATACCCTTTCACAATTAATTCAACTTTATACCAACTTTATATCAACTTTATACTGAAATATTAAGTCTATTAGGGAGAAAGAAAATACTATAAAAACAAGAGTTCATAATTCAATTTTCCCTGTCAGCATCTTGTCCAAATCTGTATATATTATTTTGTTTTTCTTTCTTTTCTTCTTTTATCTTTCAGGATGTTCCATCAAATGATGTTTGTAATCCAAAAAGGCCCACCAAATTTCCCAATGACTCAATAATCCAAATAAACCAAGAAACCAAAAACCCACTTCATTCAAGCTCCAAACAGATTCAAAATATGAAGTCAACAATATTTTCAATCTACAAAGTTCAAAACACTTCAAAAGGCTCACTGTCTGTCCCCAAACCACAAGTAAGCTGTGGCAGCTGTTTTTCTATCTCCAGTCCACTTATCTACGTCAAAAACATTTTCCTTCTTTAATTTCCTGTTTACTTTTTCTGTCTAACCTCTTTTTCTACCAGTAGATGCCGTCCCGGCTATATCTTCCAGCTTCCAGCTAATACAGTGAAAGCTTAAGTTCTATTGTCAGATAATTTAATAACAACAAATAACAACAACACAACAATAACAATAACAACAATAACAACAACAACAACAATAATAATAATCCAAATAGAGACTGATGTGTGGATCATTTACATTGCTATATCTGGTGACGAGAAACAACTTGAAAAAATCACCAGATATTGGATATTTGGATATCAGGACTTGAAAATTGAACTGCAGAGACTCTGGCATAAACCAATGCAGGTGGTTCCAGTGGTACTCGGCACACTGGGTGCTGTGCCTAAAGACCTAGGCAAGCACTTAAAAACAATTGGCACTGACAAAATCACCATTGGTCAGCTGTAGAAGGCCACCTTACTGGGATCTGCTCACATAATCTGCGGATACATCACACAGTCCTAAACACTTAAGAAGGGTTCGACTAGTGATTTGTGATACAAAACCCAGCATAGTTATCTCGTTTGCTGTGTTCATTGTAGATTTTTGTGTATAATAATAATAAATTTCCAGTACTTTAAATTACTTCTCAAATTCTTATAATTTCCAGTCTAATCTTTATGGTTTACTTTAAAAATTCTCCCATTAAAGTTCTAAGTCTTTTCTGGATCTGTCTTCTGTCTCCTTAAATATCTACTCGCTGCTTCCTTTAGAAGTGGGATTAAACTCCTTTCTTCTCATCTGTAGAAAATCTTATTTTTCAAATATTCTCTTATTCAGGAATAAATCTCCAAAGTAGAAGTTAGGAAAGTCCTCACCCAATTCCAGTATGTTGCTCAGAAATCATTAATTAGTGCTCTCTCTTTGGTTGCCACAGCTTTGGTCGGGGCGTAGTGTCTGTCTCTTCTTCTGTCAGTCGGGAGAGTGTATTTGGATCCAGTGGGAGGATTGCCATCCCCCCGCAACTGACAAAGAGTCGCTTCTTCATCACCCCTTCAGGGTGACTTTGGCCTCTTCAGACCTCCAGACAGATAAGAATCAGCTGGGTTTCATGGAGCCCCACTAACACACAGCTGTCTTGCCGTAACACCACCGTGGAAATCTCCAAGCACTGCTTTTTAAAGCTCTCCTTCTTTCCTGTCTGGCTAGGTTTAGACTCACTTTCTCTTTGCCCAGAGTGATGTTCTCTCCTGCTTCAGCCTGTCTTTATTTTGACCAATTTATCCTGTTACTGTTCTAGGCAGATCTGACACATTTCACATCTGGCCTAACCCTTCATCTGCTCCTGCCAGTTCTTTTCCAAAATCTTGGTAGAGTTCTGCAAATTTCATATGCTAAGCTTGAAGACTTGCTTCTGCCACATTCCTGGGGAGTCTTTACTACTTTCTGCTGCAATGAGACAATTGTCAGCTTTGAAATTCAGCTGCCACATTTTATTGGAAGGGGGTTGGAGGAGTTGAAAAGTTCAAGGTTATTCTGTATGTCGTATTAAGAAATTCCAGTTGCAGTTAATTGGTTCTCGTGATTTATGAAGTGTAGAAGTGGGAGGAGAGAAGGTGGATTCTGTGTAATGCGCAAAAATAATTTCATTTTGGGAAATTGCTGTAGATATACCAGATCTGTTTCTAAATAAATCAATTGGAGAGAAAATGTCTCGGAGTGATTGATATCATGGATACTTTCTGGATGCCTTACATTTATTTCCTAAAGTCCACTTTTATTTTTTGAAGGGGCTTGGCTGATACCACAGAGTTCTTTGCCCAGAGATGGAGAAAGATCAACAATCAGCCAAAGTTGGAGATGTGCAGGGGGGAGCATGTGGGGGCCCTCCCTCCGGAGCATTAACTGGATCCGCCAGCCCTTGTTTGGAGGAGATGATGGATGCTTTCAGAATGGCAGTAGAAGAAAGAGATTTGGGAGCTATACCAAAGCATTTCAACTCAAGAAGTTGTTATAACCCAGATGTAACCCAGCTGTCTGAAGAGAAATCTTTCTCTAGCCCCAGGCATATGGCTATTCTGTCAGATTGGAGGGAAGAGAGACAATTGGGGTCAGAATTCTCTCAAGAAGACACCCCCAAGATTTATCCTGGAAGTCCATCAAGGGCAGATTTACATCAACAGTTCCAAAATTTAAAGGTGACAGGCTTGGTCTCACAGTCTGTTTGGACGGGTGGAAGCTTGAGACCACTTACCCATATTGTGAGGGATGAGGAGACTATACAGATACCAGTTGGAGGAAGCCAGAAAGAAGCATCAACTGACAGAGGTATGTTGCAGCCTCCGAGGCAATCCCCTCATTTTCCAGAAGGAATTTGCCCCCTGCAGAGAGTATCCCTCCAGGGTGGGGATTTTATCCAGGCCAGGGGGGGATTCAATGCCAATTCAGCACCAACACAGCCCTGGTCTGAAGGGGGGTTGCCCAGACAGCAGACAGCAGCCACTTCCCCTCCACCCGACCAGGGAACCAGGCCACCCCCAGCTTCCTCCTGGCAACCACAAATGCAACCCCAACTGACAGCAAGGCCACAGGGACCCCTATTCCAGAGAGGCACCACCCAGCCAGGATTCAGGGGGCCTACCCAGCTTACGTACGCCACCAGGCCAGTTCCTTTCATTCCAGTACAACCTGCAGAGGCCTGGCATGTGCCACCTCAGCAACCACGACCCAGGCCAGATCAAATACCCTTTAAGGCCGTATTCAATGGCCACTATGAACATTTCAATTACTTCCTCACTCGAATCTGATCCCATATAGAACAATTTGGAGATCAATATGCCACAGAGCGTGATTTGGTTATGGCCATAACAAATGGGATGAATGAAGGGGATGCTTCAGACTGAGGGGCCCAACTACACAATGAACAAGCCCCTGAACTACACGATGTAAACAGATTTATTCAATTATTAAGACTCAGATTTGAAAATCCAGACAGGGTAGCAGAGAATGAAGAGAAGTTAATGAGGCAAGGCAAGCGACCCTTGTCAGAATTTATTTGGGACTTTAGAAGGGTCGCAAGCCACCTCATGGATTGGCCTGAAAGAATTACTTTACACTATTTTAAAAATGCCATTGATCCAGAAGTAAAGAAGGCCTGTGAAATTAGGGGAATTCCAGATATCTTACAATCATGGTACGCCACCTCCCTCAGCTTAGATCGCAGCATCAACCCACACAGGAAACCCCTTCCAGCAGCCCCACCTAAGAGAATTGTGGCTAGGAGACCGTTCACCAGACCAGCCGAAACTGCTCGTACCCAACCCACCAGGGGGCTGAAATGTTACCGATGTGGCCAAGCTGGCCATAGAGCAGCAGACTGCCTGCCCCCTGCTTCTGTACCACAAGCTCCGCAGTCGAAGTCTAATCCAGCTGTTAGAGGTTGGAAGAATCCAGGAAGACCTCCGAGCAGGGGCGAGTTCACCAAACACAGCTGGGAAAGCTCCCTCTGGGCAGATGGGAGCAACGGACCACCAGATCGACACCATGACCCCGAGAACCCGACCTGCGAAGAAGACCCAATGGTGAGTGATCCCATCATACCTTTTATAGTCAAGGTCAAATTAATGGTACCAAACATGGGGGAGGCCGGGGAGTTAGAAGCTGTCATTGATACTGGGTATTCTAGATGTCTTATTGGACTTCCCATTGTTGAACAATTGGGCATAAAGACTAACCTGCTAAAACGCCCAGTCAGATTTGAACAAGTGGATGGAACCTTAATTTGGGGGGGAGGGGGGGCAGCCACTCAAATGACAGAATTGATCAAGATGGAATTAGGGCCCCATTGCGAACTCATACACTTCATAGTGGCCCCCAAGATGTTAGAATCAATCATACTGGGACTTGCTTGGCTAGACAAATGGGCCCCGATGATAAAATGGGAGAATGGATTCAGAAAAGTCCTCATTGAACCGGGCCCATTGCCCCTTCTTCCACCTACTACAAAGCCACCAGTCAGCTTGAACCCAGAGCCTGAGCCAGCATCCATGGCATCCCACCTTCTCCAAGATAACCCCCAGGTACCTGACCAATACAAAGACTTGGCTGAAGCATTCAGTGAAGAAGAGTGTAATGTTTTACCTCCCCATCGAGCCACTGATTGTGCCATAGAATTAGAGCCTGGGGCGAAATTACCAAAACCAAAGATGTATTCCATGACGCCTGCTGAAATGACTGAATTAAGGAAATACATCTACAGCAATTTGGAACGAGGTTTTATTGAGCCTGCCAAATCAAGATTAGCTGCTCCCCCGTGTTGTTCAAGAAGAAAGATGGCAGGTTGAGATTGTGTGTTGACTTTAGAGGTGTGAACACCGTATGCGTCAAAAACATGTATCCTCTCCCCCTCATGAAGGACTTATTGAACCATCTGTCGAAGGGCAACGTATTCACCAAGCTAGATCTCAGGGAAGCTTACTACCGGGTCCGCATCAAAGAGGGAGATGAGTAGAAAACTGCTTTTAACTGCCCTCTTGGTAGCTTCCAATTCAAAGTCATGCCTTTCGGACTTCCGGGGGCTCCTGCAGTGTTTATGCAGCTCATCAATGAGGTGCTACACGCCACCTTTACCAGGGGGTCCTCGTGTACCTGGATGACATCCTTATCTTCAGTGAAACCATGGAAGAACATGTTCAATTGGTCCGACAAGTTCTAGAAAAACTTCTAGCTGCCAAATTATATCTGAAACTCTCAAAATGCGAATTCCACAGAGTCGCTGGACTACTTAGGCTACCGAATATCCAACCTGGGGATTGAAATGGACCCCGGAAAGGTGAAAGCGGTGCTGGACTGGCAACCCACCAGAACCTGAAAATAACTTCAAAGTTTCTTCGGGTTTTCCAACTTCTATAGACAATTCATTCTGTCCTTTGCTGAAGTTGCCCTCCCGTTGACAGAGCTATTAAAAACAGGCCCGTCACCCACCAAACCAAAGCTGAGTCAACCCTTGGCTTGGACTATGGACTGTCAGAAAGCTTTCAAAATCTTAAAACGCCTCTTTGCAGCTGAGCCCATCCTCCAGCACCCAGATGTGACCAAGCCTTTTTTTTTTTTGTAAAGTTTTATTAATTTACAAAAAACAATACACAAACAAAACATAAGACATAAGAACATAAAACATCTTTTTCAACAACTACTTAAGAAAAACAAATAAAACATCTCATTTGAATACAATATAATTCTAAATTATCACATTTCAACACATAACTTAATAAGCATCTTATATATTCAACTTCATATCTTATTACTGTTTTCCACCTTCTTACTATTTCTTCCTTTATTTCTATTCAGTTTTATTCATTCATATATTTCATCTTACTATATTTCATATTGTTACTATTTCATATGTTCTTATCCGATATTACTCCTCAAAAAACAAATATAAACTAACAAACACATAACATAGACAAAAGTATAAAACTTCTTTTTAGAAAGCGGCTTAACCCCGGGTTTTAACTTTTGGTACAGACTTAAATTAAATTCATGCTCAGCTTATATACTATTTCATATCCTATTAAAGATTCTACATTTTACAGGTATCTTCTCCCCTTTTTTCACTCTCTTAATTCTACTTTATTTATTTAATCTCAATTTAGATCATTTCACTTGTATTTTTTGTCCGTTCTTTTTCAATCATCCATTTATCTTTCTCTTAAACACAATCTTGTCCCTGTAATAACTGGTTGAAGTATGACACCTTTCTATTTTCCCCCCAAATTCAATGCTTAAAATTAAACATTATTTCTATTCTGATTCTGCTTAGTACATTCTAAATACCATTTAAAGAAAAAAAAAACGTAATATTCTTATAAATATTAAAAATAGTATTCCCTAACAAATTAGTTAAATACACATCAATTACACAATCCCTACAATATTTTATTGACACATATTTCAAATACAAATATAAAATGCAATCTTGTGTACCTTTGCAGAATCTCTATTAAAACTTTATTTTACCCTTTATCTCTGAAAAAAAGTTGCTTATAAACAAAACAAACAACATCTTGTTTAAATTTCTTATAACTTCCCTTTGCTTTGTCTCTTCCTTCCTTATCAAATCTAGCCTTTTTATCCCCCCCACTCTCAATCTCCCACTTTTTAATCTCCCCTCTCTGTTGCATTCCTTTTTTCCATTGCTTTCTATCATTATATCGATTTTTCACCTTTCTTTTCCCTTTCTTAATTGTTTTTTTAGAGCTTAAATTCTTGATTTTCTTCTCCTTTTTACCCTTTTTTTAAATCATATGTCCATTCAAGATGGGTTCTTCTTCATCGTCCCAGCCTCTTTCTTGTTGCATTTCCTGGTAAGCACAAATCGCCATTTCTAAAAAGCCAAAAATAGATCTAAAAGAGCCATCTTCCCCCTGAAGTTTTTCAAACTGCATTTTCAATTCTTCAAAGGACACCATTATGAGCAGAAAAGGATTTTTTTTTTTTTAAGCAGTCCAAATGTTTTCTTAGTCTTTCCAAAGATAGTTAAAGTCCCAAAGTCATTTGCTCTTCCTGGGGGAGAATTCAATTAGATAATTCCAAGACATTTTTTGGAAGTTTGGAAGTTTAATTACAGTTTAGTCTCTAATCTTATAAAACTCCAAGCAGTCTTCTTCAACAAACGTTAGTATAAATCATTTATCTCTCTTCCTTCCCCCTTAAAGCAAAAAGATTTGAGTTTTAAAGAATCAATATTTGAAGATATAATTTCCCCTTGGCTTCAATTTTGAAAGTAAATACCTTCTATTGCCAATACGGGTATTTCAGGTTTCCATCTGCTGCCTCCGTGGGAAGGAAAATGAGGAAAAAGAAAAGGTTTTCCCTTACTCATCCACCGCAGCTTACCGATCCTTTGGAAGACAATAAATCACTTGAAAAGCCAAAGTTCCAGGGTATTCAGATGTTAATTGTTGTCCCGGCTCAGCCAAAAGCTTTCTCTGTTTTTTCTTTATTCAGCACCCCTCCTGCGCAATCTTTTCCCGGATGCCAGCCTCTTCATGGCGGCCATAAGACCGCCGCTGCATCGTCTTGAGAAAAGGAAGTTTAAAACTGGATGCGGGGGGGGGATCTGCGACATCCCCACACCCTTCCCCAGATCTTCCCTATCTTCGGCTGGATCTACAAAGCAGCCTTATCCTCCAAATCCATCAGGATCAGAGGCACCAAGACGGTGAGCCCAGCAGGGATCGCGAAGAGACGCAAATCCCTGCTGCCACCAAGGCTGGCAAGCGGAAGTTTTTCGCGACCAAGCCTTTTATTGTCCAAATGGATGCAAGTAATGTAGCGGTGGCAGTCGTTTTGCTGCAAAAAGACTCTCAAGGCCGACTGATGCCTTGCACTTATGTGTCCAGAAAACTGACAGACATAGAGCGAAGGTGGGCGGTCTGGGAGAAAGAAGCATTCGCCGTACAATGGGCTTTATTGAGTTGGAGGCATTTTCTAGAAGGTGCGCCAGAGGCCTTTGAGGTAGGGACTGATCATAAGAACCTCGACGCTCTAAAGACCCCTAGGAAATTATCGCCCAAACAAGTCCACTGGGCCCAATATTTCAAGCGATTCAACTTCAACATTAAATATATCCCCAGAGGGAAAAACATACTGACGGATACTCTGTCCAGAAAACCTCAGTTTGACAGCCACAGAGAGGAAATAGTACAAGCCTTAATTTCAGAAGCTCAATCTGCAGGCCAAGTGACCACTCAAGCTCAAGCCAACCGCAACCCCAAATGCCTGGAAGATAAGCTTGACTGCAGAATTGAAAACGGCCCTATTGACCGGTCCTTGGTTCCTGGGCCATCAAACCGAGTTGGCAATGAATGATGGACTAGTTGGAAAGGGACTAAGCTTTATGTACCCACAACCCTAAGACTACTGGTACTAAAGTGTAGCCACGACTTCCAGCTGGGAGGCCACTTCAGATTCCTAAAAACCCTACCATTTACCGAGAAGACAGTGCTGGTGGCCAAAAAGAAACCTGATGTCGAGGACTATGTAAAAAGTTGCTCAATTTGTGCCACAATGAAACACAGAATTGGAAAAACCCCTGGTCTCCCGCAACAAGTTGCTGAACCAACCCAACCTTGGGAAGAAATCGCAATGGACTTTATTGTTGAATTACCTAAGAGTGAAGGAAGTACGATTATTTGGACTATAACTGACTTATTTTCTAAACAGGCCCATTTTATAGCATTCAGAGGACTTTCATCTGCTAAAAAACTTGCAAAGCTGTTCGTGAAACCTATCTATAGACTACATGGAGTACCTCGTAGAATAATATCAGACATAGGGGTACAATTTACCACAAAATTTTGGAGGGAATCTCTGAAATCCATTGGTTCCTCTCAAGGGTTATCTTCAGCTTTCCATCCTGCTTTTAACGGAGCAGCGGAGAGGGCTAACGCCATGATTGAGTAATACATTAGATACTATGTAAATTATCAACAAGAAAATTGGGCTGAGTTATTACCTTTTGTAGAGATTGCTTACAATAATGCAGTACATAGCAGCACGGGATTGACTCCATTCCAAATCAACACTGGAATGGATTTTGTCCCGATGCCAAAGTTACCTAGACAACCTCCCTCATCCAGGTCCCTAACAGAATGGATGAACTTATTAAAGAAAGGGTGGGAAGATACAAAAAAAGCTTTGACCAAAGCTACAAAAAATTATAAAAAACAGGCGGATAAACATAGATCCCTTCAACCGCCTTTTAAAGTAGGGGACAAGTATCTTAGGTTGAAACTGCCCAGTAAGAAGCTGGGTCCAAAATTCTTGGGTCCATTTCCAATTGGTTCTCGTGATTTATGAAGTGTAGAAGTGGGAGGAGAGAAGGGAGGAGAGAAGGTGGATTCTGTGTAACACGCAAAAATAATTTCACTTTGAGAAATTGCTGTAGACATACCAGATCTGTTTCTAAATAAATCAGTTGGAGAGAAAATGTCTCGGAGTGATTGATATCATGGATACTTTCTGGATGCCTTACAGAAAGACTGTTGGGGGAAAAGTATAATCCTGGGATAACATCCAGTGGCATAATTCGCATCACTACACATAATGTTGCTCATTTGCTTTTGGTTTGGTATGTTGTATGAATCCTATCTGTTAGGAGAAACTTGGTCTCACACAGATGCCAATGAAAAATGCATACTCTTGAAAACTTCCGGTGATGAAGTGAGGATGAACAGAGGTGTAGAAGCCCGCCTCCAGTCCTTCTAAATCCTTTTTGCTGTTTGGCGCTACCCCTTGGGGTGCATGTTTCCCTTAGAGAACCGTGCTGGTGTCGGGATACTCAGGCTGCGTTGAGATGGGATGGCAACCCCTCATTGCAACGAAGAGAAACGCTGCAGAGGCTATCCAGCAGGAGATCACCGACTTGTAATGGCAATCCCATAGTCCAAACTGTCACCCACAAAAGGAAGAGCGTGAGTGACAGCCTGTGGCAGCTAAAGAAGGTTTGTGCGGAGATCCTGTGAGAGTGTTCGATTATTGATTTGTGAAGAGATTTGTTGAGAAGCAACAAGCTGATCGGAGCCTGGGAAGAAGGGGCAAAGAAGGGGGGACGCCAAAGTGTCTGAAAGTGAAAGGACTCAAGACGAGGAAGTGAAGATTAACGGCGACCTAGAGGAGAAGGAGGCTTGGATTGGAGAGGTTTGCTATATTGTTGCCAATTGGAGAAAAAAGTTTGACTCATGGAGATTTGGGGTGCTTTTGGATTATTTTTTGCTTGGAAGGATTGAGCTGTCTACTTTTGAGACCAGGAGAAGACTTGAACCTTTGAAGTAGATTAAAGACTTGTGGTTATAGACAATATCAATATAACTGATTTAAGTCTCTCTGGACGTGGAACAGGGATTGCTGGCTGGGGGAGTACTTTAGTGGAGAATTTTGAAAAAATTATTTGCTTGAAACCCAAGACAGAAGGAGGACCGTGTACTGCTGAGTGTGTTGAGATATTAGGAAGCCATAAACATTACTCAGCAATTTTTTTTTTTTTTTTGCCTGAACGTGAGGAAGTGAAATCATCTAGCTTCAGAGACAGAGAGCTGGATAATTAATTTAAGACTTTCCCCTTTCTTTAATTTTGGATATTTGGATCAACTATTCTATATTTTATTATCCTCTACTTATGTATTCACTGAAGAAGAGACATTTGATGAGTGTAATTGTGAGGTATTCTGCCGGATCTATCTGATTTATCAGCAACTTGTTAAGTAACATTGATATTGATAACAATAATCATTTAATATTTATAATATTTACTACATTTATAGTTATAACTGATTAAATACATATTAATATTTGAATATATCTTGCTTATTACTTTAAATAATCAATTGACTTTTTCAGGTTAATCTATTTCTAGAATTTACTATGTGCATTGATGAAGTCTTTATAATACTATAATATAATATTGTCTCATAATATATATAGGTATATCTTTATACATGCATGGAACGGTATAGAATATACAATAGACAAGATTTGTATATAATTAGAGAGATAGGAGAAGGTATCTAACATTATTATTACTTGGATTTCATAATATTGAGAAATAAGCGTAGATTTTACATATGCATGTTGTGACTGGAAGGATTGACCCTGCTGGGAGTTTTGACTCTGATGTCTCTGAAGATGGAAGGTTTGAGCCTGCTGTGAATGTGGAGTCTGAATTATCAGAGGACACAGATGTGAGCCAGGAGGATGAGAGAGTGTCAGAGAGACAGTCCTCTCCAGAACCTTCGACTTCGTTCATGCCAGCAGCTGATCCACAAAATGAGTCAGAGGCTTCGAGCGAGGAAGAGACTGACAGATGTTGGCTTGATGCTAGAACTAGGAGAAGATTGAAATGTCAATCACAATCTGAAAGGAGGCGTCAAGCCAGGCATTGATTAGAGAGACTGACACGCCCATCCAGGGGATTTAAGGAGGTGTGCTGACTCTCAATCTTTGCTTGGAGCAAAGTGCTTTGTGGATTTGAAAGATACGTTTGAAGCGGCCGTTGTGATTTATGGACAATTCTGAATTGCCAGACAGATTCCGGGAAGACTGCCAAGGACTGGGCAAACAGTGCAGTTAACTCTTTTGGGTCTGGTTTTGTTTTTGCTTGAATATTTGAACTCTGGAACTTTGTATTCTCACCTGTGGATACAGGTGAGACATAACATGCATATATTTAATTTAGAACTTTAATTTGAGATTATATTGGTTAGTATTGGCATTTACAAGTTTGTTGAATATATTAAATAATTTAGGAAATTAAAAAATAGGTAGACAAATTAATTAGTTTATCGGTCAATTTAGCTTATTGGTTAATTTTACAATATATTACTTAACAGTGAATGCTAATCTGGGACAACGTAATCAATATAATACAAAAACAGAAACAAATTTTTAGGAGAAATGACTTCCATAACTACTACAACGCTCAAAGCTGGAAAGAAGACGACATTAACAACTCCGACGGCAATACCCTCACCAACGTCACAGAAGACAATTGAGGAATCATTAACATTGGAGAAACAGCCTTCTATTACAAATGTCAATATCCATTCAACACTGCTTACTCTACAAGATTCTATGTCAAAGCTGCAAGAAATAATGCTAAAAAAATCATACAGAGACGAGAGCAGATATAAATGAACTAAAAGAAGAGATGGGGAAATTAAAAGCAGAAATGAAAGCAGGTATTTCTAATGTAAATGAAAAAATTGGAACATTATAGCAAGCGTTGGAAAAAAATAAATTGATAATAAAAGTAGAGAAAAGGACAGAACAAACTGAAAAAAAATTGCAGAGAGTCGATGAACACTTAAAGACTTTGAGTAAGGAAATGGATGATTCCCTGGTGTATTTAGAAATGGACAAGGCTGCAACATATCTGAGATTCCAAAATATAGTGGAATCAAAAGAAGAAGACTTAGATCAGGTAATGGCGGAAATCTTGGTGGAGGTACTGGAAAGAGACAAAGATGAGATTCTGAAATAGTTGGATGAAGTCTATAGAGTACGTACTAATTATGCAAGACAACACAAATGCTCAAGAAAAGTGCATGTACGTTTTGCAAGAAGAAAGGTCCGGGACATTATATATAAAATATCGAGAGAAGAAACAATCAAGTATAAGGACAAAGAAATCTCAATTCTTAAACAAATCCCAAGAAGGGTTAGAGAAGCAAGACAAGATTACAAATCCCTGGTGGCTCAATTAAATCAAAAAGGTATTATGCTTAAATGGCTTATCCTGGAAGGGATGTTAATTACTTGGGGGCGGGGGGAAGAAAAATTAAAATAGACTCTTTCGAAAAAGCCCAAGATTTCTATGAAAGACTGATAGGCTGTGAAGAGCAGACCAGCAAAGACGAATTAGAACCGGAATTTCAAGAAGACCAAGAGCATCAAAAGAAGGGACAGAAGACCCCAGAAAATTTGAAAAACAACCAGCAACAACAAGAAGAAAAAGAAGAAAGCAAGGCACAGTATCAACCACAAGTAGAACTTGGAGTAACTACAAGGCAAAGAGCGAGAAATAATTAGACTTAAACTTTCAAGAAGAATAAGACTAATCAAAAATAAAGAAGAAAAAACAAGAAGAAAAATCATCCAGTAACAACAAGAAAGAGAAGATTTTAGATTAACAGACGTAACTTAAAGAGAAAAAAAAGTGTGATTAGGAGATAAAGAAATAGATACAACTAGAACTATGGAAAAAGAGGTGAAACTCTTATCCATTAATATAAATAGCTTAAACTCAAAAATAAAAAGACAAAGGATTCTGGCAAAGTTGATAAAATGCAGATATTGTTTGTTTACAGGAAACACACATTTTAAAAACAAAGGAAAAATATTTAGTTTGCTCCAAATTAGGGACAGTGTTTATGGCTTCTGCAGATAATGAAAAAAAGAATGGAATAGCAGTTTACATTAAAGAAGAGATAAAAGCAACATTAATATTTGCAGACCCCAAAGGAAGAGTTCTGGTAATAGAAATATAGATAAATTCAACAAAAATCATATTGGTGGTAATTTACACCCCTAATGCCAATCAAAAAGAATTCTATAAGGCTTTATATGCAAAAATCATTGAACTGGAAAGGAAAAATATTTGAATTATAGGGTATTTTAATGCTATAGCAGATCATCAAAAACATTATAATGGGGGGAATAAGAAAGGAAGGGAGAAAAAGAAGAAGTACCTAAAATTTGTGTAGAAGAGATTAAAGAATTAAATTTAATAGATGTATGGAGAAAATTAAATCCAGATAAGAGACAATTCATTTTCTACTCAAATCCCCACCACTCATGGTCGCGCATTGGATCACGGAGCATGGATGAGTGGAGATCTAGTAGAAGATGTGACAGAAGCAGAAATTATAGTCTTGAGCAGACTACAACCCTCTTAGAATCAATTGGAAAGGTAAGAAAAAATCAAGGAGGTGGACTTTAGATTCTCAACTATTAAAGGATGAGGAATTTATAAAGAAACTTAAGGAAGAATTAACTTTCTATTTTAAAGAAAAAAATAACCTAGACAACTATCCAAAATTTGTGGGATGCTATGAAACCATTATATGGGGAATTATAATATCTTACACTGCACAAAAAATAAAGAAAAACATGCTCAACATATCAATTTATACCAAACAATTAAGAAACTAGACTCTGAATTACATGATGTCCCACAAAATGTTAAAATACAAGAACAATTGATTCTCTATAAACAAACTCAATTTAATGGAACAGGAAGAATTGATTAGAAACTTGAAAGCAATCAAGTAAATATATTTTGAACAAGCAAATAAGCCTGGCAGATAACTCTCTTATAAGCTTAAAAAAGAGAAAGAGAAAAGAACCATCTACCAACTACAAGATGAAATTATCAGCATACAATAGAGAAGAAAAAAGAGATTGCACATAAATATTTTGAGAATCTGTATAAGAGAGTAGATGAAGATCAGATAAGGGAATATCTAAGAGAAAAAAGAATTCGAGAAATTAACGATGAAAGAATTTTTGACGAAGGACGTATCTATGAATTAATATCTATGAATTAAAACAAGCAATTAGAACCCCAAAAAGTAATAAAACCCCAGGCCCTGACGGCTTCCCAGCAGAATTTTATAGAGCAATAGAAGATCAAGTGGGATCAATAATGGTGGATTTATATAATGAGATATTATTATCTGCTAAAATGCCAGACACGTGGAGAGAATCATTAACTTCACTAATCCTGAAGGGGGATTCAGATGCCAGAATGATACAAAACTATAGACCAATTTCTTTGTTGAGTGTAGATTATAAAATATTCACTACTATTATTGATTAAAGAAAATTCTGAATGATTACATACTTCCAGACCAAAACAGATTTCTCCCAAATAGACAAATTAGGAACAATTTAAGAATAATAATGGATAGTTTGGAATATTATGAAGCCCATTCGCGGAAACAGGTAGCTCTTGTTTTTTTGGATGCTCAAAAGGCTTTTGACAATCTTAATTGGCAATTTATAATTCAGCAAATTTATGATATGAATTTCAGCACCAAATTTGAGAATATTATAACAGCAATTTATTCAGTACAAAAAGCAAATATAATAAATGGAGAGAATGCCCAAACTATAAATATAGAAAAAGGAGTCTGACAAGGCTGTCTGTTGTCCCCTCTGCTCTTCATATTATCATTAGAAATACTATTAGAAAGAGTGAAACAAAATCCTGAAATAAAAGGATTGAAAATTAAAAATGAAGAATATAAACTGCAAGCTTTTGCAGACGATATGGCTTTTATTATGGAAGATCGAATAGAAAAAGGACAAATATTAATGGTGGCAGGATTGAAAATTAATAGACAGAAAATGAAACTTTTAGTAAAAACCTTAACAGATCTACAAATAACAAAATTAGAAAGGGTGCTCAGACTCCAAACAAGAAAAATGAAATATTTGGGAATATGGCTGACAGCACACTGTAAGGCGATAAAGGATAATAATTATAATAAGCTATTACAACAAACAAAAAAAAGATTTGGAATTATGGACGAAAATGCAACTGTCATTATTAGGAAAAATAGCAGCCATAAAAATGTCTATATTACCAAAATTTATTTATTTATTTCAAACTATTCCAGTTAAATTAGAAAAGACCTTTTTCGATAATCTTAATAGAATGACAGCAAAATTTATCTGGCAGGGTAAAATACCCAGAATAAAAATGAAATTACTGCAAGATATGAAGAGCAGAGGAGGCTTTGGATTGCCAAATTGGGAATTATAGCACAGCAACATTAGCTAAAAGATTGGATTAATTTAAAGAACAAAAGAATATTACCTATAGAAGTTCATGACCTTCACAGGGGATGGCATGCCTTTCTTTGAGATATAGGACCTACTAAACAACCTACTAAACAAAAATATTTCCACAGACATCTGATTAGAGATTCACTGATATACAATTGGATCAAAATTAAAAAGAAACACTATATAAAAATCCCAATTTGGCTATCTACAGTGGAAGCAACGATCCACCCAAATAATTTAGACCTGAACAAAATGTTAAAATATAAAGACTTATTGGATACAAATGGAAATTTAAAAACAATACAAAAGCTCCAAGAACAAGGGCTACAAGTAGACTGGGGGGCTTATCATCAAATACAAAGTCGATATAAAAAGGATGTAAAGGAGTATGGAATATACTTGAAACCTTAACAATTAGACAAAATTTTATTAGGCCCAGATTAAAAAAATATTATCAAAATTTACAAGTATCTCCTAGAAGTAGAATTAGAAGTAATGAAAGGATGCATGATCGCATGGGTCAAAATATTGTCATAACATAAAGTTATCAGAGTGGGAGACTGTATGGAATAGAAACCACAAATTAACAAAATCAGTAACATACAAAGAAAATGCATATGAAATGTTCTATAGATTAGAACTTTAAGATTAGTGAAAATGTACCCTAAAATGAGTTCCATATGTTAGAAATGTAAAAAAAAAAAAAGAGGGAACATATTATCATATGTGGTGGTCTTGCCCAGAGGCTCGAAAATACTGGCTCAAAATTCAAAATTGGCTACAGGAAATCACCAATGAACAACTAGACCTAGAACCAGAACTCTTCCTATTGGGGATCTTCAAAAAAAAATGTAAAGAGTCCAAAATACTTATTATTACACATGCTGACTGCTGTCAGGATTGCCTTGGCCCAGTGTTGGAAACAGCCGTATACACCTGTAGAGGAACACCTGGTTATATACAAAGTTATGAATTGTGCTGAAATGGATAAATTAACGCTGAGTTTAAAAGATGAGGAATCTTCAATATTTTATAAGGTATGGGAACAATGGTATAACTGGATAGATCGGAGACTAAGGATAAGTAATTATTAAATATAGAATATAGATAAAATAAGAATTATGCACAAATTAATATTTGTAAATATCGCACAAATGATTTTTACATGATAAGCACCACAAACAGCTGTTATATATTTTTTATGTTTTTAATGTAATAAAATTCAATAAAGTTTTTTTTTAAAGAAAAATGCATACTCTTTAAAATATTAATCTGTTGCTGTTTAAAAAACACAAAATTTACAACAAAATTATTTAGATATGGAAATACCTTTGTATTTTTGTCTGGAAATATTGAGACACTATCATTTAGGGCTTCAAAAACTTTATGCACATTTTTGTTTGTATGAAAAAAATAATGATTTATGACTTCCTCTTATCTGGTAATGAAAGCAGTCTAGTCCAGACAAAGATTGATAACATTAAACTACATCAGAAATCAGTGCAGTTTGCTCAACTATTCCTCCTCCTTCTGACTCAAGTATTTATTCAAGTGTAATATTTAAGTATTACAAGGCAAGAAAGTTAATTTTAAGGATTTTCCTGCTTCATTTTAAGATCTCACTTGCAGATCTAGTGAAAATAAGGCTGATATAAGAGCACTGAACAAAAAAGAACCTGCTTTTCTCATTCCTTTTAAATCCCTCACAAAATTGCTGGACCCACCCTCTCCTAAAAGAATGAAATATTTTGGGAAATATTAAAAAGGCAGAATATTATATTCCCCTAAAAGAGAAAGAGAAATCTTAAGAGAGATAGAAACTCAGCCCCAGCTCCCTGCCCCCAGTATATTTGGTGCCCATTAAGAAAGACTGGGCCAGCCTATCTACAAGACAAAAGACCTTCAGCTCCAGGGTGATGGGATTAAGACATAACCCCTCAGGACATAATAGGATTAGCCCTCTACCATCTAGCAACAAGCTCACCACATGGCACAACAAACCCCTTCATTGCATCATCTAGTTGCACCATACTCTCCAGGCTTCAACCAAACTTAACTATCGACAGTTAGCCATGACCCCTAGAATAGCCAATAGAATACATGCTCTTGCACAGGAACAGGAAGCTCAAGTTCAAAGCCCAAGAGGGAAAAAAAAAACCTCTCTCTCTCTCAACTCCATGTGGTCAGTTGCTCAGAACCACTCATGTGCTTCTGCTTCATCAATAAATGGACCCTCTTTCCAATCAGCCTCCATTTTGTCTCCAGTGCCTTTATCCCAGCTTGGAACTGAATCACATGAATATTTCTTTGAACAGTTGCTATATAGATCACTGGCATTTTAAATAGGGCACTATCTAATCCAACTGAGACTGTTTCCAAAATAAGGAGGTGACAGAAACTCTATGCTTAGCCCTGCAAGCCTGGTGGAACTGGTCACAAGGAGAGGCCAAACGGAAAAGTGGGTATACTGAGGACCAATTAATCCTGAATTCTTTCTTTCGTGAGACAATTAACTAGCACACCACTTATGGGAGCTTCAAATATTACATTTTAAGCATGTCAGGAACTGTTCCCAAAGATGACTTAATGCTACAGTATATTTGTTAATCTTGATGACATTATATAACTTAGTCTTATTATAAGCATGTCTTCCTCTACACAGGTTTGCAGGCTCTGAATCCAAGTATATTTTCTACCCCAAAAAGTAAAGCACGTGTCAATTTTACTCACAAATCCAAGATTAGGAGAAAAGGTGTTTTTTATATTTAAAAAAACAACTGAAAACAATTTCCAGAGAAAACTACATTATAGATACAATTTATCCATATACAGTATCTGTTTTTGAAAAAAAATTCCTTTCAATTGCGGAAAAAGGACTGTTTTTAAAACAGCGATTGACAATAGTGTGAAAGTAGTAGGAAATTGGCCCATTAGTGGGAAAGAACTTTTATTTTCACAGGTAAAAGCTGGATAGCTATTCCAAAGATAGTGAGAAAATAACAGGTGATTATGTTCAGGTGCTGCGTTCAAGCAGTATGCTTAATAAGGATCTGGCAGCTGTGTTAGTTCTCATGAGATTAAGGAAAAACAAGCTGATCTCTGAATTTTCTTTTACCCAAACAAGGGAAAGCTAGAAAGAAGCAACAGAATCTGGCTGTTTATTTCACTTCAAATACTCCTTTTGATATAATGCAGTTGCAGGAATTTTTTCATAAGGCCATATTGGCTTTTCTGTAGCAACATTTCCCTGTTATACTGGAGTTTAATATTTTTTTTTATCCTGCCTTTATAGGTAATCCTCAACTTACAATCACAATTGAGCCCAAAATTTTGGTTGCTAAACAAGACAGTTGAGTTTTGTCCCATTTTATGAACTTTTTTGACACAGTTGAGTTACACACATGCTTGGGTAGGGTAAATGTGCACATAGGTGAAGTCTTTTGATGCATTATTGTCAGCCAAATTCAAGATTTATTAATTAAATGTATACATCACCCCTCCTTTCAAAGCAATGCTGGGCAACTTAAAGCAGTAAAAGCACAAAACCATGAAATAAATATTTGTAAAAATGATAAAATGAAGTTACAATCAAGATAAAATTATAATTAAAAGAGGAGGACGGCAGGAACGGGATGTCAGGGCTGGGATTGCCTCTTAATTCATAAACCACCTCCAACATGATACACACCGTTTGCATTCCAAAGCATCTGCCAGAGCCAGGTCTTTTTTTTTTTTTAATAAAGTTTGATTTGGGTTTTCACACACAAAATACAAGTAAAACATCTTTTTTGAAAATAGCATGGTCCCGGGTTGAACTTCTTTATACAGACACAAAACTCAATTTCATGCTCCTTTTTGTATTTTATTCCATATCTTATACTATTTTACATTTTCTATATAGTTTTTCCCCTCTTTTAATTTTTATTTTGATTATCTCATCTCAATTCAAATCATTATATTTATACTTTTGTCTGTTGTTTCAATTTCATATTATCTTTTCTCATTAAACAAATTTTCTCCTGTAGTTACTAATTGGAGTATGACACCTTTGTATCTTTTAATTATATCCATTCAACTCTTAAACTTCAATATATACCTTAAGTTTATGACCTTCAATATATTACATAATACATAACTTCCAATCAAATTCTGCTTGGCACATTCTTATAATACACACTATATTCTTTTAAAAAAAGATTGTAAATATATGTAATTATAAACCCTCATTCCATTCCAGTTCAGTTCTCTATCATTAATAATCATTAAAACCGTAACATCTTTAACACTTTTCAATTAAATATCATACTTCCTTAAAAACACATATAATCTCCATAATTAATTTTTCCTTTATTTCTCTTTATATGTTTTATAAATCATTAAATATACCTTTTGTTACATTTATTTATTGACAAGCATTCCACTGAATTATGACAGCTATTTTATCAGACATTTTAATCATACATTGTTTCATATTTTCTAAAATTATTTCTGCTTCTAATATAACCATACTATCTTATGTACCTTTGCAGAATCCCTTTTTCCATTAAGTTTTCACCCATTATCTCTAAATAGACCCTGTTTTTCTATATTTTGTTTCTGTCCTTTATAACTTCTTTTCCTTTCTTTCTTCCCTCTCATCTTCTCCCTCCTTTTTACCCCCTTGTCTCTCTAGTTCTAATTCTCTCTTCTGCATTTCCCTCTTCTGTTGCTTTCTGATTTTATACTTATTTTTCACTCTATTTTTTTTTGGAGTTGTTTTTCCCAATCTTAAACTTTCCATTCTCTTTCTCCCCTTTCCTTCCCCCCCCCATCTAAGATTACTTGTTCATTAAAGATGGCTTCTTCTTTGTCGCAATCTCCTTGTTCTGCAGGCATTTTTTGTTGTTTCTCATAATTCCAAATCTCCATTTCTAAAAACTGAAATACGAAGCCAAAAGAACCTCTCCCTTCTTGTGCATCTTCTTTGTACTTTTTAAGTTCCATTTTCAGTTCTTCTAAAAGTGGAGCCATTTTAAAGTTTTAAACAACCACCCGATTGATTTTAGTCATTCAAAACAATAACCAAGAATCCAGAAATCATCAAGTAATCCAGATAGTCCCGAGTTATATTTTATTATTTCTTTTCTACTTTCTCTTCCTGGGGTTTTTGTTGTGATATTTCAGTTAGAATGTATCTTTTGGAAGTCTTGTTGAGATTTTGCTGTAAGTTCTTTTTTAATTCCAGGCAGTCTCCTCCCTTCCAGATCCTGCCCTTTTATTCTTCCTCTCTCCTTTCCTGTTTTTAAAGCTTTTAATTATTCAGAAATCTTTATTATCCCTTTGACTTTTTATTTTCAGCATTAAATGCCTATTGATGTCAAAGTGGATTTTTTTCCAATTTCTTGCTTAAATTTCTTAACTGTCAGTATAGGAAAAGGAGAAACCCAAATCTTGTCCCTTTTCTCTCTCCTTCGCAGCTTAAAAATCTTCTTAGGGAACAATGTTATTGTTTTTTAACAGTTTCAATTCCAGGGTACCTTATTTGTTGCTTTTGCTGTTTGACTCGGTCAACCAAAACTTTCTCTTATCTTCCTCCTGCACATCCTTTTCCGGTCGAGTTCTTTGTGGTGGCCATTTCTGACCACTGCTGCAACCGCCTTTGGGAAAGGGAGTAATGGCCAGCTGGGGAGGAGAGATGCGGCTCTCCTCAACCCTGCTGGCAGTCTCCCCCCTCTTTACCACCTCTACAGGGTGGCCTAGTCCCGAAACCAGCCGGCTCGGGGTGCTCCAGCGGTGAGCACGGATCGAACCCTCGCAGAGACGAGGTTTCGGTCTGTTGCTGAAGAAGCTCAAACCGGAAGACTGCCAGAGTCAGGTCTTCAGGCCCTTATGTAAGGTCAGGATGGTGGAACCATGGCGGGGGCGGGGGGGGGGGGAGAGAGATGTTCCAAAGGGCAGGAGCCAAGGCAGAGAAGGCCTTTCTCCCAGATACCACCAGCTGGAATTCCTTGACTGAAAGGGCCCACAGCATGTCTCCTTTGCTGGTCCAGGTGGAGCAAGCCGGTCCCATTGGGGGAGAGAGAGTTCCTCAAGCAACCTGGACCCATGTCATCCAGGGATTTAAGGGCAATAAACCTACACCGTAAACTGCACCCAAAAGCAGACCAGCAGTTAGGGAGCAGCGGGAAATATGGGCCACCTTAGGGGCCCCCAAAACCACCTTCCATCATCGCACTCTGCACCAGATGAAGCTTCCACATGCTCAAGGCAGCCCCTTGTTTATGTTTTGCCCTGCGAGTTGATTGGAATGCCTTGTTTCTATGGAATCAATCCTCTGGCCCTTTTTTCATATCTTGCTTTGTTGGAAGAAATATCCTTCTGGGTTCAGTTCCAAGTGGGGAAGAAAGACACTGGAAACATGGTGACTGCTTGGAAAGATGGTTTAATGGTAGACAGGATCACATGCCTCAGGTGAAGAAAGAAGGGCAGAGCTGCTGAGAATCCTTTGGTTTTATGCCCTCTGTTGGGATTTGAATTTGAGCTTGTATTCTGATTGGTTGTCAGACTCCCATGGGGCCATGCAGGGGCAACTCTGTAGGCTGTCCCGAGTCCCAGGCTGAGTCTTGCTGGATGACGATGTAATGAAAGGGCTTTGGGCAATTCCCATTATAGCTCTACCTGGAGATCTTTGTAATGTAAAATAGACTGGCCTAGGCCAGAGTAATGGCCCATTAGCAAAGGTTTCTGCCTCTCAGTTTCTACTTTTCTTTTTAGGGAAATATTCTGCCTTTTTAGTATATCCTAAAATGTTTCATTTTCCTAGGAGAGGGGTGGGGCTAACTTCCTACAGCTTTTCCAAAATTTGTTCCGCAGTTGAAGGGAAGCGCCGTCTACAAGCACAGCGTTTTTCCTTGGCCAGCTAGAGCTGGCAGACGTCTTTGTGGGCGTTGGGGAACTTAGAGGAACAGAGTTGGGAGGGACCTTGGAGGTCTTCTAGTCGAACCCCCTGCTTGGGCAGGAGACCCTCCTGTACCCTTTCAGACAAGCGGCGGCTGTTCAGCCTTGCAGGGTTCAAAAAGGCTTAAGGTCAATCCTGTTGTGGTTATTTCCCTTCAGCCTCTCCTTGGGACTCTCCCGTATTCAGAACCCACAACGTTTGCATGCAAGCAATTCCACTGATTCATTGTTGTCGTTGCCAGGAAATTCCCTGGTTGGGTCTCTCCTTCTTACGCTTCTTAAAGGCCGAGCGACAGAACCGGCCCAGCTCGAGCGCCACAAACAACAGCGCCGGCCGGAGCCCCAGGAAAAAGTCGCGTTGGCGCGCGCGCATTTTCCCTCGAGGGTTTCTACATGGACGACTGGGAGTTGTAGTTCTCAATCCAGGGACTCTCCCTCTTAGCCTACGCAGGGAGGGAAGCAGAAAGACTCGATATCCCGTCACGCCAAAAAAGGGCCGAGACAGAAAAAAGCGCAAGGAGCGGAGCTTGGAGGAGTATAGGGCGAGAGCCTCAGAAGCAGAGGGCGGGCCAATAGTTAGACGCGGGTACCCTGGGAGATGTAGTGCTCTCGAGGAAGACGTTCGCGAAACCCCCGCGGATTCTGGCTGAAGAAGAACTACACCTCCCATCGGACGTAGCAAGCTTGCTTTTCGTCCTCATGCGCGCGCAGAGCGTCCGGGCCTACTGCAGCTGTGGAGGTGGATCGTGAGGCGACGAAAGGCAGGCGAGAGCGGGCCGCGCCTCGGCGGTGAGTGAGAGACCACGGCGTCCCTTCTTCCTCATGCCCCTAATCTGGACTTAACGAAGGGCACACGGAGCAGGATTCGGCGCGGCCTTCCGCTGCGCAGCTGGAGGGGTCAGGGAAGGCCCGGCGCGTGGGGGAGGGGCGCCCCGGCAGCTAGCGTATTCCCCTCCCCCCCCCGCTAGCGCAGGCCTTCCGTCAGCCTGGCGCCTCTCCCCTCCCTCGGGCTGTGGCGCGGCCTCGCTGGGCCCGGGCGGTGGGTGGGAGTGCCTCGGGCGGGCAGGTGAGGAAAGAGCCCGGCAGCGCGAGTGCAACGTTTCCCCGCTTCGCGCGCGACCCGAGCCGAGGCTCTCCCGCGTCTGTTCGGAGGGCGTCAGCTAAAACTCGGCTGGCAGCGGGGCGGACGGTGGCTCCAGCCGACGCGGCCTGCCTTGTGCTGGTCTCCCCAGGCATCCTAGCCTCGTAACGCGGCTCCTAGCTCGACATTCCCGCGGGGCCTCCACGCCGAGCGGACGCAACTGCCCCGGAATGACGCCTGCTGGCCGCCTTTCGGTAGTCCTGCCCGGGCGAGGAAGGGCCGGCCGCGCGTCTGGTGAGCCCGGCCCGTCTGTTGCTGAGGGGAGGGGGGGGGGCTGTGGGAGAGTGGCGATTTTATGGCGCTTGTTCCTTTCGCGGGTGCTTTAATGAGGGCGAGGAGCTTCCTCCGGGAAATGGGGCCCGTCAGGCCGAGGCCCCTCGGGGTGCCGGTGGGAGGAGACGCGTTTTGCACGTCTGGAAATCTGCCCGGGAACGAGGTTGGCAGGCAGGCCCGAGGCCCCCGCTGCCTTCTGGGGAATCGGCCGGCGTGGCGTGGCTCCCTTTCAAAATGGCCACCGTGGGTCTCCTCGGTCTCGACACAAAGGAGCCGCGGGGCTGAGCCGCGGCGCCCGGAGAAATCTGAGGGGGGGGGGCGGGGTAATGGGGTATCGGCCCTGATCCTGGCCTCTGCTGGCCCGGTCCAAGGGCGTCTGGTTGGCTGTGGGCCTTTTTGCCCGCCGCGATGCTCGGAGCCCTTGGCCGGTGTAATTTGCATGACTTTGGTATGGCGAACGGTCCCGCTGTTTACAGCCATGATTTCAGGAAATTAATACGGCGTTTGTAATAAAAGGTGTTAATAGAAAAGGTGCTAGCAGACTTCTAATATCTAGTAGTGCTGTACCATCTGAACGGTTTAAGTGTTACTTGAGCCCAAAAGGGGTATTTTAATTGTCGTGTTTTAGTTATTTGCTATACTGTTTACAGGTATGATGGTTTTAATTATGTTTTTATATATTTTTATGGATTATTTTATGTACATTTTACATTTGTACTGTTTAGAGCCTAACACAATATTTAGCCTATAAGCAACACAAGTGAATTTTTTAAAGTGTGCATTTCTTTACATAGCTTACTCCAAAAAGTGGTATTTTAGCATTTTTTCTTAAAAATATAGCAAGAGCACTTACACTTATATACCACTTCATAATGCTTTACAGCTTTCTCCAAGCAGTTTACGGAGTCAGCATATTGCCCCTAACAATTTGGATCCTCATTTTACCCACCTCTGAAGGATGGAAGCCTGAGTCCACCTTTGAACTGACCAGGATTGAACCTCTGGCAGAATTAACCAGCAATATTACATTCTAACTGCTGCACCGCTACAGCTCTTAATGAATGAATAAACAGTGGAAGGCTAGGGAAGGAGAGTAATTCTTTGTAGCCCAATGGTATGACTGATCCTAGGATAAATGGTCCAGCGATTGGGTACTGTTTATAAATAATTAAAGTAAAATAACTGAAACGCTATTTACTACATAGATTTTTTGCACGTTTCCAAATATATAAAAAATTATTTAACTCATAAATTCTGACATTAAAAGGGATGTTTAAAACACATTCAAGGCAGAGCAATATGTCATTTTTAACTGCATTATACGATAGCAGACCTCAAATCTCCAGGTTTCTGTCTTGAAGAGCAACATTTAACAGGTTTCATCTGTTGCTCCTTACGTTACATCAAATGCATAGAAGAACCAAATTACATCTCAACCAAGTGTAAGCTAATTAAATTACTTGAGGAAAAGGTATAGGGTTGAAGGGAAAAACAAAGTGTCTGGAGACAAATCTAGCCACTATGACAGCAAAGTGAGAAACTCCAACTAAAGCAAAAAGACTGCAACCAAACTGAACACAATAAGGAACAATTAACTACCAGAGAAATGAATGTTTGGAGATGTGGTTCCAATCTTCAAAATGGGGAAAAAATGGATCCAGGAAACTATGGATCAATCAGCCTGATGTCAATATCTGGGAAGATCCTGGAAAAGATAAAATGTGAACATCTAGAAACAAGCAAAGCTGTTAATATAAGTCAACATGGGTTTGTCAAAAACAAATCATGCAGATGATTTGACATTCTTTGACAAAGCTGGTGGATCAGGAAAATACAGTGGACATAGTTTACTTAGACTCCAGTAAAGCATTTGACAAAGTAGACCATAAAGCCTACTTGGTAAGATAGAAAAATGTGGGGTAAACAGAATCGCCATCAGATGGATTTATAAGTGGCTAACTCATCACATACAACATGTAGTCCTCGTGGCACTACATCTAAATGGAGGGAAGCATGCAGTGGGTATCTCGAGATTCTGTCTTAGGTCCAGGACTCTTCAACATCATCAAACAATTTAGATGAAAGATAGAAGGGGAACTCATTGAATTTGCAGGTGGCACCAAGCTGGGGGTGGGGGAATAGCCGACACTTTACAAGGTAAGACTCAATATAAGGATCTTGACAGACTTGAACACTGGGCTCTATCCAACAAAATGCAGTTCAGCAGTGTGAAAAGTGGTGTAAGAAAAACCAAATACGCAAGCATAGAATTGGAGATACCTGGCTCAACTTTAGTAACGGAGAGGGATGGATCTAGGTGTCCTAGTGCAGGGGTCACCAACCTTTTGGACCTCAGGGACCACCAAACTCATAATTTTAGATCTCAGGAACCACTAACTGGTTCTGTGGGTGTGGCCTAATTTGTGGGTATGGCTTGGTGGTCATGTGACTGGCTGGGCATGGCTTATATGTAAATATAAATATTTATGTAAATATTGATTTTTTTATAAAAGAGCAACTTTTATCCAAAATCAGGCAAAGCAGGCAGATTGAGCTGTTTACAGAATCAGATTAATTCAGAGATCTATCTATCTGCCATTGGCTAGCTCAGTCTGTCACATAAAATTTGCTAGCAAGCAAACTCACAAAATTAACTCACAACACACCATGCATGTAAATATTGATTTTTTTATTTAAAAAAGAGCAACTTTTATCCAAAAGCAGGCAGATTGAGTTGCTCACAGAATCATTCAGTGATCTATCTGCCATCGTCTAGCTCAGTCTCTCAAATTTGCTTGCCATGAATCTGCACTGAATTTGCTTGCAAGCAAACCTTCAGTCCTAAGGGTGGTTCGGCTGTGCTGAGCCGAAGATCTAAAGACTAGCTAGAAAGCAAGAAATCCGACCATTTCCCGCTTCCTAGCTACTCTAAATCTCCTGGCACAGCAGAACAGATGATGGTTGGAAAAAGGAAAAATAGCAATTTAACAGGCAAGTTTACCAGGTAAGGAGTGAGAGGGCAGGGAGGGTTCCCGGGAGCCATGTGAGCTAGGCAGCCTTGTGTTTCTGCGGAGCCTGGATTAAGTGCTTTGGGGGTGAGATTTTCTCACGGTCCAACCCAATGCAGTCCTATGTTTCATCCACAAAGGGATAGAATCAAGATCACATGAAGTACCGCTACAAATTATATAATTTATTTTTAAAAATCACCATGGAAAACAGTCAGACAATTGTTTTTGTCATAACTTGGATTCAAATTTTGTTCGATTTCCAGTACTGGGCTATAAATTTTTTTGCCTCTTGCTGTTGTGTATGATACATTTTTTGAAGTTGAAGATTAAATGTTCTGTTTATGCCAGTATTATCTCTAAAATATATCAAAATGGTCTATTAGATTAACTTGGCACTGTGATAACTGATAGTGACTAAAGCTGCAGTGTTTTTTTGTTTTGTTTTCTGCATTCTGGCTGCTTTTATTATTTGATGGAACTACAGATGTGAGCATAGTCCTGCCCTCAGTGTTTGATATTCAGTAGTTATATGAATGTATGGCTGTGGAAGTTGAACCATAAGGAAGGCTGAGCGCCAAAGAACTGAGGCCTTTGAATTCTGATGCTGGAGAAGACTCCTGCGAGTCTCTTGGATCACAAGGCGATCCAAGCAGTCAGTCCTAGAGGAGATCAACCCTGACTGCTCTTTAGAAGGCCAGATCCTGGTGTTGTATTAGTTTTATTCAGTAACTGTCAACAGTCTATCAGTTTTCATTTCTGAATTAATTTCACATTGTTTGTGCTTTCATTATGTCTGAATTCTGATATGGGCAGCTATATTCCATAAAATAACTATGAGATGCAAGTTGAAGCTCTGTGCGTTGCTCAGAACCAAGGAATCTATCTGTCTGAGAAAAAACTGAATCATGTTCTGTGGGGTAATTGGATTCTACAAGCAATCCTTGGCTTATAGTCATTTGTTTAATGATTATTCAAAGTTAGAATGGCACTAAAATGAATGACTTATGACCAGGTTTCACACTTATGACTGTTGCAGCATTCTCACAGTCATGTGATCAGACTTTGGGTGCTTGGCAACCGGGATGTATTTATGATGGTTGCAGCATCCCAAGATCATGTGATCACCATTTGTAACCTCAGTTGGTTTCCAGCTAGGAAAGTCAATGGGGGAGATCCAGAGTTGCTTAATGACCTTATGATTCACTTAATGGATTTGGTTAAAAACTATGACAAAAGTTGTAAAATGGGGCACAACTCGTTTAACAACTCTGTTGCTTAACAATGAAACTTTGGAGCTCAGTTGTGGTTGTAGGTCGAGGACTACCTGTGTTGTATTGTTTTTTATATGAAACAATGCCTTCTAGTTTGCTGACAACTGTTAAAATGAAGGAGATTTGTTCTTCCAGAGCTAAGTGAATTTCTGCATGGTGGTAATTGCATGAAAGACCTACTATATAATCTGAATGGAAATAGCTGCAGCATATGGTCCTGCTGCTAGCAGAGTTCACTCTCCTGATTCATTGTGCAAAAAGATTTCCATTTGGAAGGTAGAACAGGGGTGGGTTATCTGAGCTTACTGCACTGCTCTGTGTTATCTAAAGTTATCATAAGCAGAATTATGCTTTTAATTTGATTTAAAATGAATAATTTTCAGCATTTGTAAGAGTGCTGATTCCAGTCCAAGGAAACTTTGGTCTGAGTATTACAGGGTTATAATATCAATTTTATCAGCTTGCACCTACATAAATTTTGTTTTAAATTTTATGTAGACTTAAACATTTTAATTTATAAATCAATATAAAGTTTTAAATTGACTGCTTTAAAATCATGGCTAACCATTTCATGTAACAGGATGTAACAGGAAGGAGGATTATTTTTTGTTGTTGACCTGATAATTCCATTTTATATGTTACAGTCCATTTTGCTTTCCATCTTAAAAATAGGAAATAAAGATTACCTTTAAAAATAGAAGTGATGAATGTTGAAAGCATTGTCTATTTGTATCATAAAGTGACTTACACAAACTTAAAACAGATATGCCCACTTGGGGGCAGCTGTCGGGAAAATAAAATTCTTTTCCTTTTGCTGTCTATTACAGCAATTTTATTAAAATACAATTCTTGAAATGCAGTAGGAAACTTTAACCTAATGCAAGCCATGATATTTAGGCAAAGAGGGATTGGGCAAGAGAGAAGCACCTAGCCACAGCTTCACTTTTCTTAGTGATGGTTGTGAAATATTTGGGCTGTTGGAGAAACTATTCTGGCAGAAAGGCAATGAAGGGAAGTAAGGGACAACTAAAGTTGAGGAAAATTGAAAGTTTAAAGCTTAAAAAGAAATAGTAAAGTCATTTTTCAAGTTTGTGGGCAGTCCACTTTTCTTTTAAATGCTTTTCAGACTAAGGGTATATAGATTTTTGTGCAACAGTTTTTCCTTTTTGTACAAGAGATTGGTGCTGTCTTTCTCCTCACCCAAGGATAAATTCCTGGATCTAAATCCATTTGGATCTCATGCTAAGAATTTGCACAGATGATAACTTATCTACTCATGGAAAAGTTTGACCTTGCCAACAACTTGTAACTGTATTAAGTAATTGTTAATCTGTATTAATACTGTGAATAGTTTAAAAATTCATTCCAATCTCCTTTTTTTATGAGCTATGATACTTTCTAGGAAGATTTTTTAAACACTGCAAACCTTGTCTTCTGCCTCATGCCTGATTAGCAGTGATTTTAAAGGTATACAGGTCTGGGTTTTTATACAATAAAAAACACTGTCACCAGTTGATCGAATAACTGTCAACCACAAGTTGTAAAGCAGGCTGCATGTTATCTTAGCTCATTGTTGACAGGATGAGAAGATAAACGGTCCCCTTTCAGATGTGAGATAATTAAAATATTCCTTAAGGATTAGATGGAACAGGTGGTGACTTTTTGTTTTCAAAAGCCCAGGTAGTTACTGCACTGAGGAGGAGTGGTTGGCTTTTTGCCCATTTTGTTGGCAAGGCCCTTTGGGTTTGACTGTGCTGAACAAAAAGTGTTTTCTTTCCCATTAGGGGTAAAAACAAGATAAAAATTAACTTTGTACATAGATTCAATTTGCAGCAGTGGCAATTGGAAGGCAAAGCAGATTGCTTCTCTTGGCAGAATTTCAAGCTTGCTCTAGAAATTCTGTCTCTGGTTATATCAGTCTGGTAAAAAAACAAGCAGTTTCATACTATGAAACTGATTATTTGTGTCATAAGGTAATAATTGATATTACCAATAATGAATGTTTAAATTAATTATAGAAGAATTTAGATGGTATGCCTAATTTGCATTATAAAAATACAAAATTGCCCATTGGCTATTCAAAAGGTAAAGTTTGCTGTTGACATTATAAAATACAGCTGGATTAATTTGAATCTCAAGATTGACAGTTAATGTGTTTGACATGTCTCTTGAATATGTTTCTTCAAATACTTTTTCGCTTTTGAGTTTGTGTTGAACTACTATTTTAGGGATCAAGATAAAATATATTTTTTGACCAGTTTCTTCGCTTGACTTGCTTTTATATCTTGGTGAGCTTTTCAGATGCATTCCTTTCTAGAATAGATAAGAAGGCTGATGGGTACGAAGTAGCCAGGGGTTTACAGTAAAAATTAGGTAGGGAGGAACATATAGATATGAGAAAACACCAAGACTGCCCACATATGTTCTCACAGATGAGCCTTTTCTAATTGTAAAAACTATTTCAATCTGTACTATTTAATGAATTAATACATTATAATGCAAGCTTTTGTGCTCTCCATCTTGCATGTTCATTAGAGCAGGGGTTGCCAACCTTTTGGACCTCAGGGACCACCAAAATCATAATTTCAAATCCCGCGGACCACTGATATGAATTTTGACTGATGGTGGCTTGCTGACGTTGGTAGGAAAGTCAGTCCCCTATTCCAGAGCTGCAGTAGTCACAGCCCTTTGGTCATCCCAGAGCAGCTGCTCCTCCACCCGGGTGCACCGGCCTGCCATGGACTGGAGGAGCTGATCCGGGATGACTGATGGGCCGGTCCTTTGGCTCCTGAAGCTCTGGAATAGGGGACCGACTCCCACCAATGTCAGCAAGCCACCCTGGGGCGGATTTCCCTCTCCTGCCGTTGGTCTTCCAGTTCCAGCTTGTGTGGCTCTACTCAAGGTTTGCGCTTGGCCGAAAGGTGGGGGCCAGCGGGTGGGCAGGCCATGTGGGCGGCGCAGCCTTGTGTTCCCGCGCAGCCTGGATTAATTGCTTTGGGGGTGACATTTCTCTGCGGACCACCAAAATTTTCTTGCGGACCACCAGTTGACAACCACTGCATTAGAGTATGGCAAACTTAAAAGTGCAATTACAGTGATGATCAGTCGAAGAGTAGTGGGCAGCAGCAGATCAGTGGATCATTCTGTTGCTAAGTTGAACTGAATTCAGCTTCTCAACTATAGGTAGTCCTTCACTTACCAATTGTTCAGCGACCGCTGAGTTGTGATAGAAATCCCCAGGCCTACTTTTGACCCAGATTTGAAGTTCCAATGGCTCCCCCCTCCCCCCATAGCAGTTTGGTCACTTGCAACCAGCCTGTATTTACATCATGATTATGATTTACAGCATTTTTTCCCTGGAAAACAGCAGTTTGCTTAACAACTTCAGCAAAAGTAGACAACTTGTTTGTGGTCACATGATGACGGCCTAACAATTCGTTTGACCTACAACTGTAATTCTGGGCTCAGTTATGGTTGTAAGTCGAGGACTACTTATATGCAGGAGTGAGAATGGAGTAAACAGGCTACAATATAGTATTTTTAGTTCCTGTTCTGTTCTGGGTGGGATAATTCACCTCCCAGACTGCAATGTGAACCTTGCCATGTAGGCCAGTTGACTATATCATCGGTCCCCAACTTTTCTGGCTTGGGGGATCAGTTTCTCACCCACCACTTCCATGGCCTAGTTCCCAATGGGCTGCAGACTGGCACTGGGCCAGGGACCGGGGGTTGGGAATCCCTGTTTTATACATGCCATTCAAGTTCCTGATAGTATTCTGTGCTCACATGAGGCATAAATGAAAAATTGCTTTTACGTGAACTCACTGTTCGAGCTAAATAGATTTCTGCCTCAGACCATCTTTCAAGCTATGTTGCCTTTGTATTATGCCTTAAAATATAACACATATTGTGTGTGCAGTTGGAATATAAGCAGTTACCTTTATTTTGCAGAATTGTTTGCTCTTTCAAGTGGAAGCAGACGTGCCAAGTGATCCTTGATTTCTGTTCAGGCAGAATTAATTTCAAGGCAAGGTAAGTTTTCCAAGAACATATAGAAGTCTCACTGCTATTATCATATATAAAAACAAAGTTCCATGAGTTTTCTCCAACTGCTGGAAAAAGTTAATTAGAAGGAATATCTTTGGTTTCAATTGTATATTAGTCTTCAAGAGTTTCTGAATTAATGTATTTGAATCTAATTTTTTCAGCCTTTTTGCACACACATCCAGAATGATAAAAAGTTCCCTTTTGTTCACATTTCTGACATACCTTCAAAGTACCTTTATATACTTTCAGTAACAAATATTACAGCATTTATGAAAATTCTTTTTAGGATTATAACAATGTGAATTTCAGTACACTCAACCATTAAGTCCATTTTCTTATACAGTCTTTCACTTACTCATCTTCTGTATCAAATTTCAATAAAAATTTATACATGTACGAATTGAAGGACAATGCAATGCAAAACTGCAGCCATCCAACTTGCTGAGCAGTGCTTAAGACTGCAGGGATGCACAAATTCATTCCACCCACCTATCTGCACCCCACCCCTGCCTGTGCCCTTTTGGCTACTCTGTTCAGTAGCAGTAGGCTGCAGTACCATGGCTGAGCTGAAGGGTTACATTTCACAAGAAAGATTCAAGATTCAGAAGGATCTTGACAGACTTGAACAACAAATGCAATTCAGTGACCAGAAAAGTAAGATTTTACACTTAGCCAAGAAAACCAAATGTACAAGTATAGAATAGTATCTCACTCAAGAGCAGTACCTAGAAGGATCTAGGAGTCCTAGTGGACAGTCACTTAAGTATGAGTCAGGAGTATGCTGCAGCCAGCAAAAAAGCACATACGTGCACGCACGCACGCACACGCATGCATGCACGCCTTACCTGGGACTCTGCTTAACAACCTGTGATTCTCACTTAATCATGGCAGCTGGGGGTGCTGGGATTGCTGTCACGAGAGAAGAAAGTATCATGAATCTCAATCTCGCTTAATGGCCACTTTGTTCAATGATTGAGATTCCAGTCCCAATTGTGGTTATAAATTGAGAACTACCTGTAGATATATGTAACAGTTCTGCTGTTGAATCATTTATTGTATCTGGCCTTATAGCTGTAATAAACTGATTTGATCTGAAAATTCACTAGGATCCTCATTGTAGTTATAACACAGTTTCACTTTTAAAAAGATGAAATGCCTTCCTAGTAAGCAGTAGGAATAATTCTTCTTAATGCTCCAGTATGCTGAGTAGAGAATCCAAGGAATAGGAGAGGAATGGGTTAACTCAGCTCTTCTGCTCAGAGACTGAGTCAATCAATCTTTTGGTCACGCCTCCTTTGCCCCATGAGAGCTTGCTACCCTTGAAGGGAGCAGAGTCTGGTTTCCACTTATTCTTCATGTCCGCCTGCCAATGGCGAAGCCACAGTAGTTGACTGGCCGCCACCGAAGAGGCAATGGCCCTGGAAGCAAATTTGGCGACATTCAAGGTAGTATCCGCCGAGAATTCCGTAGCTGCTACCAGTTTGTCCATGTCCTGGTGTAAGCGGAGGTCACTAGGGGGAACCCTCGCTTGTGTCTGGCGGAGCCAGAGCAGTGAGGCCCTGTTGAAGAATGAGGCAGAAGTAGCTGCTTTGACCGCCCAGGCAGCCGCCTGATGCACCTTGTGGAGGGTGATACATGAGACCCAATTTGGCATACAGCTTAAGACACTGGGATAGAAATCAGAAGACCGAATTCTAGTTCCACCCTAGGCACAAAATTAGCAGAGTGACCTTGGGCCAGTCACTCTCAGTGTTATAAAAGAGATTGCAATGCAAGCTATTTCTGAAATCTTCTCAAGAAAATTGCAGGCAGTTGCCAGGAATCAAGACTGACTTGAAGGTACCAAAAAGGAAAGTTTACAGAAAGTAAATTCATTATTTAGGAGTTTAACAAAGAATTGGTACTTGAAACCAGTATCCTGTGACAGTTTGAGTTGAAGAGGTATTAAGGAGGTGGGTTACAACTTAGTGGCCCTCTGTCATCACCAACTTGACTCAGGTGTGTTTTTTTTCCTGGAACTCCTTTCTCCAGAAGGAGAAAACCCAGAAAGCATCCATGACTATCAACTAGCAGTCAGAAGACACGATGAAACCTCTTTAATTTCCCCACATATGGGCAGAGTTAACCATAGTTTTAACTAGGAAACCAACTATCCTAGTCAAGTCAAGTGGAAGATGTCATATAGATGATCTTTCCTTTTTTCTGCTGCCCAGGGTTGCTGCAGTGTGTTTGTGCTCATCTAAATAGAGGTAAGAACTCTAGACGAGCACACACCAGTACAAGTTGATAACAAAACCATTTTCCAATAAAAACTGTAATGCTTCAGAGACATTACAAGTTGTCACGACACTGTAACTAACATTTGAAACCTTGAATGGTTTATTTTGGCTACAAAATAAATCCCTGGTAGAAAGAACAGATTAGTTTCTCTGTTACAGTTTGCAGTAAGGACTTGGGGAACTGACAAATGTAGTTAGTTGCTAGACATAAAAAAGTAACAGGCTTGAAGTTTTGTTAAGAGAATTCTTAAAACTTATGTGATCCTAGTGTTGTCCTTTTCTCCCTTCAGAAATTATTCAGTAAACACATTTCAGTAAACACAGCTACTGATGTTGGTTAAATTTTCTCTGTTGACAGATAAAAGTGAAAGGATTTATCTGAGATGTCAAAAACAAACAAATCAAAATCAGGGTCCCGTTCTTCTCGTTCAAGATCTGGGTCTCGGTCTCGGTCTCGGTCTTTCTCAAAGTCTCGGTCGCGGTCTCGATCAGTTTCACGATCAAGGAAACGAAGGCTCAGGTAAATATTTTGGGTTTGGCAGATTTTTGCCAACAAATGCTTCATCTTCAGATGCTAACTGCATCCCAGTAGTTCAATAATTTTATCAAAATGATTCTTAATCATCCATGAAAAGAAAACCTGAACTTTCCATATTTGGGAAAGGATTCTTTTGGGAGGTAGCTTTTGGCCACTGGCAAGTATTTGCTTTTCTTGTTCTTTTGTTGTTGAGGAATGCTATAAATTATAAGAAAACATTTCCTGTTCTGTAAATTGACAGATAAAATGAGAGTTGCTTAAAAATTGTGTTTTAGGGTTAGTTCCTTTCTCCCGTTCAAAAGCAAAAAGTAGCTGCAGTATGTGTAAAATGTCTTGATTTCTTTTCAAAATCTTCAAGTTTTGAACATTGCAGTTACATTTTAAGACCTTGTAAGGAGAAAACAGTTTTTATATATAGATAGAAAGCTAATGATTTCAACTCCCTGATCTGAATATTGTGGTGCTGCTGGTAACTAAATTCCAACAAACAAGAGGTAATATTTTGTGTGCTTTTCTGATTTCTTATCAAAGTTTGGACTCCTAAATAAAAAGGAGCAGTTCTTCGGATAAACCCAGATTGCTGCTTAGGGACATGCCTTGCCTGTTTATGTGGTTACAATGCTTTTCAGAAACCATTTGGTCTCCGAACAGATTTCATTTTCTTCTCTTCCTGTTACTTTTAATTACATGTTTAAATAATTGAAAATACTATGTGTTCTGTTAGGCTACAGACACAAGTAATTGTTAATAATTAGAATGTATTTTTTGGAAGAAACATGTGAGAAAGGCAACTGTATCATGCAGTGAAACTGAAGGGCTTTCCTTCCAGGGTGCAAAACCACTAGGAGCGACTGCCTAAGGCCGGGAATAGGCAGCAATATCAGTGGTGCTATGCTACCAGTTTGGCCTGGTTCTGCCGAGCCGGTAGTGGCAATGAGCAGTAAAGACTGAACTGGTTCTCTCGGCCGCTCTGCTGTTGGGCCCACCTGCCTGACTGGGCTCCCAGGCTCACCTTTATTCCCTGCTTTTGAAGTGGAGCTGCTTTGCATGGCTCAGCCGAGTGCTGGGCAGCAGCTGCTGAAGCGACCGAGAGAGGGCAGGCTTGCAGGAGGTGAGTTGGATCCCCTCTGCACCTGCGCAAAGTGTGTGCTTGGCGCGCGTGTGCACGCAGTGCGCCCACCAAGCCACACCCACCAAACCAGTGGTAAAAGTTTCTGAATCCAACCACTGAGCAGTATTCAGAAAAGCAAATGGAAACAGGCTCTGCGTGCAAAATGTCTCTAGATGTGGAAGCCTGTTGGAGAAATTTTAATTTTGTGATGATTTGATTAAAGAAGCAAAATGGAAAAAGCCGGCATGTACAAATCATTTGGGAGAAATTTAGCAATCTCTCAGAGGTAGGATTCATTTCTTCAGGATAATAGCTGCGGTGGAGGAAAAATAATCCTTCGGCGGAGGAAAAAGCTGTAGCAGCTGGTTGCTTTCAGTGACTCGGTTGGGAAAATTGGCTGGATTGTATTTGTATCTCTCTCTGGAGAGTTTATATTTTCTTCAGCTCGACAGTCTGCTTAGTTCATGGTATGAGTCAGTCATTTGCCTCTCTTCATTTCCCCTAACTTTGTGGAGTGATTTTACTATTGATTATTTAGGCCAAACAAAACCCTCTTTACTGTTGCACAATTTGGGCTGCATTCCATGTTAGCCTGTCTTTTGAAATGATTTTTTGTGAACAACCTCCAGGCATCTGGTCTTCAGTAATTGTTAACATAACCGCTTGGGGACTGGCTCTTCTGTGGGCTGATTAGTTCTTTTAGAACTACCGTTAATTGGCTCGCTTTCACTACATGCACTAGGCTGTGTATTTGTTTCGTCTTTCTTATGTTCCTGGAACTGTTTGCGAATGAGACAGTATCCCAGGTAAGTCGGTCTCTTTCCTATTTTTTATCAGGGAGGAAGGTGTATTGTGTTGCTACACAGCAGTGACTTTCTATGTTGATCTACATCCTTGTAACAATGCTGGAAGGTATATTAGGCTAAGCATGTATGTTCCAAAGTCAGAATCTGGGTTTTCCTAATCATAATCTTGGCCTTCTAACTACTTTGTCTTTCTAAGGTGATGTTAGCTATATATTTTTTTAGCAAAATAAAATGGACTTGCTCAAAACTATTCACTTTACAAAGTACACCTCCGGTGTTATATGATTTTCCTATATAATCATAAGGCTTTGTTCAGCTTTATAGTAGGTTTCAACTTTTACTACTACAGTGATATAGAGCAGTTCTGTTCATTTTTTAAGTGTAATTTCTGTTTTCAGTTTTAATTTACTGGTTCAATCCTTGCCAAGTTTATTCTCTATTGCAACAGGAGTTTTAGAAGACTAATAGTCCTTTGAGGTAGGCTAGGCCAGCCTAGGTCAGGAAAGAGGCACCACTAGAATTACTGGAATTCTCTTATGGGGTATAATAGTAGAATCTTGAAAGCCTGACAGAGTTACCTTCTGCCTTCTCATGAGTGAATCAAAGACAAGTTTATCTTGAGATTCTTTCTCATCCCTTCCTCTTTCTTAGGGCCAAGCTTGTTTATGTAATCATTCTTGCATTCTTTTTTTAAAGTTATTTCCCTGCTCCTCTACAAAGATAGATGTATTGTAGTTGATATTTAGAAGTGACTCTTTCTCAGTACCTGTGTATCTTAGTAATGTTTTTGTAGGAAAATCAAAGCAACTGCAGTAACCAATTTCTTCTTCTAGCTGGTAAATTCTTAATGGTAGCTTTTTAGTAAAGAGGATTGTTTTGAGAAATTCTAGAAAGGGAATCTTTATCCTGCCATGCAAGAAAGAATTGGTTTTTGAATTACATTGAAGAGGATTGTGTCTATTTATCAAATATCTTTTTTCTCCTCAGTTCTAGGTCCCGTTCAAGATCATATTCTCCGTCTCATAACAGGGAGAGGAACCATCAGCGAGTATACCAGAACCGGGATTTTCGAGGTCATAACAGAGGCTATCGGAGGCCCTATTACTTCCGTGGAAGGAATAGAGGGTTCTACCCATGGGGCCAATATAATCGAGGTGGTTATGGAAATTACAGGTCCAATTGGCAAAACTACCGCCAAACGTACAGCCCTCGAAGGGGGCGTTCTCGTTCTCGGTCACCAAAGAGGAGATCTCCCTCTCCAAGATCCCGAAGTCATTCTCGAAACTCTGACAAGTCATCATCTGATCGTTCAAGAAGGTCTTCATCATCTCGGTCATCTTCTAATCACAGCAGAGCTGAGTCCTCCAAACGTTGGTCATTAAAGGAAAAGAAATCTTCTAAGGAGGTTCGGGGGTCCCAAAGTGCTGGGGACAACCAAGGGGATGACTCCAAGGAACAGCCCTTCTCAGGAGGAACTGCCCAGGAGGTCAAGTCTTCGGAGGGGTCAAAAACCTGGCAGGATGTGGGAACCTACGGCACGAGCGCAGCCTCAAGGGCCTCCGCCATGACAGAGTTGAGTCCCAAAGAGCGGAGTCCAGCACTAAAGAGCCCTCTCCAGTCAGTCGTAGTCAGGCGCCGATCGCCCAGGCCAAGCCCACTTCAGAAGCCCAGTCCGACATCTTCCAATCCTTCCCAGCTGGGCTCAGCTCTGCAGAGTGGCAGCTCCTTTCAGGCAGCCTCACATCAGTTTGAGCATGGTTTAGCCAGCCTGAGCCCAACCAGGAAGAGCCCAGTATGCAAAAGCCCCACAACAATCAGTTCCATTTATGGGGCCTCTCAGAAGGAGGAAATAGGGTCCGCCTTTTCCAAGAGGCAAGTGGTCTTAATTCCTGGAATTGATTAATTGTTCCTATTTTGGTTGGAAGCTGGATGCATAGTAAGTTGCTCTTGGATATTTACTGCTTGCGTGGAATTGGATCCAGACTAAGTTTGCTGCTGTTTGTTTCACCGAAACCAGTGAGATTTAAATCATAATGAAGAGCACTTTATGTACCTAAACCAGGCTTAGTTTGCATCCAATCCATTTCCAGAAAAAAGTAAATTAAATTAGAAGAAATAAAAGTGGTATTTTGGGAAACTATTCCATATCCTTAATGCATGTTTTACTTGGGTAGTTTTAAATACAGGCAACCCTCAACTTAGAAGCATTAGTTTAGTGACTGTTCAAAGTTACAATGGTACTGGAAAAAGTGATTTACAACCAATCCTTACACGTCTTATGACTGTTGCAGCAACCCCCACATGGTCACGTGACCAGAATTTGGTAACTTGGCAACCAGGTATCTACCAATGGTTGCAGTATCCTGGGGTGTGTGTGTGTCATGTAATCACTATTTAGGACCATACCACTTGGCTAATGAACAAAGTTAACAGGAAAAGCCAGCTTTACTTAATAACCACATGATTTACAAACAACCATGTCAGAAGTTATAACATCAGGCATGACTCACTTAACAACAGGAATTCCAGTCCCAACTGTGGTATAAGTCAAGAGCTGTCTATAAAATTATTCACATAAATAGCTGAAGGCGTTTTTGGTTAAAAATTAATTGAATTTCAGTAATGTCACATTTCAGATTCAAAGCTTACTATTTAATATTTTCAGATATTTTAAAATCTTATTTATATATTTTAGAAATTGGATGATACATTTTCAAGTGGTTCGCATTCTGATTTTACTGATATGTACAAATTAGGTACATATATTAAGTATAGTCTGAAAAATGGCCGCCTGTCAGGTTAAATGCTGTTCTGATTTGAGATTGGATTTCAGAATTCACCTTTTTGATATGTTTTCCAGGACTGTCTGAAACAGTCTTGCATGACTGAGTTTCCCTTGTAAAACTGTGGTTTTAAATTAATCAATTCCCTGTTCTGTCCACATGAACGGAGTTTTTATTACACTATACTTAGCAAAAAGCCAGCTTGCAAATGGAGTTTAGTCTTTGCCTGAATGAGCTAGCAAGTTTGGAATGAATTGTTAGAATGGAACTTGGAACAGTAGAGCCAGGGAAACCTGAAAGCCATGTTTTTTGTGAAATCCAACCAGTAGCATTGTCCACACTAATTGAAATGGACCGATCACCTGTGCTTTAATGTTAGGCAGGCAATAGAAGAAACTTCAGGCTTGCATTTTGGGCATCCCTGCCTTGGGGACACTAAGCTTCTCTTTTACATTAAACCCCACTTCGTGGCTTTATCCAATACAAATCACGGGTCAGAGTGGCTAGGGGAAACCAAATTATCATGTGAACTATATAACCTGATGTTTACTGCCACTAATCCTAATGAAAGGAATCACATTTTTCTCCACTGGGAGAAAAGGGAGAATCCAAGATGGGTAGTCTCTAGTCTCCTAGCTCTGCAGACCAAGTTGAAAAACTGAGGACACACCCCCTGGTAACGGTCCCCAGTTCTACACTCTGTCTCAGCGTGTTCAGACCACCCTTTAAGGGCTCTGAATAGTTAGGATTGTAGAAGAATATTCACCCCCTGGATTAAGCTTTTTTTTCACAGAGAGGAAGGCTTGCTTAGGTTCAGCCTTATGCAATTTAAGGGTTATTTGGGGGGTGGGGAATAAAGAGCTAAAAAACATCCCTATATCACCAAAGGGCTATTTACTTTAAATGTAAAAACATGAATTTTTAACACAAAAATTGACAAGTTTTAGCACCTCAGTTGCTATTATTTTTAGAATTGGACAGATTTTTATCCAAGAATGGAAGGCAGTTCATTAGGATGCTTGTTGAGCTTTCCTGAAGGATTTAAATCCTGGATGTGTATCAGAATGAAAAGGCTCTGTGCTCTAGTAGGATTCAGTCTTGAAGAGAAATGGCACAAACTCTGGTCAGTGCAAGTTTAGGGAGAATAAACCCACCCATTTCTCCCTTTAATTATTGGGGATTGAATGGCAGGGCAGAGCTGTCATTTAACTAATATTTGATACTCTTTCTATTTTTCCCCTAAACATAATATTAGCTTACTTTAAAATAAAGATTTGATATTAGCAGTGGCACTTAGATTTATATACCGCTCCATAGTGTTTTACAGCACTCTCTGAGAGGTTCACAAAGCAATGACTTACAAGATAAATTAGGCAATGCAACTATGTGGCTATTAATTCTGGGCATAATATAAAATTAGGCCTCTGCTAGCCAGTGTATTCTTATCAGGAAAAGCTGATTTTTAGATATTACTGGAATATTATCAGAGCTGCATTGGGGTTGCTTTCATAGCTATCATTTATTTGTATATCTTTGTATATCATTTGTATATATTTGTATATCATTTATTTGCATATATATATTTATCAATTATTATACACAAGATTTGGTGATCCAAGACAGAGTAAAATCTGAGTAGATTGTTGGGGAAAAACATGAATATATTCCCTCAGTTTACCATGTTAAATGGTATATTTTAAACTTAAAATTCTTCTTTTCTGAAAAAGTTCTAAAATGGCTTAAACTAAATAATCTAGGATACATGAATACAAAAGAGTTGTATAACATTGCATAACATAGGAATATTTTTAGAGGTGATAGGAGATTTGGTCACAATTTAAATAGAAATCTTCAGGCATATTATTTTGGATTTTTTTTGTATTATAAACGTAGAAATTTGAACTGTTGAATTTCTGCATGTACAACTTAGATTTTTAACACTTGCACCTTTAATCATCCATTACTGCAAATAAGGTAGCGTTAATCAGATTTCAGAACACTGCTATAATGATAGTTCAGGAGCAGAACCTTTTTATATGCTTTCAGAAGCATTTGGCAAGATATTTGAAAGAATGCAGAGTATTTGTCATTCTCTGGAATCATTCTTGGGCTTAATTTCTAGCAAGTGTCAGTAGCTGTTCAAAAGTCAATTTGTACATTCAACAAAAATTAAATAATGAAAGTGACATCCTTGGGCAGGAACATTACTTTCATGTTATGGAAACATCCATATTAATATAGGGATGTTAATTTTACCAGATTTGGCAATCTTGGTAATTACACATTCCTTTTAAAAGCCCATTTAGTATGGAAGCATATTGGTATTCTAGCTATAGCTGCTTTGAATTCCACCTCTGATTGAACATTAAACTGTTTTTAGAGCTAGATGCAATAATCACTCATCAAATTAAATCATCAGATCTAGTTAAACATTGCCATTCTTAAGTGTTCATTTCCTCCCAGCCAATTGAGTATTTTCCCCATTAACTTTTTTTGCTTTTATTTGTGTTTTGAATTGTCTATAGCTTCCATAGGAGACATGCCTTCAAATATTTGAAGTAGCTTTTGAGCCTTTTATTTCCATTGTGCGTTACTTAAAAGCACAACAGTCCAAAGTGAAAATGTTGATGGGTTAATTCTTCAGAAGCAGGTTTGTAAATGAATACACAGGTTGGGTAAGATCTTTTACATATTTTCTGCCTTCTAGTTGTGGCAAAAGCTTGTAGAAAGATTGACATTTTATTGCTGTTGCTAAGGTATTTGTTCCCAGGTGTTCTCAGGTGTTAAGCAATGCAAAAGAAGATAAATAAACATCGTGAAACGGTCTTTTCCAGGTGGCTTGATTAGATCTTACAGGAATAACGGCCTGAAATATCCCCTCTCTTTACTCACAGGTATCTGGAAGAACAAAAAGCTGAGAATGGGAAGGACAAAGAGCAGAAATTGACAAATGTAGAAAAGGACAAAATGAAGGAGAAAGGAAGCTTTTCTGAGATGGGATTAGCAGATGGTAAAACAAAGTTGGATCCTTACGCCTCTAAAGCTGATACAGAAAAGATGTATCGTGGGAATCAGTCCCCAAAGCGCTATAAAGTTCGAGATGATTTTGAAAAGAAAATGGCTGAGTTCCACAAGGAGGCCCACTATGGCAAAGAGGAGCCAGAGGAGCCAGAAAAGAAAGTCAAGGGCAAAGGACGGAAGGAATCTAATTTTGATGAGGATGAGGATGAGGAGCCCAAGTTTGTGAAGACGGTGCCTACTTCCAGCAAAGGCCAGGACGAAGATCGGGCAGGCAAATGGGAAGGCCTGGTTTATTTACCTGCAGCCAAGGAGAAGCCGAGAAAAGCTGAAGAGGTGGCGGAGGAGTCCTATACCGAGTCCTCCAAGAAAGACGAGAGGCAGGCGGCCAAAAGAGCAGAAGCCGGGCACCGAGGGTTTGTTCCGGAGAAGAATTTCCGAGTCACCACCTACAAAGCAGGCCAGGAAAAAATGGCAACGTCTCCCCCACCTCGAAAGGTCCCGGAGAGCAGAGAGAAGCCGAGCATGCGGGGAGAGGGCCTGGGGACGGGCAAATCCTCCTTTTCCATCACTCGCGAAACCCAGGTCAATCTTCGGATGGATTCTTTCGACGAGGATCTTGCTCGGTGAGGCATTCAGCATGTCTGGCTTTGTAGGGAAAAGATGGGAAAGGGAGGCTGGAAAAGGGAAAGGAATGCTTATTCTAGTCCCTCTCAATAGAAAGGATAAACCAGGAGCTGTTTAAAAATAAGCTCAGATTTCTATTTATACAACCTTGTACTCACTCTCGCTGCTAAAAATATATGGGTGCCAATTGTTTTGTAGAAAAAGTAGTATGAACTAAATATAATTTTAGCTAACGTTTAGTGTTAACTCAAAATATGGGGGCTTTTTAAGCACACAAAAGTAAAATGTAACCCTCAGCCCAGGAAAAGTTCTGTGGATCTGGGTTACACTCTTATTTAGAATGAAAAAGATCCTCACTGAAGCACCATAAGAGTGGTGGTTGTTTGATTTATTTGATTTATATAGGCGTTCTTCAACTTACAATAAAATACATAAAATATATATTTAAAAAACCCCACATCAGAGTTGGGTGTCAAGCAAACAGTCAATCAGAATAGAAATGGAAGGAAACGTGGAGGTGCTTGAGCAGGAAGCCCTGGATCATTTCAGACAGGTGGTGGTTCAGTCTCTTCTTGACAGCCTCTGGTGACGGAGCCCCCACAACTTCTGAAGGGAAGCCGTTCCAGTGATTGATTGTCTCCGCTGTCAGGAAGTTTCTCCTCAATTCCAGGTTGCTTCTCTCCTTGATTCATTTCCATCCATTGTTTTTTGTCTTGCCTTCTGTTGCTTTTGAAAATAAGTTGACCCCCTCCTCTTTGTGGCAGCCCCTCAAATATTGGAATACTGCTATCATGTTCCGTTCCCCTCCCCCAGTCCTTCTTTTCTCTAGACTAGCCCAACCCAAATCATGCAACGGTTATTCTTCATATGTTTTAGTCTCCAGGTCTTTAATTGCCTTATTTGCTCTTTGCCCTTTTTTCAAAGTCTCAACATTTTTTTTTTCTTACTTGATGACCAAAACTGGATGCAGTATTCCAGGTGTGGCCTTACTAAGATTTTATAAAACGGTACTAATACACTCGGAGTCCAGACTTGTGCACAAAACCACTCTTGGTGTAATTATAGGTAAATGATGCATGTATATATGAGCTGCGGTGGCACAGTGGTTAGAATGCAGTACTGCAGGCTGTCTCTGCTGATTTCGTCTGCCTGAAATTTGGCAGCTCAAATCTCACAAGGCTCAAGGTTGACCCAGCCTTCCATCTTTCCGAGGTGCAGATTGTTACGGGCAATCGGCTGATTCTCTAAACCGCTTAGAGAGGGCTAGAGAGCATTGTAAAGCAGTATATAAGTCTAAGTGCTATTGCTATATGTAGAAAAGAAGCAATGCTGATTAGATCTCTCCTGAAATCTGACCCTTCTTCCTAATTAATGCTATTTTTTATCTAAGTTAACTCAGACGCAGTTATGGCATTAGTGGTTTATCTCTCTGCCAGTGAAAATGAAGCTCAAATCTCTCGTTAAACATGACCCAAAAGCTCTTTACGGAGTACATGGTGCCCAGCAGTATTTTTGTCTCAAAGCTTGTCAGTGCAAAAGTCTGAAAAGTAGCTTGCACTTTTGAGTGGGGAGAGAGGAGAGAAAATATGTTGTTCACATAAATTGATACATTTTTTGCAGGACCTCTGTGCTAATCCTTATCCTTATTCATCAGTTTCCATTGAGATCAATTCTAACTGTCATCCAGCATCTTGGTGAAGAACTGATGGATGCACCCACTCACTCTGGCTTCCTTTCTTCACATAATGACTGCGTAACTTACCTTTTTATACTAAAGCAACTCAGTATTTGCTGCTTTCTGAAACATAGCTTGTGGTTTGGTGTCCCTAAGAGCTGTGAAATGAAAGCTATTCCCATTCCTCTCTTGTTGAAACTGGGCGACAGTGAGAAGAAAAAAAATAGTATGGATCTAGATTTGGAGAAATAATATCAGAGGAATAATCCTCAGAAGCTGGGTATATCATAATCTCTTGACTTTTTAGGGTACCACATTTTACATCCCTATGCTTTCCAGTCTGGAAGTGGCCTTCTGTGTTCTGCAGGTATAACCATTCATACATGATCTTTTGCATGTGTCTTTACAGCCCAAGTGGGATTTTGGCACAGGAGCGCAAATTATGTCGTGATTTGGTGCACAGCAATAAAAAGGAACAGGAGTTCCGCTCCATTTTCCATCACATCCAGTCAGCCCAGTCCCAGCGAAGTCCTTCAGAGCTCTTTGCTCAGCACATAGTGACCATTGTCCATCATGTGAAAGGTGAGTTCCCTGGACTTGTAGGCCATCCTGGCACTGCTGCTTTCTCAGAAATCGGTGCAGACTTCTGTGTGTTTCTTTTCGGTAGAGCAAATGGGGAAATTCTTCCATAGGGAAGATGTAGTGAATTCCGCAACGTGCAGGAGATTGCAGTGGGTTCAGGCAATGGGTTGGGCTAGAGGACATCTAAGGTCCCTTCCAGCCTATGATTCGTTCCTATATTCTGGAACATTTTTTTTCCTTCATTTTACCTCTTAGCTGATTTTGGTTCAGTTCCAGTTAAACTTCCATTTGGTTCTTCTAAGTTGAGCCAAACAGAAATAAATTAACCCAAATCATTTTATCTATTCCTGAGTGTGGCAAATTATTTATATGTTTACTGTTTTCATATATCAGTATTCCAGATAGAAATGACAGCAGTAGTTTAGGGTATTATAAACTCTGGGGAGGCTGTTTTGAAGAGAAAGTCTGCAGTAAGGGCTTGCTGGCCCTGCATCCCAGTCTCTCAGAGGAGGGAGCTTTAGGCCTCATGCTGAGATGAGCACATGAATGGTAAAGTTCTGCTTGAAAGAGATGGGATCTATCTGGGAAGGAAGCCGTAAAAAGCTTGTAAGTTAAAACTAGTCTTTTGAATGGTACCCATAAACCTAGAGGAAGCCAATGCAGCACCTATAAAACCAGTTTTACTCACCTACCAGTTGTAAGCAGCCACCTTTTATGCTAATTGAATTTTCCCAATAGTCTTCCAAGTCAGCCCCATATAAAATTCCCACTAGCTTTGAGCCAGTAAGAAAGCCCAGCTATTCATATTCAAAGTGGGGACATGTATTGAATCTGGTCCCAAAGGAAGTTCTTTCTGCCTTTTTCTGGACCCATGCAGTGGCTTTGTGGTACTGACAGATACAGTGAATGTGTCTGTCCCGGAACTAAATAGCTTCACATCCCTAGACATGAGTTGCCATTCAGGACCTTTGTGAACAATTGGTAGAAACATTGTCACATGGAAAAGAAAAGTCTCCCCAAGTATTTTTATCGGTGACTGAGAACACAGGTAGCCTGGAAGATGCTCACTGCAGGATTCTGAAGCCCTGCTATCTATCGGACTGCAGCAGTCTTATTCGGAAACCATTCCTAGGGGGAATCGGATGGAATAGAGGAGAACTTTATTGTCTCTTTAAATGTACATCAATCAGCATACATTAAAATGACATTTCTTTGCATTCGGCTCTCAGAAGACGACCATTATACATATACCCACATACACACAGCCAGAGAGATAGATTAGGCTGGTTGGAGAAAATAGTTACTGGACTGTAGCCCCATGGAATAGCTGGCCTTCTCTGAGCTGAGAAAGGAAAAAAAATCCACATATGGCTTAGAATTATTGTCTGCTTCTTGTTCTTTCCACTTCTTTGTCTGCTTCCACCTCAGCAGTGAAAAAATGGATTTAAATGTCTAAAACTCAGGTATCTCTAATAAAAAGTCTAGAAACAGGATAGTTATGAAAGCGAAGAGTGGCATGGAATGCTCCTTATTTTTCAGGAGGCCCCTGCTCCACGTCCCGCTTAGTAGCATCAGGTGGCTTTAGTGCCAGGAGGGGCTTCCAGTTAAAAGACTTTTATACATCTAAACAGTGAGGTGGATCCTCTCCTCTTTCTGTCTTCATCCCCCTCTTCACTTCTCTACTGTTTGCTTCTTGAATCTGTTGCAGAGCCCACTTTTATCTTGTCCTAAAGTCTATATACAATATTAACAATATGGTGTTTCCTCATCGCAAACCAACAGAGCATCACTTTGGGTCTTCAGGAATGACGTTGAATGAGCGCTTTACAAAATACCTCAAGCGGGCAGAGCAGGAGTCGGCTAAGAGCAAAAGCCCTGAAATCCACAGGTGAGTGGAACTTGGCATGAAAGCAGAGCAGGTGGGAGAACTGAGGGAGCTTTAGCATGGGACCCACCCAGGAAGAGAAATGGCAGCAGGGCCTTCAGGCTTGCCTTAGAGCTGGACCCAAGTGGTCTTTTAAAAGGTGCAGAACTGGGTGTATGATTTCCCTGGATTCTCAGAGAAAGGAAGAAAAATCGGGAAATCATGGGAACCGGGGAATCTGCAGGCTGCTGGAGAGGGGACCATATATACAGGACTCCACATTCATACATAGCATCCAGCAACCTCATAAATTAAAGGAGCCCAAGCACACCCTATGAAGAGTGATCTGAAATTCTCTTCTCTTTTGAAATAATTTCTAACACAAAACTTGATTCATCAAAAATACTAAGAAGTGGTAGAAAAATGCAGGAGAATTTCTATGCCTACAATTTGATTTTAGGTTACAGCTGAAAATCATGAAGGCTTTGAAAGCCTTTGTGGTTCTTGCACAGCAAAATTAACCTGTCAGTTGACTGCTCAGTATTAGGCAGATGATCAAGAGTAAGCCATGCTTGACTTAAGGTGCATATTGGGGTGGGTGGGCAGATGTATTTTTACCCAATTGTCCTGATCTGCTTCCCCTAGCCCCAACATCTCACAGATTAAAACTTTATCGCTATAGCCACAGATTTTGTGCAAAAATGTCAATAGTTGGCCAAAAAAGGCATGACTGCTGAAATTGTATTGAATTTTCCTGAACATTTAGCAGGATGAATAGCATTCCCGTGAGTTGAGACATGCCTCCTCAGTGCTAAGGACCAAAAGCAAACAGACTTCAAGGAAGCCAAATTCTGTTCCATGCTCTGCATTTATAAGCTTTCCAACCTTGCGAGAGAATGCGCAATGTTTATCTCTCAACACAACTTCTCCAAGGCCATGAGGGGCCCCTCAATCAGTGTCCCAAAAGGTGGCATAGCATCCAGGGTTAGGTAGCGTTATTTATTTATTATGATCATTTGTGTCCACCCACTAGAAGGTGCCAGGCGGTTCAGTCAGTCAAACATAACATGTCAATAACATGTCAATAAGGCTCACGCCAGCCAGGCCCAGTGGCCATAGACCACCCAATTCTAGCTCTGGGCCAGCTGCAGTTTCCCAGATGGGTCTGGTGCAGAGGTTTGGGGAATGGACTCAGCTCTTGCTCAAGGAGGGGTAGCAGAGGTGACCAAGAAAGCTTTTGCCCAGATTCATCCCTTTCTTTGGCTCTATGGCTCTGTCCTGGGTTGGTCTTGGGTGTGAATTACAAGTAGTCCTCAATCCATTTACAACCATTGCAACATCCCAGGGTGACGTGACTGAAATTCAGATGCTTGAAAACTGATCCATATCCATGATGGTTGCAATGTCCTGGAGTGATGTGATCACCTTTTGCAACTTTCTAGCAAGCAAAGTCCATGGGGAAGCCAGATTTACTCAACAAACATATCACTAACTTAACAACTACAGTGATTCACTTAACTGTGTTGGGCTTAGTAGTTGTAAGTCAAGGACTACTCTAATGCACTTTACAGAGAGCTGCCCTTGAAGTCTACTTGGAAGCTACAATTGGTCCCCAATGTGGCAAAAACAATTATGTGGTGTCGCTCTTTCTCAAGGTGCCTTGATGACCCCTGGGCTTCCAGGTGCAGTTGATGGTGCTAGTTGTCATCTGTAAGCTTTCATGGGGTAGGGCTTGGCCATCTGCAGTTGTGCCCGCCTGTCCAGTAAGATTGGCCTGCATTGCTTCCCATCCGTCCAACGGTGGTGTCTGCTGGGAGCAGAGCCTCCTGTGTGGTTTTGCCTGCCCTTTGGAACAGCCCGTCCCTGACATCTGTCTAGCCCTGACCCTGCCTGCCTGCCTGCCTGCCTGCCTGCCTTTAAAAAACTTGACGCATTATTCCACAGGCCTTGGGCCAGTGGGTTTTCTTCTTTGACAAACTAAAGCTACCAGTAAAGGAGAATATGTGTAGCTCAAAGTTGAACCCTTCACTCGTAAAACTCTCCTCCCGTACAGTGAGTCCTGGTGATTCAGGGTAAGCACAAGGATACCGTACAATTTTTAAAACCTATATGTTGTTAAAACAAAAACTTCCATTGAAAAACAAACGTGCAGGATCCGAAGGCTGAAAAGAGAGCCACATTTTCGGAGCTGTTTTGAGCACAGCCAGGGCTGAGGCACCTTGGAGGAGGGCTGCTGCTGTTCCAGAACGCAGGTGGTGACAGACAAAAGAGCCTTCCTAGGTCTTGCCAGGTGATGCTGTTTAATAAATTAGACCGTATGGTGTGTAACCATCTCCGAATTATGCTGCTTGTGGTAGTTTCTTCCTCTGGTGAAGAAGTCATTTTTATTCTCTTCCATTCTATGGTTTTTGATATGTTATAAGCCTGAGATATGCATCAGTGGGCAACCATAGCAATGGGAAAAGAAATAAGGACTCCCTCCTACCAAAAACCCAACATAGTGATCTTAATGAAAATGTAATTAAAATCAAAGGAATACACACTGAAAACAAAGTAATTAAAACTAAACAGCCTCCCAACTTCCTGGAGAGCTATAGTAGATAAGATAGAGACAGGCAACTTCCTTAAAACGGCTGAAAAATAGTCTGCAGAAAGCAATCTCAGTCTTTTAAGAGTGGAATGGAATTTGTTTACCTCTGAGATGACTTTACTCCCAGTCCTAAAATCCACCAAAACACTAGTAAGAGGGTGAAACTGACCGGGTTTATTCATAATCTGAACATTAAAAAAGACATTTATTTTGTGTCTCTTAATCATGGCTTGGCTTTCTGTGTTTAGGAGGATAGACATTTCTCCAAGTTCTTTTAGAAAACATGGATTCTCACAAGAGGAGATCAAAAGTTCCAAAGAAGCCAGCTACAAGGTGAACGGATGCTTTTGATTTGTATTCATCTGTGTGCTTTGGGCATGAACTTTGGGTTTTTAAAAAAAGTGATTCTTTTAATTTAACTTGCTCTCTACTTAAGTTTGTGTTTTTCTTTCAAGGATGGGCATAATTCTAAAAATGAACTACAAAGGGTTAATTTTTATTAAAAAAAATGTATCAACAACCTTTGTGAAGTGGTTAGAAATATGGTAAATGACCACAAAGTCAATTGAGGTTGAGCTTGAGACAAAAAGTGGATTTTTGGAAACAAAGTGACCTTGATGATGGAAGAGACTTTTTGTGATATTTTGATGCTTGTAAGTATAACTAAATCACTTGTCTTACCCGTGATATTTTCCAACCATATTTTCAAAAAGACATGCATGTCAGAAAGAGGAAATTAAATCAAATTGTAAATAAGCCGAATCAAAGAAACTTTTTGCTAATGTGTCATTTCCTGTTGAATTCTAGTAGTTTATTTTAAAATGCTGTTGAAAACGGAAGCCTTTTAGATATGCACAGTGAAATTTCAGTAGGCCCCTTATTTTAATATTATTTATAGTTGTTAAACAAAAGTATTTCATCTTTAAGCATTGTCTCTTCACCCTGATGCAAGTTTGTTTTAAACTATTTTAACAATGCTGTGAAACTCTTTACTTTCCTATCATGCCTGTGTTCTCTGTTTATCAAAACCCCTGTTGCTTCTGAAAGACAATAGATGAGCCCCGAAGGTGAATGCAAAGTTATGTTATGTGCATGGGAACCCATCAATAGGGACATCCTTCTGATTTGGAAACAAGAGCTTCTTAGCTCTGTGTGGAATGGAATGGAATGGATTGAATGGCTACCTCTCCGGGTTTGGATACTTGGTAACAAACCAGTTTCCATTGTGGTGATAAAGTCATCTTTGTCTTCTGAACTGCAAAGGGTTGTTCTTCACCTGTGATGAATGCACAAGCACATTTCCCCCCAGAACAAGTGCCAATTTCTGCTGAAATGGGGCTATCCTATATTTTTACCAGGAAGGGTACTGTAGACTTGTGTAAGTACTGCTTTAACGGAGAGTTGCTAACGCTTCTCATTGGTGTTAAGGGAACTCTTCTTTGGCCTGTTATTGTGCGGCCTTGCCTTGTGCCAGACTGGAAGCTGCTGAATTGGGTCAAGGCCCTGCATGGATCAAAGGTTTCAGCAATGAGCAGCGAGACTTACGCAGATCTGAAATGATTTCTTGGATGGATAATTGCAATGTTTCTTATGAGGCTTGGCTTTGCCCAAAAATTTAGTTTTCTGACCACAGTATTTTCTCCGGTTCCTACTTATTCCTTTCTCCCTTTCTGCACTGGAGAAAATCTCTCAAATCTCTAAGGATGTCTGACGGTTATCTGCAGTTCCATTTATTAGCTGCAGTTATTTGTATCCTTATTGTACTTTCAAAGTTCAGTGTTTCAAAGAAGTCATATTTCTAATAGCAAATGGTAAGTTTGGCAAGAAGGAAGGGAGGAAAGGGAGGAGAAACATGCTCTGTTGCTGAGCAGTTGAAGCTGAATCTGGGGTTCCTTTGGATAGACGGGGGCAGGAAGCTATGCAAGAGGCCCGGGCACCAGACTGCTTTCTCCTTCATTTAGTTTCCATCAACGGAAGTCTTCTCAGGCCTGTTTTTGTCTGTGTGCCCTTGATGTGAGTCTCGTGTTTGCAGTGCACAAATCTACGTTTAAGTGGTGATTCTTAGCAAGAGTTTCGAAATGCATAGAAGTTGGAGGGAAGAGTGGACAAAAACATGGACTTATTGGGTTGCTACTGCATATAAATTGATCCAGGGTGAAACTTTCCTGCAAAGCTTCTGAGGCTGAATTGCAGCTGGATGCTTTTCTTTCTCATTTTCTCCCAGTAGGAAGAGAGAGATTCTATGATTTTTAAGTCAATTTCCTGTAGCATATGACAAGTATTTTTTCCCTGCCCCAAATAGAAGTGATAGCTTTTGATTTTATGTAGTGGTTGTGGCCCTTGAGATCTTGGCTCAGAAGGCTTTGGTTGAGTTTCTCTCTCACTTTACCTGGTTTAATAACTTGGCCAGGACCCTTCTGTACTATGGCAGGGGAGAAATGAGTGCAGAAAGAATGGGGGAGTTTCCCTGTTTTCAGACAATTTGTTTGCAAACAGCAACGTAACGAGTGATGTCCTTGGTGGTTCCTGTCCTAAATTAAGATCAACGCTGCAGCTCTGAAGAAGCTGCTAAAGGCTCAGTTTAAAATCCTTTTCCTTGCTGTTTTTCTTCTTCCAGGCTGAGAGCAAATACAAAGATGACCCAGTTGACCTGCGCCTTGACATTGAAAGACGTAAAAAACATAAGGAGAAAGATAAGCGAGGAAAGTCAAGAGAATCTGTGGAGTCCAGGCCTTCCAGTCATTCAAGAGAACGATCAGCAGAGAAAACAGAGAGGCCTCACAAAGGCTCCAAAAAGAAGTAGGTTAGAAGGGAGCGCGGATCCACCCGTCTTATTCTTTCCTTTCCTTTCTATTAAAATGGTTCCATGGCCTGCAGAACACACACACACACACACACACACACACACACACACACTGTTAGTAATGAGGAGCCTTTTGCCGCCTACGTGTCCTCAAGATGTGTGGAGCTGAATTTCTCATTCAAGAGGAACAATCTGATGCCATTTACTGCAGATTCATCAGGCTGCTCTGTTGGACCCAGCTGCATACAAGCAGAGAGGGGCACACTTTGTGTCCTCTTGGGAGGCTGTTTTTTAGGAATAATTTTAATTATGCCAGAATGTTAAAAGTAACCTCAATATTTGTGATTTGGTTCTATTCCCCATTAAGCAAGGAAGATGAGGCTCTGTAAGAGGCTGGAACAGTTCACATGCTGTTCCAGGGCCTGGGGAGATCGATCAAAGTGGGTCTTGTGCAGACTTTTGCCTGCTCAGACCCCCTTTAGAATGTTCTTATTTTCCCTTGTCCCTGTTAAAATGGAAAATGAATCCCTCAATTTTTTTTTAGGAAGAGTTGGATATTGAAAGATATATAAGAAGACAAAATAACAGGTTGCCTTGTACAATGTATTTGCCTTTTTCACCTTAACAGCTGCTTCACTGAAGCCAGTTTTGCATTCCTACAGAAATTGAGTTTAGCGTTTGAAGAGCTGCTTTCAAGAGAAACTCGGCGTCTGGGACTCTCCCTGGGGATAACCTGGGCTGTGCTAAAGCAGCTGTACCCTGGTTTCAATGGATGGTTCCCCTGGCACACAGGTTTAACACGGTAGCAGTAGCAGTATAGAAAGCAGTCAGTTCCTCCCATTTCATAGCTATAGAAATAAAAGGTTGACGAGCAAGAAGAGAGATGCCCAGTCTTTTTGCTCAGATTCCCCAAGATTGGGATTAAACAAATGTCATTCTTGTCCTTAAAACGGGGAAAATCTGAGACCTAATTATTGGCCCTTTCGTTTATGGAGTGCAGTCAATAGAAGCATTTGCACCCGCACATTTATTCTAGCTGCTATAGAAGGAAGAAGGTTGGCTGAGTGGTAATTTGGTTTTCAGGAATTAGATCTTTCCCTTGCGGGGAGAGTGGGGGACCTAGGCAGCTGCTTACACTTTTGAATCATTTGTTGGCTGTGGCTGCCCAACTAAGCCCGAACTGGGCTGCGCAAGCGGTGGGCAGGCATGCATGCACATGCAAAGCTCCGTTTGTGCAAGTGGTGGGTGCGTGTGCGAAATCACACACACACCCGGCCCACGTTGCCGATCTGCAGAGTCGGAAAGGTGGGGGACGGCCGCTCTAGACATGGGTTTTCAACAGGGCAAAGGTGAGTGCAGGCCCTGGCCCATTTTTAAGGTAGCCCCCCCTCCCCCAGCAAGTAAAGGGATGACTGAGTCTCTGTGATTCTGCCTGGAGCCAGCTCTTCTGTGTCTTTGGTGTCTCAGGAAGCATCGACGCGTCCGGGAGAGATCGAGGTCCAGCTCTTCGTCCTCACAGTCTTCACGCTCCTATAAAGCGGAGGAGTATCCGGAGGAAACGGAGGAGCAACGGGAGGAGGCCCCTGCGCCTGGCTTTGACAAGTCCCGCCTTGGCACCAAGGAGTTTGCTGGCCCCAGTGAGCGGGGCAGAGCCCGGGGAACGTTTGTGAGTCTCCTTTCAGAGCATGTCCCTCCTGTGCCCTGCAAAGTCCCTCAAGAAATCACCAAAGTGGACTAGTAAATTCTGAGAATGATCTCACTGGTTACCATGAATTAATTTTAAACCAGTTAATCTAGATTTCATCCTGGCCCAGCCTGCTTTCTCTAGTGCTCATGGCCAGATTTTTGATCCTTGGCCCGAAGGGTCTCTCATACTGTGATTTAGGATACTCTCCTGCTTTGAGCTCTTTAGGCCCCTGCTTGGAAATAACAGATCTCAACATTTCCAAACTCTGATGGAGCAGAAATATGGACAGATCTCCCCAGAGTGTTGTTTTTTTTAAAAATGGAACCTAATCAAAGCCGCCTGTGACTTCCAGTTGTCTTGAAGTCCTTTCCAAAGGCAAAGAACCCCCTGCCACCCCCACCCCATTTAGGTTTCCCTTTCCCATTTGAGTAATTGCCCCCCACCCCACCCCAGAGCAAATTGACAGAAGGGGCTTCAGACTCAGCAGCCTGCTCTGCCTCCTCCTCCTCCTCCTCCTCTTTAGCAGCAGTTCCGGGCCAGAGGCCGTGGCTGGGGAAGGGGTGCCTTTTCCGGCAACACCAACACCAACAATAGCAGCACCAGCGCTGACTTCCAGAAGAGAAACCGGGAGGAGGACTGGGACCCCGAATACACCCCCAAGAGCAAGAAGTACTACTTGGTGCGTGAGCTCCTCCTCCCGCTGGGTGGGGCTTGGCCAGCCTGGCCCTTTGGGCAGAGCTTGCCTGGCTGTGATTCAGACCCCTCCCCTCCCCGACCAGAGCCAGGCTCCCATTTGCGGCAAAGGGAGAGGGGGGAATGGGGGTCTCCGTGGGCAGAGCTTACCAGCTGACTCCCTTTTCTCCTTCAGCACGATGACCGGGAGGGCGAAGGTGGCGAGAAGTGGGCCGGCCGGGGCCGGGGCCGGGGCCTCTTCCCCCGAGGCCGGGGACGGTTCCTGTACCGCAAGTCAAGCACCAGCCCCAAGTGGGCCCACGACAAGTTCAGTGGCGAAGAGGGCGAGATCGAGGACGACGAGAGCGGGCCGGAGAACAGGGAAGACAAGGATGTCCTCCCACCCGTGGCAGAGTAGGAGCCTCTGGTGCCGCGGGGGGGGGGGGGGGGGGGAGGAGGCATCTTCGATCCTGATTGGCTAGTTGAATGTTTTCCTGCTCTTATTCCTGATTTCTCAGTGATCCTGGAGGACGGTAGAGTTTGTGCCCACTATTTTTGGCAATCATTTCTGTTCTTTTTAAATGTGGTGATAGAGATGAGTAATGTCTTGCTCTTTTGTTTTCCTTTTTCCTGTTTGTGGATTTTTAAAAAAAAATCCTTTATTTTAAGCATTTGCATATATATTGATAATATGTCCTTAAATGGTTAATTTCAGAAAGGTCTTCATGAAGATATACATATAATGAAGTGTGGGGGGGGCGGAATAAACATCTGAATAGAAGCTATTGGGACCAAACTCTGTAGCATTTTTAATTTACAGGATTTTTTCCCCAACTGAATTTAGAACTTTATCTTTTAAAGGTATTTCTTTTCCTTTTTGCTGAAATTTTAAAGATAGCGTGGCACAGTGGAGAAATTCATTTTCTCTCCGTCAGATTACAGATTTCTTCTTAAATGATGTTAGCATCTTCATTGGTTCATTAGACTCCTTTCATACTTCTTTTCCTTCCCAATGTCAAATTTTCAGGATCAGTTTTGTAAGAAACTTCTGATTATACTAGATTTAAAAAAGCCTGTAGCATGAATAAAATGGAGAATTCTTATTATATTAATCTTTTTATAAAGCAGTTTTGATTTACTTGTGTGGTGGCCATGGTCACTTGCTGACAATTGGCTTTTCATTCTTTTCTGCTTTAAATCTGCAGTGCTTAAAAGATGCTTGGTAGATACAGCATTCTTCCTCCCAAGCCCACAAGAGAGATTCTGATTGCTGTGTGGAGAAATTATTCCCCCAGGAATCTGGCTTTGCCATGCTTCCTTTGGCCCCTCTGTGAGTTCATTTTGTGGGACGGGTGCAGTTCCTGCTTAGCAGAGCAAATTCTTAGCAAATTCTTGTTTTGCTTCCTTGTTAAAATAAAACTATGTTGAATTGAACTTTGTGCATACCATTTCATACTGCTTTTGTACTAATGCTTTCATGGCTGCGAACAGTCTTATCTATCACAGTTGTCAGCAAAAAGAGAGAACGAACGAAAACCAGTCATCAGAACTAGTGAGAAAATGCCCATCCTGGATCAGTCACATCTTTTGTTCAAGCTGAAAATGGGAGAAGGTGGACAGGAGGTTCTGGGCTTCACTCTGCTCCTTTAATAACTGGGACTCCCCACCCGGTAGAGTAGCTCAGGGCCCCTCCACAGCTTCTGGTTGTGTGGCCCCACTGCCGCCTCACTAGCCCCTGAGTGCTTGATAGAGTTTGTTTGATTACTCGGTTACAAAGAGCAGCAAAAGTGGATCCTGACTATCCAACTGGTCCCAATAAAGAAGATTGGACAGAGCCCGTGAGTGTCTCCAAGATTCCCTCAGGCTGGACTGGCAGGAAGCAGCAGGTTTCTGTAGGAAGAAGAAAAAGGCATTTTTCAGCCTAGGTAAAACTGCACAAGACACGCTTTTGCTCTGGGGACGTTGTTCTGCAAGGTATTCGGATTCCACTCCTGATCCCTTCAGCTGCTACTGTCCATGCCTGCAGTTTTGAACATCTACAAAATATTGTAAATTTACCAGAAGTCGTCCTTGTGATAAGGAATAGCTTGGAGTGATGTCAAATACTATAAGCTTTAAACCTTTAAGGTTCTTAAACTAACTAAACTAACACCTGTGCGGTGTTAGTTTTTTCTTTTCCCAATCAAAGCAAACCATTGATTTGCAGTATTATCCACAGGCACCTCAATTTACTTTTCCCATTTTCACGACTTCTGCTTTGCAGGGAGGAGGTCCTTTTGGCCAGTTTTATTCTTAAAGTGTATTTGATTTCTGTCTCAGGATCTCCAGAGTGTCTTCAAGAGGATCTTCCCTTCATTTTATTCTACCTCCACCCTGGGATGTGGGCTGGCCTGAGAGAGAGATTGACCAGCCTGAAGGCACCCAGGGAGTTTCTTGCCTGGCTGTGAAGGAACAGGGTGGACTCACCTGGGTCTTTGCTACCTTGGTACCACACACAGGTCCAAACTTAACAGAGTAGCAACATTTCCTCTACGGCATCTCTTTCCTGGATTGCATTTATGAGGTGCTTTCCAAGTTTGGGGGGTGAGCAGCAGGATTGATAAACAGAGACGTTTCATGTCAGGATTCTTGGACTCTTCTTTCCAAGCGGAGTGTCCAGCATCTCCTGCAGTGCTCTGGCTGAGTAGACTCATACCTGGTAGGCGTAATCCGGTGTGCAGACGAAACAGAAGAGCCATGGCAGACTTCTGAAAAATGTGCATTAATGCTGAGAAAAACACCTGATCTGCACTACAAGGGGCTTGGGGCCTGAATATTGACCTAGGCCGGTGTTTCTCAACCTCAGCAACTTGAAGAGGTACAGAGTTCAATTCCCAGAATTAGGAGTTGGCAGGGGATTCTGGGTCCACCCCTCTTCAAGTTGCCACGGTTGAGAAACACCGGCCTAGGAAAAATACAATAATGACATTTCTCTAGGAGAATGGAAGTGGGTGTGTTAGGGGCTTCCTGGGGCAGCAAAGGATGTCCATTCCCATCGGAATTTGGAGCAACATATTGGGATTTGTTTCCAGGCAGAGATGGTGAACCGTGATTAAGAAATGAAGAGTGGGGAAGTGGATCTAGTTAGTCACCGAGGCTCTTGTGGGGGAGAGGGCTGGGGGAGTATTTTTCATTTTCATTTTTAAATCCCAAGGACCACTAATGTGAATTTTGACTGACGTGGCTTGCTGACATTGGCGGGAGGGAGAGGGAGAGATCTGATCTAACCTCAGAGGTCTGGAGGTGTTCTCTCTCTCTCAGTGGCCAGGCCAGGCGCATCGGGCAAGTCCCCCCCTCCACCCTTTCCCCCCTCCCCTCACTACCACCTTGTGGTGTTCCTAATGCAAGCCAAGCAAGCCTGGTGTTCCGCACAGCCTGGATTATTTGCTTTGGGAGATGCTCTGGGGGGTGACATTTCTCTGCGAACCACCAAAATTTTCTTGCGGACCACCGTTTGGCGACCACTGCTTTAGCCAACTAACCAGGAGAGTGTGGGTGGTTGTCCTGAACTCTGGCTGGGATTCTGCCTCGAGTGGAGATAAAGACTTTCTTTAGTCAAGCAGCTCCTGGTGACTACATAAAGGTCCTTATCTAGGCTTGTTTAGTATTTCTAGAATCCTGGCAGTTTGTGCTGGTCTCCCTCCTGTCCAAGCATTAATTGGATCCAACTCTGCACAAGTGTTTAGGCTGTGGTCACACAACACACCTTCGTTTGCTCATTGAATGTAATTGGCAAGCCTACGTCAAGCAAATCACAGTTCAGCTTAGAAGGTGTTCCATACAAGCCAAGCTTAGATGTAAAATCTTGAAAGACTCCTATTTAGAACGGACAGGGAGAAATTGTGCAGGTTAAGTGAAGAGTGTGTTGGGTTGCAGAATCTTCCTTTGCTCCTTCGGTTTAACATGCATTTAATATACTTAACGTGACCCCCATGTGGAATCTTGGACATTAAGCGAGGAGAGAACCAACCTAGAACAAAGGAGAAGTTTCCTCCAGACGTTGTGGAGGCTTTCAGAAAGAGACTGGACAGCCATTTGTCCAGAATGGCACAGGCCCAGGGTCTCCTGCTTGAGCAGGGGGTTGGACTAGAAGACCTTAAGGTGCCTCTCACCCATACTATCTGTGCAGAGCCGGGAACTCTGACCTCCTTTTCAGGGGGCCTGGCTTCCAAATGAAGCAATTGCCCACTAGTAGAGTGCAGCAACAGCTGTGTTTAAAGCGTAGCTGAAACCCAGTCCAGGGGTGCACAGATGCGGGCACCAGTGGGGAACGGTTCCCATTTGGCTTGTGCTTCCAGCGGCAGGGGGCGCCCACGCAGTTCGTTTTCTCCCGCCTCTTCAGATGTCGGCAAGCCTGGCTACTGTGGATGGCGAGGCTGCCCAACTTGCCTGCCTCTCCAGTCACGTTTGCCCTGCTTGGACTTCTACCATTTGTTCCACGCTACAGATGGCGGAGCTCTGGTCCAGCCTGAGTCTCACGTTAGCCTGGCTTTTCTCACTGGGAGGAGCCCATCCTTCAGTAGCAGAGCCCATCGTCCTCTACGTGGGCAGAGGCGGAGCCTGCTCCTGGGTACATAGTGACAGCCGTGAAATCAGTTTTTAAGAAAGAGCACCCCAAACGCAACCAATCGACACACTGCATGTAATTGAAAGATGGTTTTATGTTTTTATGTATTGTTTTGTCTGTGTTTGTTTAGAAAAATAAAAATGTATATATTAAAAAAAAGAGAAAGGACCCCAAACGCCACCATCTATTGCCAGGCTTCTAGCCCTTCAGCTGCAGGAGACTCCTGGCTTCCCCAGCTCCCAGGGCCCTTCCGTCAAAAGCCATCGTGGCTTGTGGAAATACCTGGCTACCTGTCCTCACGCAACAGGCAGATTGCCACACCGTGCCCAGTACCAGAGATGATGCTTTCTGTTCTGCTCACGAGCTGCAACAGGCTGGCTGCCCGCAGCTCTCTCGCTTGGGGGTCCCAAAGACAAGGGGTGCACAGCTTGCCAAGTACGCAGAGTGAGTGGGTAACATTGGCATAAATTGGGAAGGGATGCGCAACGGTTCCCTTGGGCAAAATGGTTCCCTTTGAGTCCTCCGCCTCTCAAATGAGGCGCTCAGATCTGCTCCATCTGGAGCCTTGGCAGGAAGGCCTTGGGCCACGCCCATAGGTGGGGAGCCAGCAGTGGCCCACCCTGCAGTGGGATCTGCTTTGGGCAAAGCATCCTGGGTACTTGCAATCCAGAGACGATGGTTCCAGAGGACTCGTTCCGTGAGTGAAACCAACCACTCTTTGTCCTCTGGCTCCTTCCTGTGTGCGAAGGAACTCGCGGTTGTATTGCAAAGGATGAACACACATATTTTTTGTTGGGGAATTAACTGCTTGGAATTGGACTGCAGGAGTGGAATACAGAGTCCTCGACTTATCAACAGTTCATTTAGTGATCGTTCAAAGGTACAACGGCACAACGGCACTGAAAAAAAAGAGACTTATGATTTACAATGGCACTGAAAAGAACGACAATTTTTCACACTTATGACCGTTGCAGCATCCCCAGGGTCATAGGGGATCAACATTCAGGTGCTTGTCAACTGGCTCCTATTTAGGATGGCTGCAGAGTCCTGGGGTCTCACGTGATCCCCTCTTGCGATCTTCTGACAAGCAAACTCCATGGAAAAGACACATTCACTTAACAACCAGGTTACTAACTTAACTGCAGTGATTCACTCAACAAATGGGGCAAGAAAAATCATAAAATGGGCCAAAACTCACTTAACACATTTCTCACTTAGCAACATGTGGTCGTAAGTTGAGGACTACCTTTTCGCTTTGCCAGGAGTTCATGTGTGAGTAGATGCAGCAAGGGAGTTTTGATCAGCTTCAAGACGACCTGGGTGGGATCCATGGGGAAGGAGGGGAGAGGACCACCCGGGAGTCAAGTCTGCAGGTGACCAGAGGGCACCAGGGAGGCCCTGTCCACTTTGGGGCCACGTTCTTCAAGAGTGATTTGGGAATGGAACGGATGGAAAGTCCTGCATTTGGGTAGGAAACATGAAGCTGGGTGGGCATCGTCAGGGATACTTCAGTGCTGGACTCCTGCAATGGGCACGGGCTGGACTAGATGATCTCCAAATCCTCTTGCAAGTCTTCTATTTTCTGATTACGGGCCTTCAGCCTTGTGGCCTTCCTTCAAATCCCAGCTCAACCAAAACCACCAGCGCCTCAGAAGAACCCCGTTCAAGCCTTCATCTCTCACATGTTTTATCAGTTTGTGGGAATCCCCCCCCCCCTTACGATCCTAAGTCAGTTAAATCCCAGGAAAAGCCTAGGCGTGCATTTGCATCAAGGCGCACCTGGAGAAGAGCGGGGGGGCGGGGGGGGGAATAGCACAGGTTCCCAGGGCTTCTCCACAGACAGACCAGCCCTTTGTTTCCCTGGAGTGGAAGAGATCGGAGTTGGTTGTGCGTGGAGTAAAAAAGGCAGAGAGGCGAAAGGGTGGGCTGCCTTCCTGCCCCCCCCCCTCCAAGGAAAGGGTTTCCGTTTCTTCCCTGCCAGACCCAGAAGGGCTGCTCCCCCTCCCCCTTCCCCTTGCGTAGAGCTCCCAACAGTCTCCTGGATGGTTTTTGGCAGTTGCAGGAAACAGCTTGCAGGAAAACATCTGGCAAACATCTGGTTCAAGTTACAACGGGACTGAGTGGAAAGGCTATTTTTACCACTCCTCCCTGGGGGGAGAGGAAGCGGGGTGGGAGCAGCCAGGAGGAAAGCGAATGCGTGGAGTTTCTTTGTCCCAGGAGCACCCCCTCCCCTCCAAGGGGGGGTTCGGTTCTCCAGAGTCCAGGATCTGCTTTGTCTCCAGTGACAAAAATTAACTGCTTTCCCGAATTCCAAAATTAACTCAAGAATTTTTTTTTACAGCTACTTGTTTGCATGAACTGCATCTATGCACACACACACACGCACGCACACGCACACACACACACACACACACACACACCAGGGAAGGAGGGTCAAATCTCCCCCACCCCACCCCGCAAGGTGAAGACTAGGGAATCTCTGGGAGGAGGAGAGGGGAAGACCAAGTGTGGGAACAGTTCGCTTCTCACAAACCAAGAATGCCCTGGAAGGGGTGGTCCACGCATCCCCCCCCCCGCCCCCAGTGAAAGCCTGGGGAACGTGAAGAACCAAAACTTCTCAGGGAGGTATCAGTGTCCTGGGGGGCGGGCAGGGAGGAGGCTGGACTGGCACGTGACTCAAGTGAAGTTGTCCTACAACAGCAGCCCTGGGAGGAATCGAGGCCTTTCTTTCCAAGCCATACAAAACTGATGCCTCCCCCCCCCCCCCCCCCCCCCCCCCCGCAAAGGCACCCAACAACCAGCCTCAGGGAGGGAGCGCTGAGCACCACAAGAAGGAAGAACCGCACTGGAATAATCCCGTTTTATAAAAGATAAGGCAAAGTTGTACATTTTACTAAATGGAGTATTTGCTACCAATCAACCCCTCTATGCAGGGAGGAGCTAGCCTAACACAGCGCCTGCGCATGGTCTCTGGTCTTCAGCCCGTGAGGCGCCCCTGGCAGACCCTGCAGACGTCCCTATTCTCCCCCCCACACAACCCCTCTTTAAAAAACAAGGAATTCCACTGCAGAGGAAGTCCCAGGAGAGTCGCCATGTTGTAGGAAGGTAGCCTGAGATAAGATACAGTACTTCAGGTAAGGCTCTGTGTGTGTGTGTGTGGGGGGGATTTCCTAGGGCAAGTTGGGAGAAGAGCCTGCCCACCAGCTGGGGTCTCTCTCGGGGAGGGTGCGGAGCACATCCCTGGGCAAGCAGCTCAGCAAAGGTTGGGCTGGGTCATTCACGCTGAATGCAGCTTCTTCAGCAGCTGGAGGCACAGGTCTTGTATCCTTCCACCGAGCAGGCCCAAAGTCCCTGGAGCCCCTCCCTGCCAGACCCATCAGGGGGGGCTGTAAGACCTTTCCAGAGCCCATGAGGGACTCTCCTTCCCCCCCCGCCCCCCCCGGGTCAGAGCTGGTACCTGGGAGTGGTCCTCTTGGTCCCCTGCCATAGTCCTCCGTCCCAATTGACAGACTCCCACTGGCTGTGCCTGGTGCTCCCAGTCAGGGTCACTCACACTGGGGAAGACCCCTCCCCTCCCACCCGCCATTATCCCTCTTAGTTCAAGGTCTGTGACTGCCGCAGTGCCTCAAGGACAGTTGCACACTACGCTTAGGCATGAAGGAAGAGGTTGGTCAATAGTAGTGGACTCTCCCAATGGTGCCAGTCCCGGTTCCCAGAATGTCCGGTTGGCCATTGCGCCAAATTTCTCTGAGGATCCTCTCACGCTCCTCCAGGCGCTGGGCCCGTTCCAGTTCCTCCGCCGACGCAAAGACGTTGATTGTGAGGGTTCCGTCTGGGGGGCTGGGGGATACCAGGGGCAGCTCTGTCATGGCTAAGGGGGGGACGGAAAGTACATGGTCGGTTGTATCTTCCTCCTCCTCCTCCTCCTCCTCCTCCTCTTCCTCCTCCTCCTCCTCGCTCAAGTCCTGCGGGCTCTTCCGGCGCTTGGGGGGAATGGCTTGAGGGTGCCAGGATATGTGAATGACCAGCAGGCAGAGTGTCAGCACCAGACCAAAGCAGACCCCCAGCACAAAGTAGAGGCCCACGCTCTCCAGGTTATCTAGGCAAGACAGAGAGGAGCAGCAGGTCAAAGAGGAAATGGGGGCTGGGGGGTGGGGTAAATCCTTCCCAGTCTGTGCTCTCCAGGACCGGGCTGCTTGGGCACCCTGAGGGTTGAACCCAACCTGCGGGGGCACAGAACCCGCCCTGACCCAACCTCCCACCTAGTCGCACAGCGGCTCCTTGGGGGAGTCTCTTTGATTCTTTCTGTGCTGCTCTTCCAGGAGGAGGGAAGGGCAATCGACTGGGCGGGCTGGACTAAAGGGAGGGAACCTGACTATCTCCACCATTTCTCCCTCATGGAAGAACTTCAAAGAGAACAATAAGAAACCACGCTCAAAACCAGCAATGCTTAAAACAATAAGATTTTCATTCTAAAAATCAGAAAAGAAAAGCAACAGGCACAATAATCTTTGCACTTGAAGCAGCTATGGGCCATAAATTGGTGAAAAAATGAAATTTTCCAGGGCCTTCTGAAAGGCAGTACAAACAGTCCTTACTTATTGACCATTCATTTAGTGGTCAAAGTGACCTTTGCAGAGTTTCTGCCATGTGATTGCCGTTGCAGTCAGTAGGTGTTGTCTTGTGCCTGTGATTTTCTTTCCCCCTTAAGGAGCAGAGAGATTGGAGAGGAAGGAACTGCAAGAGAATAATAAGCTAAACTTCTACACAGATAGCAAAGTGATCCTTTTGTCTCCAATATCTTTTCTTCGTTGGGAGAGACAAACAAGCAACCGATTTCTCCCTTTGCCTGACCCTCCCTCCTTCACAGAGACTGGACGAGATGGATTTCAGGAAAGTAATAATCTGTTTGTGCAGCATGTCCACAGCTCCCAACTTGGAATTTTTGGATGGTCTTCAAGAGTAGCCCCATGGAGAGAGTACATTGCAGTAATCCAAGCAAAAAGTGACCAAGGCTTCAATCTGCGCAAAGTCCACCTAGGCAAGGCTGCCACCTGCTTCTTGAAGAGGAGCTGTGATTCTAGGAGGACCCCCCCATCCCCGAACACAGTCCCGGGGAGTATAACCCCACCCAGAGTCAAAGAAGACGTATCAACTGGGCTGAGGGAGGGGGTGAAAGGCCCAAGAGGCACTTCAACTGGTTGAGCAGAAACCAATTTCTCCCCATCCAGACCTTTACTGCCTCCAGGTTTTCAGTTAGCACCGCAATAGCATCCCCTGCCTGGAGAGAGGTGGATGTACAGTATAGTCCCCGTGCCATTGGATGACCTCCCCAGTGGTTCAGGTTTAAAGCGGAGAGCTCAAAAAAGGCTCGAGGTCTGAGGCATTGCAAGGGTCTGGCGCTGGACCCTGCTATGCAGGAAAGGGGAGAAGCTCACTGCAAAACTCTGCCTCCCACCCCAAACCCCCCAATGCCCATCCAGAAAGACACACTGGTTGGTGGTACAAAAGCTGCTGAGAGGGCCAGGAGGGCCAGTCCCATCTTAGTCCCCTCAAAGTCATCTAGTGTGACAAGTTTCGGTTGTGTACCTGGGTCTGAATCCGGATGGAACATGGTCCAAATAATCAATTTCATCCAGGGCCCTGTAGTTGAGTGCCAACCACCCTCTCAATGACCTTCCCTATAAGGGGAAGTTTGGAGAGTGGGGGTTGTCTAATTCTGTTGGAGTGAGAAGGGCCCCACCATTGCATCCTTCAAGATAGGTGGCACCACTCCCTCTTGCAGAGCCTTTCACCACCACGCCAACCAAATGCATACCATCTCCTGGGATCCCTGACCAAGCAGGCGGGGCACGAGTCCATGTAGCTGAGCTTATAGCCACCAGGACCCTGTCTAATTCTTCAGGATCAAGTGGCTCCTGAAAGCCTTTCCCAGAGAATTGGGCTCAGCCACTTCCTGCTCAGCCAGACCACTTGTGTTGCATGGAGGATTGCGCACCCATCAAGCCCTCTCAAACACTGCCTGGTGTGGTGGCAGGCACACCTTCCAAACAAGCCCCATTGGGCCACCTACCTCGGATGTGCACATAGGCTGCAATGCTGCTACTCAGGAGTTCCATTTCCCCTTCGCTGTCTGCTTCCATGGCAGATGCCTCTGTGGTACCTGGAGAGGGAAGACGGGGCTTCAGCAGTGAGGAAGCTTTGCATCATCCTGGACCGGGCATCGCCCTTCGTCTGGCTAGCTGGTCTGTCTTGACTATTTATTAATTAAAAACTAAAACATAAGCTGTTCCTTACATTTTCTTCAGTTCCCCAAGGGAGCTGAGAGGCCGATTGTTTTTCATTTCATCCCCAGTTGCATGAGCTGTGAGGCAGGCTGGGGTGAGAAAGAGGGAGTGACTCAAAGTCACCCAGGAATACCCGTTGCTGAAAACAGGTTGGAGACGAGTGCAATGTTTTACAGGTCCTTAAGATCTGGGGTTAGTGTTTTACCTCTTGATCATGGGATACACATCAGCTGAATCCGGAATGCTGACATGCTTACAGGGGTGGGGGGCGGGGGGCGGGGTTGGCTTGCCAGCCTAGGAGGGCACTCAGGGACCCCCAGCCACGTATTTGCAAAGCAGCCTCAAACCAGGCATTCAGCAAGGGTGGCCCTTTTTTGGTAGAGAACAGCGTTTGCTTTTGTGGCCCAGAAGGGCCAGACTAGGGACATGATGCTCCTTGCAAGGCCGAGGGCGTGCTCTGGCATGGGATGGGCAGCTATGGCCCCTTTAGAACAAGGCTGGCTCAGGAAACCCACCCCTGCTCTGGTGCCTCAAAGCAGAACAGAAGCTGAATGCTTTTTCCACTCCACTCAGGTGATGTCACAGTGGTCCTTTCACATCTGCCTGTCTCGGGGGTGGAAAATGTGGGCGCAGGATGGGCTGGATCCCAACTAGAGTGCAGTCTCTGGCTAGGAAAAAGCTGCCTGGCTACTTTCAAGAAGTCAGACCAATAAGAGACAGGCAACCACCTTTTTGGTAGCACTCTGAATGAAGCAAGTTACATAAAAGGAGCTTTGAAGCCAGGATGGCAGCAAAACAGGGTCCTTTTAACCCGCAAAAGCCGAGCCTGGCTTCCCCACTCTGGCCCCACAGAGCCGTCATGGGAGTCCTGGAAGAGGCTGCCAAATTCTGCGACAGTCGCCCAGCCCAACTGCCCTCTTCAGGCAGGCCAAGAGTAAATCGAAGCCAGCAGCCAAACAGGACAGGAAGTGGTTTCTTTTCCTTGCCCTCTGTTTTAGCTCGTTTAAAATGTTTTCCGAGGGAGGAAGGAAACCACTTGGAGCTTCTTGGCTGGAGAGGAATCTGAAATGGCACCTCCCATCCTCAAAGCTGACCCAGTCGCTCTTTTGTGGGTCTGTCCCAGGGCTTCACGATGGCCAAAATCTTTCTTCTACATCCCGTGCCTCCTGATGCTTCCTGTCCCTGTCCAGGAATGGCTCCATCTCAGGGAAGAACAAGTCACTGGATGTCGAGGCTTCTGTTTCTGCTCCCAGCCAGGGAAGGCCCCAGGCCAGGTCTCCTAGCTACACGTCAAGGAGGCTTACAGAACAACTGCCAAGATTTCTCACCCCTGCTCCTTGGTGGGAACAAAGGTTGCTGCAACGAACGCTGCATCATGGGCTTGGGGACCTGGTTCAAAACATTTCTCCATCCTTCCACTCCAGAGAAGAGGACAAGAAAGGGAAAATGATGCAAGTTCAGTTTGGGAAGGATGAAATTGTAGAAGATGGTATAGGTATAGGTTCTCCTGCTTCAGGAGCCGGGTGGACTAGAAGATATCCAAGGTCCCTTCCAGCTCTATTCTAAGATGGAAAAGATCTGTGGGTCTGTGCTATAGGTGATGAGGAGGGTTTCAACTACCTCTGTCAGGGCTGGAGATGCAAACATGGAAGACCTTCATTTGAGGATGTGTGCACTGCAGGAGAAAGAGAGTAACTGGACTCTTAGGACACTCGGTGGAAACCAGTGATTAGGAAGATGACTGACTAACAAAGGTTATGGCTGTTATCTTCACAGCGCTGCTGAGAGGAAAGGGAGCTTTCGTAAAAAGTATCCAATAGGTGTAACAAGTCCGGCGGGAGGATTCCAGAGATGAGAATTAAGCAAGGGAGCAGTGTAACTTGGTCAAAAGGGAACAGAAGCAATAAAAGGGGGAGGAGAGATTGTACTTTCTATTATAAATATTCACATCTCCAGAAATCTAAGGGATGCCTCAGTCAAACACAATGGAGGAATTAGTAAAAAATAAAACTGGCAGAGATAGTTTAAAAAGAAAGAAAGATGTGAATGATGCCTTTCAAAAGCTAAGCGTAGATCAGTCAAAGAAGCAGGAAGGAGGAACAATGGGAGACAAACTCTGCAATATAATCCTTCCAGAAACTCCTGACTCCCTGACAACTCTGTCCTTCCGAGATGGAGGAAGGCCAAGGGGATCAGCTGCCCTTCAACTGATATTAAGCAATCGGGAAGAGTTAGGAGCTGGTGGAAACAGCAGGGATACTCATTCTTAAAGAAAAACAGCTGAGTGTAGTCACATTCCTGTACTTTGGACTTCCAGTTTTAATGAACTCAAAGCAATTTTAAGTAAAAAGAAGAAGGGGGTGGGAAAATGAGTACAAAAGTTCCTAAAAAGCCCATACAGTATTAAAAACAGAATTGCAAACTACTCCAGCGAGGGGAAAAAGTAAAAAAGTAGAGCGCAGCGTTGGTGGCACAAGCAGCTCAGCGAAGATCTGACCTGACAGAACATCTTCTACAGCAACTAGGAGGAGGGATGGATCACCAAAGACGTCCAGAGAGAGAGAGAGAGAGAGAGAGAGAGAGATATCCGATATAAGAGAATCGTCGTAGCCTCTGCTCACTGAAGATGGCCAAGGGCTACCTGCTAACACGGGAAGGAGAGCCAGGTGGTGCAATGGTTAAGTGCCAGGCTGGAAACCAGAGTTCTAACATTAGCCATGGAGTCAGCTGGGTGACCCTGGATTCTCTCTCAAGGAGGCAAAGGCCAAGCACTCCTGAAAAACTTCCTCAAGAAAACTGTCGAGATTAAAAGAGGTCATCAGTACTGACTCAAAAGCAACTCCCCCCCCCCAAATCCCTGACTTAGACTTCCCTTGTCAAACTGATAAACAACAGAATATATTTAACAGAGACATTATTAGGTAACAGTTATCCAATGCAAAAATATTGAACAGAGATACCTGGCTTGGAAACAATACTTGGGATATATTGGAGAAAAGGTTTATTACAAATTGAATAACGCTGAATTGTGGGATTTAGCTGCAAAGAGGGCAAATATGGCTATCAAATGAAATACACTTTCCAAATTACACAATCTTCTATTTTAGGTATTGTATACAATATCTAATCTTGCATATTATAGCCAGTACAAGGGAGAGATCCAGTATATTACAACCTGTGTAAGGGAGAGATCCAGTAATATGTCCAATTGTAGACATTACATTTTTAAAAGGATTCAGACAAATTCAAAGAACTAAGATAATTGGGAACCAGATTTTCAAGAAACTGGAAGGTTACATTCTGTGAGGAAAAAAAACCTGAAGCAACTAGGAAGATTTATTGGAGAAGAGATAGCATATGAATATTTGAAAATGATGCAACACAGAAGTATAAAGGTTGTCCTCAATTTTTCAGAGGGTGCAACAAAAATAGCAAAATTAAGTTATAGTACAGGAAGCCCCATATCAACTGAACGGTGCCTTAATAGGGAGTGGAGTTTGAGGGTAAAAGAAGGGGCTCCCCTTTCCTGGCTGTGTAGTGATGGAGCCAGGCGGTCACCTCTTTGAGAAGGTTGAGTTGGGGCTTCTACAGAGACCTGGGACGGGATTCAAGGGGCCTGCTAACTCTAGGAAGAACAACCGTCTGCAGCAACTCTGTGTGTTACCTTGACTTTTTGCTGCGGTGGGACCAGCCAGGTGGTTCTTGGGAGGGGAAGGTCCTCCCTGTTTCCATCAGGTGGCATTGCTCAGGTGGCCAAAGATCAGAGGGCCTCCCTGCTCTGTGGCCCGCACTAAAGGAGCATCCAAGGACCACAAGAGGCCCCTTCCCTTGCGGGAGAACCCCTTTCACTGGGGGAAGCACCCGGAGCTCCCCGCGCCTCTCCGGGGGCTGCAGAGAGGTGGGCAGAGGAGAGGCACGGGGGGGGGCTCCCTCTCATGGACCCCCAAGGGGGTGCCCTGCGCAAAGAGGGGTGCCTTGGCTGGAGAGGCCAACCTTCTCCCGCTCCGTCTACACAGCCGTTTCCTCCGGAGAGTCGCAAAGGGCACCGAATAATACAAAGTCCCTCCAGGAAAGGGGACAGAAGGTGGCGAAGGGAGCCGCTTTCCAGGGCCCGGGGGAGCCCCAGCAGGGCCGCAGCCTCCCGCCCAACAGCAGACCGAAGCTTCTCCGGCGCCACGAGGCTGAGAGGCCTCAGCTAGGACGGGCTGGTGACCGGCCAGTCGGGGCAGGAAAAGCGGGAAGGCGGGGCGGAAGAAACCCGCGGGAGACGCTGCAACTCCTGGACGTGGGAAGAAGAACATGGCGACGCCCCCGGCCCTCGCCAGGAAACCCGCCTCGTCTAAACGCCGCGAAGGGGGGAGCGAGCGGCACGGAGTGTCCCCACCCCCCGCCGCCCGGTTCCTTGGCGGGGCAACCGCGGCCAGGCAGCGCCCAGTCCAGGTCGGGTGACGCCCCCCTCCCTGCCCTCCTCAGCCAGTCCGCGGGAACGCGGCCCCATAACTGCCGCCTTCGCGGCTTCGGGGGGGCGGGCAGCAGGTCCGGGCAAAGGGAGAGAAGGCGGCGGCGGCGGCGCCCGGGACCCCTTCCTCCAGAGAGGCGCGGCTCCGGCGAAAGGGGCTCCGTTTGGGCCAACGGTCGGGGCGGGCGAGGTTCAGTCGTGGCCGGCAAAACGAAGGGGCGAGGCAACCTCTGAGCCCACGCAGAGTGCCGGCCAGGAGTCGCCAGCCTCGTCCTCGCCTGGACTTGACGGCTTCCTCCGTCCCCTTGTGCCACCCACGAACCGCCGCGGCCCGAAGTCGAAGCCTCGCGCAGCTGCCGGGCCGATCCGGAAAGCGAGCTGGTTCGGCGGTCGTCGAGAGAGCCCCCCTCGCCACGTCCGCCGCCGCCGGGGGAGCCGAGGCGGGGAAACGGCAGCGCCTCGAAGGCGCGCCCGGGTTCGGTGCCGCCGTCAGGAGCGGGAGCCGCGGCTTACCTGTTGCCTTCAAGGCTGCGGCCGCCGGCTCCTCATCGCGGCGGAGGCAGGCAGGGCCCGCGGGAGCGTCCGGCCGGAGCTGAGGAGCGGAGCCGAGCTGGCCGACCGCCCGGCGCGAGTGGAAAGGGGCGCTCCTTTCGGGGCCAGCCTCGGGGCGGGAAGCGAGCGGGACAGGCGGGGCGACACCGCCCCAGAGCCCCCTTCAGCGGGATTAGCAGGGCGGGCGCCCGTCCTTCCGCTGGGACGGCCTCCGGGGCGGTTGCCAGCGGCCCAGGGAAGCGGCGTCCTGCCCACCGAGAGAGAGAGAGAGAGAGACCGGCCCACTCGGCCGGCTGGCCCTTCCTCTCCCGCGCGCGCTGGTGAAGCCTCGGGGGCGCCGTCCGGCGAGCGGCTTCAGCTCGGGCAAGGCGGCCTCAGAGCCCGCCCGGTCTTCAGCGGGCGCCCCCTCCTTTGGGGAAGGTCAAAGCGGTGGCCGCCGAAGGGCGCATCTCCGAGCGGCCCCGGATGCTTTTCGTCAGGCGCCCGTGACTCCATGCAAGCCGGGAGCCTTTGGCCTCCCTCCCCGCAGCCTCTCCCGTGAGAAAGCCGCCCTCGGCTGGGCAGAGGCGGCCAGAGCCGGCGGGTTTCCAAAGGAGGCTCCGGGCCGTGTCCGAAACGCCAGAAACGCGTGGAGGTCAGAGGCGGCTCCAGCAAGCGGCCTGCGGCGGGGAGGGCGCCTCACAACCCCGGCCTGGGCGGCGGGCTAGGCTGAAGCAGGCCAAAGGGCGAGCGGGGCCTCTCGGGGCAGCTGCCGCCGCTTCCTCACCCAGCCGCCCTGGTTAATGATTATGCCCTCCAAGGCGGGGCCTCCGTGGCATCTCGGCCCTTCAGCCGCACCCAGGCTCCCCGCGGGGCCCCACGCACCTCCCCCCGGGCAGGCTTGGGCAGGCCGGGCCGGCTCTGGTACTCGGCTCTGTAGCTCAGCAATGAGACCGGCTGCCTAGTGCCACAGGGGGCCCGGAAGTGGCCCTCCCAGCTGGGACCCTGGGCAGAAGGGAAGCGCAGGCCCAGCTCTCTTCCAAGCATCCACTGGAAGGCCTTGGGCTGGCCTGGACCACACCGAGTGAAGAGGAATTGGCTTGGGCTGCCTCTAAAACAGGGGTCCATAGCCCCAGGTCCCAGAACCGGCACCAGTGCATGGCATGCCAGCAACCGGGCAGTGCAAACAAGCGAAGCCCCACCCGCGGAATGCGGGCAGCACCTAAAACCACAGCCCCTCCGGTCCATGGGAAAACCTCTCTCCACAGAAGTGGTCCCTGGTGCCCAAAAGGTCGAGGGACACTGCTGTAAAATACACAATGTAGTTAATGCATATAAATAACAAGCTTCCTTTATATTTTTTTTATTTTCTTGCAGGCCTGTGTTACCAGCAGTCCAGTGCTGCATGCGGTCTGTGGGCTGCGGTTTGGACACGCCTGCATTAGAGATCCTGGAACTGGGAATTCCTATAAAGCTGGTCGAGGGGGATACCATGCGTGGCCAAACACAGGAAGACATTCCTGCTTTTCTTTCAGCAAGGGGAGGTGGAGGAAAGAGAAGAATATAGAAGAGAAGGGAGGGAAGGGAGCCCACTGCTGCACTGCTTACCTGGGTATTAGGAGGAGAACGATCCAGGGTCTTTGGGACAAGCCGGGAAGCCCAGGAAGCCCCAGCTTCTCCCTTCCTCCAGGGTCCGCCTCCTCCTGACTGCAAAGGGAGATGCAGGGGAGGCTCAGCGTTGGGGTCTGGTTTGCATTAAGGTTGCAGAGCAACAGGAAATAGTTGCTGGCTGGGACCAGAGCTCCCCCTTCCTCTTAAATACCAGCTTGGGGAGGGGGTTGGTGGAGGAGGATTGGTTGGGAAGCTTGGTTGGAAAAGAGCACTTATCAAGCCTGCTCCTCAGCTGGACGGGGCCATCGTAGTCTCTTCCTTTAAAGAAGTCAAAGGGCAAAGATTCTTCTACGTTTAACTGCAGGCAGATTTCAGACGGCCCACGGCTGGGCAGGAAAGATAGCAGGAAGCGGTTGCTCTCCTGCTTAGCGAATACTTCAGAGGTCCAAGAAGCAGCTCCCTGAAATCCAGCCTTTGCAACTCACTGCTATCACACATTTTTCAGGGTCTAAAAGTCTTGTGGCTTTCAGGTGCTCCCAGTCTCATGTTCTTGTTTTGGGACAGTCCTGCAAACGGTTCAGTGGGGGAAAAAGTACAATAGACTCTTTCAGCACAAAACAGGCCCGGTTCGGTTTAGTGCAGCGGTGTCAAATTCAGTTTCATGGAGGGCCGCATCAGGGTTGTGTTTGAACTCAGAGGGGTGGGGTGGGGGTGGAGGAGGCCATGCTGGGCGTGACACGGGACTCGTATCGGGGGGGGCACCTTTGGTGGCCAAGTGCTAAGGCAGGACTTCCCTCAGACCCTCCCTCACTCTCATTATAATCTTCCCTCCCTCCCTCCCTCCCTCCCTCCCTCCCTTCCTTCCTTCCTTCCTTCCTTTTCCTCTTTTTCCTTCCCTCTTCCTTCTCCTTTCTTCTTCCTTCTCCTCTTTCCTTCTTTTCCCTTCCTTACTCATCTTCCCTGTTTTGTCTTCGTCTTTCCTCTTTCCCCTTCTGCTTTCCTGGCTCTTCTTGCATGCTGAAGTGCAAAAGGGGAAACTTTCCTCCTCTTGTTTTGTTTTTAGTTTGTTTTGCTAGCCCTCGGCCAGTGAGGACGGAGCTGGGGGAGTCGCGCCTGCCCCGCTGCCCTGTTTTGGGCCGCCAAAGCCTGCAGCCCTCTGCCAGGGAAAACTTGCCTTAAGGTCAAGACTTGGTACTTGGCTAATTGAGAACCTAAGAAGGAAAAAAAGACGAAATGGAGTTTTTTTAACGGTGTGTTGGGGTTTGGCTATGGGGATGGCCTGTAAAGGGATGGTTCTTATCCAGCCTTCCAGTCCACGGAAGAGAAGAAACAGGCCAGGCAACGGAAGGAGGGAAACATCCAGGGAGCCCAGAGGAGCCAAGCCTGATTTGATAGGCAGGAAGATTCCAAAAGCAGATCCCAGGGAGGGGGTTCCAGATCCAGAGGAGGATTCCACATCCATTTGTCAGGAACCAACGTTGCTAAACAAACCTCATTTGACTTGAAGATTAAATAAATATATAAATGAAATACAGGCAGCACTCCAGTTATGGCCACAACTGAGACCACAATCTATGTTGCTAAGTGAAACATCTGTTGTTTTTCTGTTAAGTGAGTTTGCGCCATTTTATGACTTTGCTTGCCACAGTTGTTAAGTGAATAATTGCATTTGTTAAGTTAGTAACATGGTTGTTAAGGAAATCCGGCTTCCCCATTGCTGGTCAGAATGTTGCAAAAGGGGACAAGGTGACCCGGGACAGAGTAACCGTCGTAAGTATGAGCCAATTGCCATGAAGTTGAATCACGTGACCATGGGGATCCTGCCACGGTCAGGTGAAAAATGGTCCGAAGTGTCTTTTTTCAGCACTGTTGTAGGTCAAGGACTGCCTATAGCTTCCTAGGTTGTGGAAATGCCATTGGCATCGTGCCTTCAGCAAAGCACTTGGCCAGGTGCCCCAGCTAGTGAAGGGTGGGTGGAATGGCATGGCAAGTGGGTACCTTCCCATGGGCACTTATCCAGAACTGCTGGTCGGTGCCTTTTCCAAGTTCAGCTCTTTTTAAGAATTATGATTGAGTGAATGCTTATCAATCTGAGAACAGAAACCGCTTGGGGTGGTTGCTCCTGGAGCAGAGTGGAATAAAATTCAACACATAACTCTAGAAGTGAGGGAAATGGGATGCAGACAACAGAATGAAGTTTAATCAGAGAAATTAAAAGTTACGAATATAGGAAATAAAAAAAACCCAGACATATAGGACGACCGAACTTGTGAAAAATCTCTAGAAATTGAAGTTTAAAGAATGGTTAAGCAATGGTAAGCAGAATAAGAAATAGACCAAAAAAGGTAAGGCACGAGACAAAAGGAAAAAGCACTAAATCTAATTTGTACTATTTACTGTACCATTATTTAGCTTTCTATTTTTGAACCTACCATCCCTCTACCAATCCATTTACTGGTTTATGCTTTAAATGTCTCCCCCTTTAGTTAGGCTCATCCACTCTGTCCGACCATGACTTTGATTTATTGCTTCCTTGATCCATTAACCTTGTCGTATATTTTTTGCAATTCAGGCAAGAAATGTGGAGGTGGTTTGGTCATATCAAGGATCCATTTCCTTGATATGACCAAACCACCTCCACGTTTCTTCTTTAGTTTCATATTCAATTAATTTAACATCCATTCAACCTTGGCTTCTTGTTTTAAGTACCATCTTCTCACTTTTCCTAGTGTAACTCAACTCTTCTTTTTCCAATGGGTAGAATTATGCTCTTAAATACAGCCACTTCTGCTTTTTTTTCCCTGATAAATACTCATTCCTTACAGCTGTATAATTTTTACTTCATCTTGCCATCTTTAGTAAATATCGCACCCAGAAAGTGTTTCGTCCTCACTTTTTTTAGACATTCTGATCAATTCTTTGTTGCAAAGATTTAACTGGTATTATTAGGATAGAAAAGTAGATAAAAAGATAAAGGGTTCTGATTAAAGAAATGTATATACATTGGCTATTTCAAAATAACGTGATTTTGTTATGACCTATCATAATATCATTGTGATATGATCATTTGGTCCATCACAAGGCTTGTACAATCAGTGTAATGTTTGCTGCAGATCATTTGAACCCTCAGCTAGCAAAAAGGCATTATCTGCATTCGTTCCTTACATACCATAAAATGCATTAAACAGCCAAGGGAACATCATGGAGACCTGGATTACGCATTGCTCAATGTGGAGTGGTAATTTCATCTGTGCACAAAACATTTTAAATAGATTTAAATAGATAAACAGAGTTGGAAGGGACCTTGGGGGTCATCTAGTCCAACTCGCCTTGCCCAAGCAGGAGACCCTACACCATTTCTGACAGATGGCAGCCCAGTCTCTTGAGAGCTTCCATTGATGAAGCTCCCACAATTTCTGAAGGTTGCTCCATTGGTTGATTACTCTGTCAGAAAATTTCTCCTTATTTCCAGGTTGAATCTTTCCTTGTCCAGTTTCCATCCATTATTCCTTGTCTGGCCTTCAGGCGCTTTGAAAAATAGCCTGACCCCCTCCCTCTCTGTGGCAGCCCCTCAAATATTGGAACACTACTCTGATGTCTCCCCTGGTCCTTCTCTTCCCTAGACTAGCCAGGCCCAGTTCCTGCAACTGTTCTTCATATGTTTTAATCTCCAGTCCCCTCATCATCCTGGTTGCTCTTCTCTGCTCTCTTTCTAGAGTCTCAACATCTTATTTATAGTGTGGTGACCAAAACTGGATGCAGTACTCTAGGTGTGGACTTACTAAGGCTTTATAGATTGGTAGTAGTACCTCCCTTGATTGTATCCCTCTGTTAATACAACTTAGGATTGCATTGGCTTTTTTGGCTGTTGCCGCACACTGCTGGCTCCTATTTAGCTGATTGTTCACTAAGACTCCAAGATCCCTCTTGCTATTAAGCTTGGTTTCACATATAGTGGTTTCACTATATGTGTCCTTTGGGTTTTTCTTGACTAAGTGTAAGACTTTACTTTTGAATTTCATGTTGTTAGATTTCCTATTTCCTCCGGCCTTGCTGACTGATAGTGCCACCCTCTGCCATTGCGAAGATGTTCACGCTCAGGAGGACGGTCAGGGTTGTTGTCCGTTAAGCTTTGGCACTTTGGCCTTCGCTTGACCACCAGGCCCCAAAACATCTCCTGTGCTTGCTCTTAATGGGTGTACGTCCCATTCGTTTGGTAATATAGAAAATATATTCATTTGGTAAATAAAAAAAATATTAGTAAATAACGTAAAATGTAAATCATAATTATATATTCGCAATAAGATGTATTTGTAAATGTATCACCAATATTGATAGCAAACAAGGAACCACAGACTGTCGATAGTAGAATTGTTAGTTTTTTAATCATTTTCTTTTTTTCTATTTCTTTTCTTTCTTCTGTGTGTTGTGTTTGTTTGATATTTTGGTTTTGTAATCAATATTATTAAGTTTGTTGTTGTTTTTTTTAAATGGGAGTACGTCCCGCCCACCTGGTCTAAAAGGGACCTGCTCTTCCCAAAGGTTGCTCACAGTCCTCTTTTGGACCCCTTCAGTTCAAATTTTGCCTCATTGCTTTGCACAAAGTAAGCCCAGTGGAGATTTTGCTTTTCCTTTGCATCAGGGAATGGTGCAGCATAAAGGGTATATAACGGAAAAGGGAGCTGCAAGAATTACGTCCAAGAGGGCAAGGAACAGTTAGGACCAAAAAAGGCACAGAAAATGCATTGATTTTGATCAAAAGTTGTTTTGGAGGTAGATGAAAAGGGCTAAGCAAAGCTACTTCTAGCAAAGTGAATGGAATTAAAAAGTTTTAGAGCTTTGTACATGAATGCTATCAATAAAGCAAAGAAATACTAATGAAAAGAATGTCAGAAACACCATGAGATCGATGAAAAAGGAAAGATTGTGGGAAGGCAACGTAACTGGAGAAATGACAAAATGTGGTTATAGATCGGCTGTGCAACATGTTTTAATATGCTTGTGAAAGCTGCACATGATACCTGGAAGAATGGTCCTCAGCGCTGAGAGTGCAACGGCCTGTCAGATCCCTGTGTCTCCTGGTTGGTGAAAACCTCCAGCAGGTGAGTTCAGGCACCGATACATTTCTCATTGCAGGAGGGGATGTTTTCAGGGACTTTTGCCCCCTCCTTAAAGACACAATCTCTTGATCCCACCTGTCTGGACGATTTACATCTAGCCTCCCACCTTCCCTTTTTAGAGTAGGTGGTAGGAGAGCTTGGCAGCTTCAGAGGATCCTGGATGAAACGGATTATCTGCCCTTCCAGTCAGGTTTCAGGCCTGGTTATGGGACAGAAAGGGCGCTGCTCTCTGGGGAGAGCAGGGTGGGAATAGTGCATCCATCCGTGCTTTCCTTAGCAGACTTTGGCATCCCTGACCAGGGTTCCTTTGGGGGGCAATTGTGGGCCTTGGGTTTGGGCAGCATAATGGCCTGGTTCCTTTCGCCAAAGCTGGTCACAACAACTAGTGTTGATAGGAAACGAGAGATCCAGTCAATGGCTGTTCCTTTGTGGGGCGCCTCAAGACGTGCTACTTTCTCTGCTCCTTTTTAACATCTACGTGAAGCCGCCGGGTAAGGTCATCTGTCATCATGGAATGAGGTAAAAATGACGGACTGATGTATTATTATTTCATTTAGCATATGGCACGTGTTAGCCAGGGATCACTGAGGGGGCTGGCTGCCTCTGTGAAAGGAATTTTTTTCAGGCAGTGTTATCTTTACCTACAGGACACCTGAATGCCAGAAGGTAATCCTTTCTTGTCCCTCTGCAGTTTATTTGCTCATGTGAATCGAGCCACCAAGCTGCCAACCTCACTGGTGCGCAGGCCCAACGTCTTACCACATGAGCCACTGTAGCCTTTGCATTTCCATCCCTCGGGACCCAAGTGATGCTGTTTCTGCCCCCTCCCAGCACCTGGAGGCCGAGGTTTCTGGAGGGGAGATAAAGGCTTTGGTCAAATCCTGCTACCTTTGAGCGGCTGTGTGTGTGTGTGGAGCTTCCAGCTTCAGGACTTAAGTTGTTCTGGATGGGGCTGCAGTTCTCCAGACAGACGTGGTGCTTCTGGAATCATGACTCTTGCTTGATGAGCAGATGGCAGTTGTGGCTAGGACAGCGTTTACACAACTTTGTGTCGTGTGCCACTTGAGTCATTCCTAGATCGGGAGTCCCTACACTCATTCAAGCCCTGGTCATCTCCCTTCTGGACTATAGCAATGTGCTCTACATGAAGAGTATCTGGAAGCTTCAGCTGGTGCAGAATGCGGCCACATGGACAGTTCTTGGGGCCTGGAGGGCAGCCCATGTCACTCTGCTATTGCGCAAGATGCACTGGTTGCCGGTTTGCTTCCGGGTCAGTTCAAGGTGTTGGTTATCACTTTTAAAGCCCTCCATGGCACGGAAGCAGGTTATGTGAGGAGCCATTTCAGCCCAATGGGATTCCCCTGCCCCACCCGTGCCAGCAGAAAAGGCTGGTGGGATTCAGAAGAACCTTTTCTGTTCTGCTTCTTGCCCTCTGGACCATCGTGGTCCCCCAAGGCCAGAGCTGCTCCCATCCTCTTGAAGACATGACTGTGCCAGTCAGCCTGGGGCCCTGAGGGGGCACTTTGGAGGAGACCCCCCCATTACCTCCCGTGAACACTCTCCTTCCTCTCTATCCTGGTCAGTTTTAATTGAAATTTAAATTCATGACCCATGTTTATTGTTTCAATGTTTTATAGTGCATTTTATTTGGATGGAAGCCACAGAGATGGCGAGATGGTTGGCATGCAAGCTTAAAAAAAACTATTAAACTATTAAAAGGCATACACTTTAAAAACAAAAAACTGGCACTGTTAAGCTTCCAACATGCAGCCACCTCATTCTGTCTCGGCACTTGGGAGAAAGGCTAGCTGCCTCCTTGAGCACAAGCTGTGGGGACCACTAAATCATTCACTAACTCAATCTGGGGGAGAACCACCCCCTCCAGAGTTAAAGGTAATCATCTGGTCCAGGGAGCCTCCCCCCCCCCCCAAAAAAAGCATCTCTGTTTGCCAAGGTTCCTCGTGTGCAGCTTCCAGGCACTCGGCCAGCATTGGCACAGTAACCACTGTCTGGCTAGGGGTGGAAATATATCATTGGGTATCATCAACCTGCTGATGGTCCTACAACGGTGAAGCACAAGCGAGGTCCTTTAATGAGAATCTCTCTGCCGTTCAACACTGATCTTCATAATTGGAACACATTTCCATGCCCAGATATTCCAGAATGATTTGCTTGCATTTAGGGCAAGGCGTTGGTGCTGCCTCCCCTCCAAGGGCTTTTGAGATACGTGGTGTTGCTACCTGCACCTCCCCAGAGACACAGGCCAGGAAAAGCTATGGACAGAGATGAGTGAAAAGCTCTTATGAAAGAACTTGAGTTTTCCATATTGCATCCTGGAAGGCGAGTGGTGGGGGAACCATTGGGAATAATAATAACCAGACTTCTAAGTGCTCGAAGTCTACCTTATGAAATTTTATTGCTGGCATGCTGAATTAGGTGGGTGTAATACAAAAATAGGTCTCTATACAAATGTTCTTCACAAGTTTTTTACAATAGGAATTTTGTCTATGGTGTCTCACCCAATATGACATCTCCCCAAGCCAATCCAGCAGCTCACAACATCCCTTTCCAGGCCTCACCCCACCCAGGGTCCTTTTCCATCTCTTTCCAGTCAGCTTTTTATTGCAACAGATGGTGGAACACCCAAATCAATGGAGTATTGCTATTTGGGTCAAGGATGGGAGAAGGACCAGACCATTCAGACGTATTATTAACTATCTTGGGGAATGGTGAAAAAATTAAAGGTGGGAAGAGGGCAGAGCTATGAACTTGCATTCCAAGGATTTGGGAGGCGCCTCCTGCCGCTCTCCTGGGAAGACCCCCGATCACCCCCCTTCTGGAGGGCAGGAAGCTGCCCCCCCTTCCCCTGGCCGCTTCTGCTTCCGACATTCCTACGGGGTGGAACTTAAAGCAGACTGCGCTGCAGGGGAGGCCTCCAAGGGCTCCGTCCTAAGCGCACATCCCTGCAGAGAGCGCGTTCCCACAGGACTCTGTAGGCCTCCCACATCTCTATCAGAAGCGCCTCTCTCACACTTGAGAATCATGCTCAGGACTCCTGGGCAGCAGGACTCCCCAGGAGAAGGGAAGGCTGTGGAAAAACAGCTCAAAGGCCAAGTGCCCAACCAAGGCTGCCGCTGCCCTGGCCTCTGCTGCCATCCCTGGGCAAGGCTGCTGGGGAAGGACCCTGCTCGATGGCCCGGAGAGAGAAGGGGGGGGTGGCGGGGAGGGGGCCACCTAGCAGGCTCCTAGGCCGGTTTCCAGAGACTGACCACGATAGCCGCACTCGGGTCCTGTGCAGCAGTTCCAATTGACAAGCTAAGCTTCCTCTGGATTCCACCAGATTTCCAGACCTTTTTGGAACTGTGTTTCCTCCTCCCGGGCAACAGAATCAGAGATCTGCTTGTCCTGCTTCAATCATGCCAACACGCTCACCTTTGGGGAATCGCTTTCTACTGCTACCAAAGGGTTTCTCTGCTCCCCCTACCCCTCCCCCACCTGACGGGGGCTTGCTCCAGGCTACCAGCCTCCAGGTCTTCCAAAGGGCAGCACGACACTGGGGAGCCCACATTGCTGGGAAATGAATTGATGATGGAGGAGAAAAGGAAACGGGAGACTCTGCAACAGAATCATCTCCACGGGATGCTGTGCAGGACTTATCTGGCAAGAAAGGCATCCAGTCCAACCCCCCCCCCCCCCCCCCCCCCCCCGGTGGCTCAGGCATCACACAGCCTGGAGCCTAGCCTGGAGCAATGGACAACCCCTCTCCCCAACCTCTGCCTACAGGCAAGTGCTGTGGCCAGAGACAAGGATGGGAGCATGCCAAGAGCGCAGGTGGGGGCAGGGAACTGAAGTGAGGTCTGTAGTGGGGGGGCGGGGGGAGTAGGAGGAAGAAGGAAGGGACAACTCCCCCATTTCACATTATCACAAATTTATCCCTTCAAACATGCCTCCGTGCTTAATGGGGCAAGAGATAAAAACAGAATTAATGCAACATTACTGCACTTTTCAAAAGCTACCATTAGAAAAAACCAAAACAGAACACCCAGGAGATCCAAAATAATTAGGTGGCTTGGAGACTTTGGTCTCCAGAAAAGCTACATTTTAAACAGCTCTGGGCTGAAACTTCCGCTGGCTGGAACCTGCAAGCAACATTTCCCCGTTCAACAAGCTCAGAGTAAAGATGAGACGTTTTGCAAGGCTGTAATCACACTGGCGTCCCAAAATTAATGCTTGCACAAATTAATTCAACCTGGGGCTTAAGCTGAAAACAGAACCCAGGGCATCGGACAGAAATGGGCTTCAGAAAGAGTTCCCTTTTGGAAACCCTGGGCAAAGGACAATGGGGGCAGGGGACGATGAAGCTTATTCAAACCGTAGGGAGGGAAAGGCAGCCCACCTGCTTTCCAGAGTTTGTGTGAGGAACGGAGCCTGCTGGGACCACCTTTGCCAAACCGCTCCACCTTTCAGTCCAGAGAACAGTGTGGGGAGAAGAGGCAGAGAGGTAGATTGCAGAGTCCCACTTTGTAAAAGCAGGCTACTGCCCACGATGGGAGTTCAGGTCCTGGTCCCAGCCAGGTGTCTTCCACGCATCCTCTTGGGGCCGCCCCGGCAAGCAAGGCCCCCCCAGCACACAGGGAAGACTGCTACATCGCTTGGCACCCAGGCCCGGCCCCGACTCTTGTGCCAGGCTGGGCGGGTGGAGCGCGACTCCTGCCTCCCGTGGGAGCTACTTCCGAAGGTAGCGCTGTGCGAGGACGGCGGCGTCCAGGGCGCTCATGGGCTGGGCGTCGTGGCCAAGGCGCCTCACGGGAGGGACGCTGCCAAACTGCCGCTTTTGCAGGAAAGTCTTTGCCTCGTGAAGCGTGTTCTTCTCCTCTGCCAGCAGCAGCTGCTGCCTCATGTAGTTCTCAAACTCGTACTGGGAACACTCCTCGGCCACCTTTGCCTGCAGGGAGGACAAAGCCTATGGGGCCTTTTGCCCCCAGGAGACCAACGCCGTTGGCCTCTGCTGCCTCCTGGGTCCCCCGAGCCCCAGCCTCCGCAAGCAGCAGGGCGGGCAGTCCGACAGGTAGCCTTCAGCAGGCACCTGCATGCCCCAGGTGCTTCCACGCCCCAGATACCCTGGCAGCAGCAGGGGCCAGTTTGCATTGACTGCATGTCAGAGAAACAGAGGGAGGAGCCCATGAGGGGAGCTGGGCCAGCAACACAGGCAGTTCCCAACTTACAACCACAATGGAGCCCAAAACATAATATCATTGGGTGAAAAAACTTGCTAAGTGAACTTGTCCTATTTTACGACTTTTCTTGCCACGTTTGTTAAGCAAATTACTGCAGTTGTTAAATTAGTAACATGGCAGTTAATGGATTTGGGTTCTCCATTGGCCTTGCTTGCTAGAAGGTTGCAAAATGACTCCGGAACACTGCAGCCCTCACAACGATGCGTCAGTTGCCAAGCACCTGTCAGTCACGGTCACATGTGTGAAACTTCAAATGGTCCTTAAATGAGGACTTTGTGAGGAGGAGGTTGTAAGTTGAGGACCACCTGTAGATACAGGCCTGCCAGCAGCTGAGCGGGAGGGTCTTCGCAGGCCTTCGTCCCTCTCCTGGCAGGCAGAGGCCCTGAGGAAGGGCTGGGACCAGCAACGGCGGCTGGGCTGAGGCTCCCTCTGGGGGCCTCCACGGAGGAGGCCTCTCCAGGCTGGGGGGGGGGCGGGGGGGGGGCAGACCTTACCTCGTGCGCCTGCTCTGGGCTGGCCACCTGGTCGTCGACGTCAGGCACCACCTGCAAGGGCCCCCTGAGGGAGGACAGGGACTGCCTGCGGGGACAAAGGCTTGCTGGTCAGCAGGGCAAAGGCTCCTGCGAGGGGAGAGGAGGCAGCGGCCACTGGACTCCCAGGGGTGGCCCAGCCCAGGCAGGGGGCGTCACGGCGCACAGCAGAGCGCAGGTTCTGGTCCCAGGTGCTTCTCCCTCGGGGTAAGGAGGGAGGGAGGACAGGGGCAGCGCCTGGGATGATGCCCTCACCAGAGCAAGCCAAAGACGGGCAAAAAAGAGCCCAGAGCTGGCCAGCTTGGCACCATGACTCCAACCGCTGCCTCTCTCCTCTCTCCTCCCCAACAACCCATGCGCCTAGAACTGAATCTCCTCCGGCTCCCTGGTTGGAGAGCCCGAGTGGAGACCTCCTGGTTCTCCCGCCCAGCCTAGGCAAAGGCAGCGGCTCAAGCGAGGGGGCCGGAAAAGGCAAAACCAAGGTGCTACCAACGTGGCCTGTCGAACACGGAGAGCCCGGAAGCTGCTCCCCTTCAAACAGTCCCCTTTGGACGGGCGGAGAAGGGCAGCCCAGCCCAACCCCCCTCTGTCTGGCAGAGCCACCCCAAGAAACCTCCTCTCCCCAGCGGCCCCTCCCTCACACCCCCCTCCCCCCCTCACCAGGAGGCGATGATGGAGCTGAGGGATTCAAGTACTTCCGAGGCTGCCAGGCGCTGCTGGGGATCCAGGACCAGCAGCTTCCGGATCAAGCAGACGGTGTTCTCGGACACCCGCCCGTCCCTGCTGGAGAACAGGGGAGAGCTAGAGGGATGGCCAGGAAGCAGGGCGGCTCAGGGCGGGCGGGAAGGCCGAGGGCCACTTTCACTCACTCTGGGATGGCGTACTCGGCAGCCTTGATCTTGCGGAAGAGCTCCTGAGGGATGCTGTCGTAGAAGGGGAACTGCCCGTAGAGCATGGTGAAGAGGACCACTCCCAGTGCCCACATGTCACTGGGCTTCCCACGGTAGGGCCGACCTGCAGGGCAGAGGAGGCATCCGCAGGCTAGCATGGCCCACCGAGGAGCAGGACCCTGCCGGCTGAGCTCACGGCCTTTCTGCCCGGGGGTGGGAGGGAGATAAGGTGGCCAGCTCCCCCCTCAACCAGCAGAGTCTCTTTTGCATCCGCCAGCCAGCCAGCCAAGGCAAAGAGGTCTCAGAACCATGGGGGCTCCGCCTGGAGCAAGCTGGAAATAGGTCTGAAAGTCCCTCCACTGCTGTGCTGGGCGGGGGAAGAGCCCCTGGGCTCAGAAAAGGGGAAAGAGGGGAGACGGCAACGTCGCAAGGCAACGGGAGCCCTCGGGGGAAGGGAGGCTACTTACCGCTAAGGACGTCGGGACTAATGTAGGCGGGGCTGCCCCGTTGGTCCTTCAGCAGGTCATCCTCACTCACCAAGTGCTTCCCAAGACAGAAGTTGGTGATGGTGATTCGGTGGGTCCTGAAGCAAAGACAGCATTAGAAGAGGAAGCAGAGAGGATCCAGGGGCTGCAACGGAAGCGATGCGAGATCCCAAAATTTGCTGCCCCACGAGGACAAGCGGAAGGAACGTGGGGTGGTCGCCCAGGGAAGACGTGGTAGCTACGTTCAGGTGTGCCTGTGTGTGTGTGTGTGTGTGTGTGTGCGCGCGCGCGCGCGTGTGCCACAGAGAGGGTAGTTATCAAGGGTTTTCCATGACCACCAAAACGAAGTCAAAAGCTGCTGCTATAAGCTGCAGTTACCTAGATTTCATTGAAATATATGTTAACACACGGACAACAACAGAACAATCAACTGAGGCAGGTTATGGGTTTTGAGTCTCTGGAGTCTTTTAAGAGGTTGGATAGCCAACTCCGACAGTTGGCGTCACTGATCTCTTTGTACACTGCAGAGGGTTGGAGCAGGTGATCCTTGTGGTCCCTTCCAACTCTACAATTCTATGATTTTACGATATGTAAGCAGAGTCCCAAGAGAAGAGCCCCCAGTCAGCTCTCACGACAGATGATCCTGACTGGCTCACTGATTAGATCCAAATTTAAACAGCCTCCAGGGCTATGCATTGTGACCACAAAAGGACTTGTAAGGCTCTGGAGAACCAGGACTGCCCAAAAGCTTTGTGTGTCTCTTTTGGGTTTGATCCAGTCCTTCAGCCTCAGGGCTCCTCCCTGGAGCTGTCAAGAGCCTGTAGGGGGGGTGGGGGTAGCAGAAGAGAATCCAGGGTGCTGCATTGGGGGAAAAAGAGGGTGGGCTAACATCGCCCCAGAATCCCCACTGCCATCAGCCCTCATACCTGCGGTAACAAGCAGTGCGGGCCTACATTTGTTTCTATTTCACACCACTGGGTAAAAATTGCCAGAATCCTCAGAACCGTAGAAAAGGAACAGGAATAGAAAAGGAATTGCTGTCATAGAAATGCAGCACCTTTTAAAAAGGATTCTTCCAGAGAAAGACCATCAATTTAATTCCTGGATTAAAAGCAGAATTAAATTGGAAGACTTCATAGAAGAACAGATCTTTTGGTGTTTTATCTCAATTAACATTTGCTTAAAAAGGAAAGAAACTTCCAGCTCAGACAAGTATAGAATTAAGATGGATCTCCTATAAAGCAGAACAAGGGAAATTTGCCAAGCAATAGCTAAATTGTTATTTTATATTCCCTTCTATCTACCCCAGGATTATAAAGCCAAGAAAAAAGCATAATTACTGCAGAGGAAAGAGGAGAGAGAAGGCAGCCAAACCAAACTTCTGCCATTCAAGACTGTTTATGAATTCAGCCACAAAGAGATTCCAAATTTCATGGGCTGCCTTTCCATGGAATCATAGAGTTGGAAGAGATTGCAGAGGCCGGCCCAATCTTGTGCTCAGTGCAGGATCCACTGCAGATCGCAGTCGACTGCCACTGCCCAGACTGACCGAAGACCTCCAGGGAAGGCCAACCGAGGGCTCTTTGCCCCTGAAGTCCAAGCTGCACTTCCTTTCCTGCAGGCTCAACCCGTTGGCGCTGGCCTTGCTCCCACAGCAACAGAAGAAGGGACTGGACCCCACACCGACTCTCTTCCCGAAGACCCGGTTCTGCCAGCAGGCCTGGGGAACCCAGCGCGGGATGGAGCCCACCAAATGGCTTGGGTGATCTGCACTCACTGGGGGTGATTTTACTATATCAATTCATTTGATTTTATGGTGAACAGGCAGCAATACAAATCTAATAAAATAAAATAAGAAAATAAGAAATAGCAAGAGCGGTCTGCCTCCTGCTCCTTCTCCTGCCTGCGTTCAGTAGCAGGCTTCCCCTCATCCTTTCCCCCTGCAAGCTAAACACGGCCAGCTGCTTCCATCCTTCCTGAGAGGACTTTCCATTCCCGCCTTCATTTTGGTCCCCATTCTCTGAACATGCTGACCAACTTTGTCCATGTGGCTTTAGACTGAGGTGCCCAGAAGCAGGCATGAGGTCCAGTTTTCTCAGGATCCATCCCTTATCCGGGTAAGTGCATGGAATAAACCACAACTCAGCTCCCAGGGAAGGAGCAGCCCTTCAGGCTCCCTGACCTCAAACTACTTGGCAGCTCCAGAAGCCATCAACGGCTCGGTATGGTCAAACCGAGGAGTCCCGGTCAAACACTCAGCAGCTACCTCTTCCAAACAGCTTTCTCACAGAACACACTGCAGCAAGTTGACCCGAACATGGCCAAAATATGGGTCCGAAAAGTGAGGTTAGAAAATGCTGAAGGTGGCAGAAGCCAAAGCAAGTTTGCCTGAATTGAGTAAGTTTCCCTTTCTGAGGCTGGAACAAAGAGCCTCCCCAGAACGGAGAGCTTTGGGGCTCTGCTTCCTCACACGTGGCTAAGAAAGAGCTTCTAACTTCCCAGCAGCCTCTTGGAAGCCTCAACTGAGCCCACTCGGCCTCCTTTCCAAGGCCAAAGAGCTGCACGCATTCAGGACTGTTCACACTCTGGCTGGAGGCTGGACCAGTTCTTTCCACCCACAGCCTTGAAAGAACTTTGGGTGCTTTCCCCACGTGGGAATGAGGAGAGTCCCGAGGGGCTGCTGCAGAACCCTTAAAAGGCTGCTTTTAGGAGGATGCACAAAAGCTGCTGCCCAGGGACATCCCTCGATCTGTCTGGGCATAAGGAAGACCAGCTAGACTGGTCTCCCTGGTGACTGGCAGAGTAGCCACACCAAAGGCCATCGCCCTCAAATGGTTGCTAATAGTTTCTTGTCGTTAAGGGCTAGTTTTGTGCCGTTGGCTTTACTTTTATTGGCCAATGACTGGAAAAACCTTTCTGTCTACCCGCATCGAGGACAAGCTGCAGAGTCGCTCAGAGCAATGGCAGGGCCAACCTCCCAATTCCTGACTGGGGAGCTGACTGACTCTTCCGGTACTTCCAGCTGCACCCGATGGAAGCGTCACCCATTCTTGGACTTTTGCCCACCAGAGAACAAGAAGAGGGGTGCACAGGAGAGATGCCACCTGCCCTGCTACCCACTTGCCCAGCTGTGTCCAAAGGACAAGCATCCCATGGTCGAGCAATTTGCAGAAGGAACACACCTTTTGTTTAGCACCATGTTCCCCAGTTTCAAGTCTCTGTGCACAATGTTCTCCTGAAAAAATAAAACAATCCTGCAATTAGAGCAGCGGAGGCGATCCTGCCCAAGGCAGAAGAGCCAAGCGAGGCGGGCGATGGAATCCCCCAAGAGAAGCGTCCGGCTCAGCTCCAGCTTCCATCCTTTTGCTCCTGCCCAGGAGGCAGGTCAGAAACGGCGCTCAGTAACATGGAGGGTTGCTGTCCCGACCGCAACCTTCTTCCAGCCGTGCCAGATTCTGGGGCCAGTGTGCACTCCATAACCCAGCAGCTACCACGCTGCAGAATAAGCGCAGAAACAGGGTACCTTGTGCAAGGCTTCCACCACCCGCACAACGTCGTAGAAGATCACAACCGTCTCCCGTTCACTAAGCCGCTTCTCTTTGATGACGTAGTGCTGGAGGTTGATGAGCTCAGCGGTCTTGTCACTGAAGTCGTGGGCGCAGAGGCAGTCCAGCACCAAGCAGATGCGTTTCTTCATTTTCCGGACCATCCGGCTGGACTCCAGATCTTCCACCAGCTCGCAGGTTCGGTCCTGCAATGTCCCAAGTCACAGGGACCAGCGTTAATTGAGCAGGGAGACCCCGGCCCCACCCACTGATTAAACACAAGCCCATTCCGTGCTGTAGTGCGGGCTTTGCACCCGTGCAAAATGACGGCTCTTCACAGCCATGAAGGAAATCCTCAGAGATTTCGGAAAGGCGTGGGTGGGTGCAGAGATATTTTGTCTTACCAGAAGTGCACAATTCTTCCCAGCAAGCCGTAGCCTTGCCAAAGGGGGGCAGCCCTTCACCTTGCTCAGGCAATTGTGATTAAAGTGGCACAGAGGGGCATTTGATGGGCGGAGCCTAACAGACTCAGGCAGAGGAGCTGGACTGGGACTGTGGCCGCCCCTGCAAGCACCACATGACATCAACACCACAGCGTCCCCAAAACCAATGAACTTGGGTTGCGCCATTTGAAGGATTAAGAAAACAGGCCTCTTGAGGCTGCACCCGATCAGTGCTAGGAGGCCAGGAAGCCGTGCACTCCAGCTCCTACCTGGAAAAGGCCGTGATGATGGACCACCCCATCCTGATTGTGCAGGAGAGAGAGGAGGGAGAACTCTGTATGCAGCAGCATTTTGCCCTGGCGTTCCTCTTGGGTTTCTGTGCCATGGTCCCTCTTGTCCTCCAAGGTGAGGATCTTTGTGAGTAAGAAAAAGGAAGAGCAGCTCAAGACAGTACCTTTTTTGCAGAAAAGCCAGAAAGTGCCAATCTCAAGTGCAATGCACACAAAATCACAGCAGGGCACAGAGGACCTTGGCACGCCAAGCTGACATCATAAATAAAAGAGGCTCTAACAAAGAGGGCACACCTTTCCCCAGCACTCCTCCTCTGCCCCAGTTGCTGTGCCCAGAGCACCGATTTGGGGGTTAATGGTTCTAGGGCAGGTAACAGTTTTCACATCTTAACCTCTTTTATCATTATCACTCCCAGCCTCGGCAGCAGCAAGCAACTCAGTGAAGGTGTCAGAAAGGCCTCTCTCTACCTGAGCCCTCTGGGAAAGCATCCCCACCTAAAAGGGGCTGCTGTGGCTTTGGGGACTGGACAGCTGAAGAAGGCATCCCTCCTATCACTTGAGGGGAACCACCGAAGTTTTGGCTGTGGTGCCCCCACAGCAACTAAATTTCCATCGAAGATTGACTAGGCCATGCCTATCCCACTCCATTCTTCTAAAACAGCATTTGGAGGAGGACCCAGATTGTTGGGGCAATACGCTGACTCTGTACATCTCCCAGAGATGGCTGTACAGCCCTGTAAAGCAGTACATAAGGCTAAGTGCTATTGTTATTTAGCAGTAGCACTTAGGTTTATATACCACCCCATAGCACTTCACAGCATTCTCTGGGTGGTTTACAGTGTTGAAGCATTCCTTGCATATTCCCCCCAACAATTTGGTCTTCGTTTTACAGACTTCAGAAGGTTGGAAGGCTGAGTCAACCTGGAGCGCTGTTAGGTTCTACCCCCTGGCTGTGGGCAGAATTTGTCTGCACCACCAGAGGTGCATTCGATCCCACTTTTAAAGATTCTGCAGTTCAGCAGATCTTTAGGGTTTAAACACCGTGCCTCTCTTTCATGTCAGTTATTTTGGGGGACCTACTTTTCTAAGTTGCTTCTTACCTTCAGCTGATAGAAGTCGTCTGTCCCATCTTTTCTTGCCAAGCACTGAACAATGCTAGGCACTGGGGAGTTGCCCAAACGCGGGCCTGGGAACATAAAAACAGAACGTCTAGAAGCTCCCCCTGTGCCCAACAAGAGGTCTTTCTCCTTAAGTCACAGAGATGGCCAATAGGAAGCGGAAAGGGAGGTGGCCCTCACACGTCCTCCCCAGCTCAGCGCAAGAGCAGGAGAATGCTGTGGCCACCTGCCCTGGAGCTGAAGCCAGAAGGGTCACACACAAACCCCAGGGTGAACACTGGAGGCGTTGCCCTCTTTTCTGGGAAAGGGCCACTCAAGATGAGCTAACTGCCCTGGGGTGCTAGGGACAATTATGCCACCCAGCAGTGACCACAGCAGGAAGGGACTCAAAACCTTTATTTGCAAATGCTGAGACAGGATTGTGTCTCGGCTCCGATCCTCCTGCCACCTGGTGATGAAAGAAGGCTGGGATACCTTTTAGGAGTCCTGCAGGGTTGCAGCCTGGCTGGATATATTGTCTCTCAGGGACCAGGAATTTCATCCTGCTTTATGGCAGAGCTCATCAGGCAAAGGAATCGATCTGCATGTCTGATGATCTGACAGCATTGAATGGGGGGCGGGGGGGGCAGCATCCCCTGGGGGCAACTATCACTTTTACTCACCAAGAATGAAAGGCCCAGCCCTTTTGGTGTTGCTGCTGGAAATCCCTGGGCAGAGGACCTTGGCTGATGTTTCCCCACCACCTCTCTCGGAGGTTCGTCGCTTCATTCGGAGTTCTGCAAAAGAAAGGCAGGCGCTGCTTTAAGCCCAATTCACTTTCTCAAAGGAGCTTTCCTATCAGTTGCCTTTTTTTACCACACAGAAACAGCTCATAGATTTCTTGCTTGTGGATGACCTTGGGGGAAGAGCTGCTGCAAGCAACCAGAGAGCCCCCAGAGAGAGAAACCTAGGAAGGACCCGCTGCAGGAGGACCCCCTCCCCTCAATGTGCTCCAAGGATGCTAGCAAAGTGGCTGTGAACTGATTCAAGTGCTGCCCACCCACTGCAGAAGCACCAAGAGCAGCAAGGGAAATAAGTAAAAGAGGTTTTCACACTACTAAAGCCATTTGATGTGTGGAGCTGGTGAACTCCTCCTGCTTTGGAGATTTCAGCTGGTCTCCACTGATCGGCAGGTTTGAAACGCCAGCTGCCACTGATGCTGCTACAGCCAACAGAAGCTGGGGAGAGCCACCCTAGTGGCAAGGGGCTGAAGGAATCTCCTAAAGGGTGCAATACTGCAACAAAGAGGGCAATGAGCTCATGGAAGACCCTGCCAGTCTCCCTACCAAAGACTCCCGGGGAGAAAGTCAAGGAATGCTTTGGCGTTGAGGGAACACAGGGCAGCCTGAGAGGCTCATTTGCCAGCCTACGATCACTGGTGCACAAAAAGAATGGGGTCCACATGTCCACACATTTGCCTGTGTGTCTCTTCTAAGGAGTTCATTGTGGCAAAAAACATGTGTCAGGCAGAGCACAAGAGCTTCACCTGCAGACAAGCGATAGACAGGCACACACATGCACAATGAACCCTAAAGCACAAAGATCACCATCCTAAGGATACTCAATTGAATACAGTCCCGTTTTTGAGGCCTAGCGAAACACAAGAACTCGCAGGGAGGAGCATATTTGATTACTAAAGTCACCAAGGGCAGCGGAGCAAGGGCACCCAAGGCAGGAGTTCAGGTTGTGGCGCTTTGGACAGCTTCTTCTCAAGTCTCACGTGGTACACCACCACCACCACAATGAGGCATAAGACTGTAACTGTCTTAGCTGTTCTAATCTCTGAATGTAATTCTTTGCATACAAAAAACACCCAGCCGAGTTATAGACAAATGCCTGCACAAGACAGCAATGAATCCAATGTTTGCCAGATATTCTCCAAGTTCTGATCTTTGCTCTGGGTCCGGCTGTGCCTAATATATAAATTCAAACATTTTCTTTGTTGCACTTCATATGGCCCACAGACAAGATGCAAAGCTGATTTTGCTACTGATCTGGAACTCACACTTGTCTTGTTTCTTCTTAGCCTTCACTTGATTGGAAAAAACAGTCCACACCTTGTTTACTTCTGACCTGGCTTGGTCATGATTGCAGGAAATAGTTCGTGCTGGAGGACTCTGGATGGGGGCAGACCGGCTAAGGGTACCTTTCTCTTGCTGCCACTTTTGACTTGGAAGCTTTTGACTCTGTACAGGAAGCTTCCCTGCAAAGGTCTCCTGCCAGAGCAAGGTTCCCGACTGAGCCAAGGGCTTTCATCAAGTCCAGGACAGAGTCCGGCCCAAACGCATCTGTCAGCAATGCAAACAATGGCTGGGCCGTAAAGACAAAGACTTCTTCAAGTCACGCTGGACCCTTGGGGTCTGCCTTCATACAGTTTCGTCACCGTCTACTTCCCTGGTTGCCAATGGCCCTGGAGTTCCCACCTGGTCCCTCACAAGGACTAACCAGACCGGATTCAGTTTGCTTTTGGAATCAACCGAGATTCACTAAGTTCCGACACCGGCAAAAGCAGATGTTGTGTACTGAATAAGTTTCCTTGCCCAATTGAGATTGGGCAAGCCCTACGGATTGTGAAGCACTTAGGGGGGATGCTCTAAAGCATCCTTTCCCTCAATTTGATTCTGACTTCACAAACAAAACGTTTTTAAACTTTACTGTTGGAGTTTCCTAGTAATCACCAACCTTGCTAAATTTCTGAGCCCTAATTAGGTTAGCCTGAACTAGAGCAAAATTACTTTTTCTACTTTTAATTGGCCAGAAAAGCGGTACAGGTTGGGGCAGCCTCATCTTGTTAGATTTTAGCTTCAGTTTTTTGTCATGCTAACAGCCATGTTCCCAAGGACAAAAGAAAAACAGCCATATTTCATCAGGAAGTAAAACTCTGAATACACAATTATTGCAATGTGCTGCCTTCCCGATGACAGAATGCCACCTAGAGCCACACTGCCGACTAGCCAAGCCAACCTGCACTTTGATCAAGTTTCACTCACAGTTGGTGAAAATTCTGGATGGCCTTGGGATTAAAATATTCATCAGAAAGAAAAGCAGAACTGTGCTGTTTGTTCTCAAGAACTTTCCCCATATTCTTAATAAAAGTCCTTCTTAAACTAACACTGACATCATTTTACATTATGTAGAAGGTGCACTTCTATTTGTATTTTGCCATGAATCTATACTGGTTTGCTAGTATACTGGCAAGATGGGCAAATAGTTCAGCTCAAGAAGGAATAAAGGAATACATTTATCAAGGAATAAATCCTCATTAATTCAATGGGACAGTTCTGACAAATATACAAAAGCGCATGCTAGGATGGCAAGGGAAAAAGTCCTGCTGAGCTATCAAATCCTTGAACAACTGACATAACATTGATTCCTATTGAACCACCTTGACACAATATGTTAAAATGTTCAACAGTTGCTACTGTTCATCTTAATATTGAACAAGATGCAAAAGATCAGTTTTCTAAGTATGCACCTCATTTACTAGGCCATTTCCAGGCAATCTTGTTTTACAGCTGTATGTGAACTGTGTGGCCTTGGCAAACTCAACTCAAAGTTGCAAGATCAAATTGTGGTTGGCCACCGGGACCAGAGATGGACTCTTCTGCCCAGCATGAGTCTGAAGCTTGGAAGAGTAAATCTTGGTCCAGTAGTAAGCGACCGAGATTCAATCTTGCGACATTATTCAGGGACTTCAGGTACCCTATATTTGCTAACCGCAAGGGTGGGCAGGGAGGCCAGGTGAGCAGAAGAAAGCTAGGCAACTTCAGAAGAGCAGCAGCCGACCTGAAAGCCTGAAGCCCCCGAAAGCCAGAACTCAGGAGGAGGAGGAGGAGGAGGAGAAGCAGGTGGGCTAAGCTGCCCCTGGGAGCTGTGGACGCCCCATCGCGGGAGGCCTCCAAGGAGACACCGGGCTGCCAGGGGCCGGGCTGGAAGGCCCCAAGGAGAGACAAGCAGGAAGAGGGGCGGCTTTGGCCTGGCCACCCCTCAGCCCCAAGGACACCGGGGCCTCCCCATCCACGGGGTCTCTCACCCCCGAGGCCGCGGGGGAACAGAGGCCACAGCCGGGTGAATAGCCACGTTTGGACTCCGCCGGTCTCGGGTTTCGGAACCGCCGCTTCGCTCTCCCGCCTGCAACCGCCCCGGCCTCCGCCAGCTGCCCCCCTCCCCCTCCCCGCGCTTCCGCCGCCCCCAAAGGCAGCTCGGGCAGCGCCGCCGCCTCCTGCGCCCCTCGGCCTCTCCGTCTCCCGGCGGAACCTCCGCTCAGCGCCCGGGAAGCTCCCCAACACCCCCGGCGCCTCTTATGGGAAGGCCGGGGACGCCCCGCACTCCGCTCAGCCGGGCCCGGTTTCCGCTGGCCTTCGAGCCCCGGAGGGCTTCCGGCTCCCCCCCCGCCCCCCAAAGGCCGCGGCTGCAGCCGGAGCCTCCGCTTTTACGGCCAGCCAGGCCCCGGGCAGACGGGGCTCGCCCTCCCTCGGCGAGGCGCCAGGCCCCCCTCCCGCCGCAGGGGCGCCGCTCTCCCGGCTGAAGGGCTGCCGCCCGGGGGCCTCGCTTGGGGAAGGGCCGCGTCCTCCTGCAGGCGGGCCTGGCCAGGAGAGGGGCCGCCCCTGCCGCAAGGCCCGCGGGGGAGAGGAGGCGGGCCGAGTCTCGGGGCTTCTCCGCCGCTGCCTCCCGCGGGCTTCGGCTTCGGTTCCGGGCCAGCGGCGAACGCTTCCGACCCAGGGAGGCGCCCGACGCCACGGAAGCCGGCCGCCCCCGCTCGGGCCTCCGCGGGGGAGGAACCGCCGCCGAACCCCCTGCCCCGCCGGCCCCCGCGCCCTCTCACCCATCGCCGCTGCCTCCGGCCCCGGCCCCGCCGGCCCCACTCGCCAGGCCGCCTCCCGCTCGGGCGCCCGCCTCGGCCCCTCACGGCGGACGTGACGCAGAGGGGACGTCGCTACGCCGGCCCCGCCTCCGGGGTTGGCCGGCCGAGCGAGCACGTGGCCCCCCCGCCTCCTTCGGCCGGGAACCTCCGGTGCTGCCGGGGGGAGGCGAGCCGGGGCGGGGGGAGCGGCGGCCCAGGCGAAGGAGTCCCGTCACGAGGCCCGCCGGGGAAAGCGGGGAGGAGCCGCCGCCTCCAGGCCCCGAGGCTGGGACTGGCTCGCAACGCTTCCGCTGGCGCCTGCCGGCGGGGCCGGGCCCGTCACTTGCCCCATGTCCTCCCGGTTGTGTGGCTGGGCGGAAGGAAGAACGGAAGGCCGGGCGGGGTTGCCCAACGGAGCCCGGGGGCTGGGGCAACCAGCCGGGCGTTTGGGGCAGGGGGCCGTAGACAAGGCAGAGGCCGACGGTCGGTGCAAGAACGGGCCGCGGTTCGGCTCCAGGGCGGCGCTCCCCAAGGTTACGCCAGCTATCCGCGCTCTGAGCGCCGGTGCGGAAGGCGCCGTCCTTGCCCTGGATCGGCCGCTTTCCCTGCCTCCTGACGGGCGCCTCCTCGGGGTGGGGGAGCCCTTAACGCCTGCGCGCCCTCCATGCCATGGGAGGACAAGATTTCCCTGGAAGGAGGGCCGCGTTCAGAGACCCGCCGGCAGCAGAAGAGCCGAGGAACAACGCAGCCCTTGGGAAAGCGACAGGCCGCGAGAGGAGAGCTCCCTTCGGCTCCCAGGGCGCAGCAGGCGGTTGGCTGTCCGCCTCTCCCCGCTTCTTCCACCCTGGCCAAATAGTGTCACTTCTCTCCCCTTTGCACCCCTGGCCCCTTTCCTCTCTCGGGAGGGATCCTCTCCTGAGGTTCAGGGCACCCGGGCTCTCCTGCTCCCCTGTCCCAGCGCCCCCCCCCTTCCCTCGCCCACTTCAACACATTCCTTCTTCCGGGCAGGTTTTTGTGTGGGATTCATCTTCGTTCATCAGCTATTTGCTCTTGGCTATCTCTCCCTCTCATGTGACCAGCTGCCCTCCTTAGGGCTTCATTCCCATTGGTTCCTTTCTCTCCTGACATACACACAGCATTCCTCTCTCATTTCCATTTAACAGAATGGATAGGTTTTTAGATCTTAGGACCACTGTCATTTTCTTTCAGACTATGACCTTTAGCAATTATTCTACAAAAATATTCAGACGGTTTTTTAAAAAATTCAAGTGTTTCCTATTTACCTATAACTCACAAAAATATGTCCATTTTTCCTGTCAAGCATCACATTCTGTAAGGAGGCAGTCCACACCCAAAGAGCTATGGTTTCTGTGCAAACTATGACAATCGGAACATTTAGGGATTGGTTTGGTGGCTTCCTGGGGACCTTTGCTTGGCATGG